>OZ024824.1:109017010-109387010 GCA_964016985.1 Anodontia alba
CTAAGCATTTCACTGGAGGCCGCCATGTTGTGGAGTACTCGATTGAAGAGTTCGTCGTTTTGCTGAATCGATGCGTGCGCATCTATATCAAGTTCTAAAAATAGTTCTAGAGTTTACTCGAGTGTTTCAGATGAACTTGGTCGGTATTCTTGTGAATATTATTTCTAGATCTTGAATTTCACGGGTTTCTTGTGGACACAGGTTTCAAAACGTGCCACATTACTATAAAAGTTCCCTGGTTAAATAGAACGATACACACTACAATATTTTTTTCATTGAAGATTGATCCTTGTCTTCCTTTCTATAATATTATGATGTTGTGCTGTATCTCAGGGATCTGACCATGGTAAGTCAATAATTTATTTAATTTTATTCTTGCAATATTCTTGCTCGTCTTTTTCGCAGCTAAAATGCGAGTAGGTAAATTTATTGCTTTGCTACGTTGCGATTTTATGTATCATTCGTACTTCCAAACCCGGCATGATTTGTAGATAGACTCTGATCAGATGTGTACACTTTGGTTATATGTGTGGACCCTGATCAGACGAATAAGCCGTGTCGGGTGTGTAAACGATAACCAGATACGGAAATTAAGTTTGGTCGATTCTATAGATCCTGGTCAGTCTGGTGAGTCTGATAAGTTCTGTAGACACTGATCAGAATGCAAACATCAATATTCTTACTTGAGTAGAGAGATAAATGGATCGGCGCAATGATAGCACTAGCATATTTTAACATAACATATTCTGATCTGACATGTATATTATTTTTTTTTATGATTACCAGACATATACGCTTGACTGTACGACACAGTTAGACGTTATGTTGACTGCACATACCAGACATATACGCTTGAATGTACGACACAGGCGTTATGTTAACTGCATACACATTCAGTAGTTAACACAATTTACACAAATGACACATATTATAATTACCTTAAACACATATACAGAGGTCCTTTTTATTTTGATTACACACAAGTCTGTTCACTAGAATATTTTACGGTGAAATGGCTCAAGCAGCAAGGAGTCATGTTTGAGGCTATGACGATGGCATGTTGTTATTCATCACGAAAACATACCTATATAATTTTGACCTCCTTAAACCCCACTTTTATTTTTACTTAAAATATAGATTGTGGATACTCGTTAGAACCGCCTCGCCGAGGCGATTCTAACGAGTACCCACAACCTATGTTTTGAGCAGAAATATGTAAAATATCAGAGTTTTTTATCTGATTTTTTTCAGTTTTTGGAGGTGAAATTTTCTATATATTTGAATAGGCGTGTTTTCGTAATGGTACTCAAGGATTACGTGGGGACGATTTGTGATCGTGTAATCATTGTAGTATAATGGCAATTATAATTTATTTTAGCCTTTAGCGTTCTAAAGGGATTCTTACAGTGGAAGGCGCATGGGTTCTTACTGTAAGAATGTGTAATCGTCGAGATGCCATTCCTCCGATTAATATAGAATGTGTTGTGTTTGTCAGATATATTCTGACTGTGTGTCTGCCTGTGTTGGATATATGTGCAATATTTTATGTCGTTAACAGCGTCCATGTGGTTTTAGGATCTGATTTTGCTATATAATAACCAATTGCAACGGACTTGGTGAATTACAACATTTGGCGTACACACTCTGTATATCTAGTGGATTAATAAGGCAATATCTTGTAATGTTTGATATCGAGAGTTCTAGGACATGATACTTATTTTCAGGTTCCGTATATGTATCTGTTTCGTCACTGTGTTTGTGTCCTATTGTCATCGTCACTATGATTGACCATCACAAGCTTTTCCGGGAAGTTTTATTCAAAGTTCTGTATAATCAAGTATCAGTGGTACCCGTAAACTATCATGAAGGATACATCGGTGGACTTCGTCAGTGACCTTTAAGTTACGTAACCTACCTATATCTATTTTATAGCATATTTAATTAGAAGATGCCAGTATTTCAGTAATTCAGTACTTTCAGGTTATGGAATTTTGCAAATTACTTATAGTTTTTTTGTTTCTTTTTCTGAACTCTCTAATATATGCTTGTTTTTATTTACAAAGTGTTTATCAGTCCATCGTCACCGGTCCAGCGGTCGTCCGTTCTCGTGACATATACATTATAATATAGCGTGAAAATACATATTCATTATAATATAGAATGAAAATACATATTCATTATAATATAGCGTGAAAATACATATTCATTATAATATAGAGTGAAAATATTGTATACATATACATGATAATAAAGTGCGAAAATAGGGGTATGCATTTACGTAATGTTTGACCCAGTTTAAGAACGAGAGACTAATTGAAATTTTAGCTGTCAGATGCTATGATTATGATCGTATTACAATAACACCATATATACATACCACAATACAATATTTATTGAACCTGTCTTTGATGAAAAAAGTCTGTTTTGAGGAATAATGAGCCTTTAATGGTATTAACCCTGATAAAATTCTTCTTGAAACATTTATCAGTTGTCGTGAAGATTGAAATATACTAGGCAAAACATAGACGCAATATTAAAGAATTAAACAAACACGAGAATAGTTACACAAATTTGTTCAAGAGTAATGTTTCATACTGACAGTACAACGCCGTATTATACTATCCTGATTTAAAGCAAAATTAATATAATCCAGGGCAGCATATCCGGTAAGAATTTATGTACCGTTACGAAAACATGCCTATATAATTTTCACCCCCTTAAACCCCACTTTTATATAGTAAAACTGAGGTTTATAGGGGTAGACATTGTTTTTCTTATTTCTGCTCAAAAACATAGATTGTGGGTACTCGGCGGTTCTCACGAGTACCCACATTCTATGTTTTGAGCAGACTATGAAAAAATATCAGAGTTTTTATCTGAAAACCTTCAGTTTTTGGTGGTGAAATTTTTAATATATTTGAATAGGCGTATTTTCGTAATGCATATCTACCTGCTCAGCTAATCAGAGTTTTTGCTGTCCGCCTGAAGACACTATGGATGTTCGGCTACCTAGCTTCACGAAAACATGCCTATATAATGTTGACCCCGCTAAACCCCACTTTTATATAGAAAAACTGAGGTTTACAGGGGTATACGTTATTTTGCTTATTTCTGCTCAAACACATAGATTGTGGTGCTCGTTAGAACCGCCTCGCCGAGGCGGTTCTAACGAGTACCAACAGTCTATGTTTTGAGCAGAATGATAAAAAAAAAATCGGAATTTTTTATTTGAAAATTTTCATTTTTTGATGGTAAAATTTTCAGTATATTTAGATAGGCATGTTTTCGTAATGAGAAAGTGCTAGGTGAACCCTCAAACTACGCGAATGCGCAGGCTGATTTGAGTCTTTGCTGGTTGTACATGCAACTTGTTTTTTTTTTTCTCTTACTTTATTTATTTATTTTTTTTTTTTTAATTATTTGAGCTACAGTGTCAGTAAACGCACCTACGGACATGCTAGCCCAGCAAACTGTCACACTAGCCTGCGCATTCCCGCTGTTCGATCAGAATCCTCACGAAAGCATTTCGGATAGCAAATGATATGGGGACAACGGGTACTCTGAACAGACTGCCCCCCAGCTAGCATTCTACGTAAATCTACATCGGGCCGTCATCGGGCCGTCAGCTACCCTGACGGCCCGATGACGGCCCGATATAGATTTACGTAGAATGCTGACTGGGCCGTACATGCAGGATAATCTAAGTCTTCTTTGGGCGTACATGTCAGAAGGTACTTTTTCTCATGTTGCCGAAGAACACGGCACCTGATCTGGGTCTGCATTGTTTGTGGATGCCCCCTTTATTGGAACCTAGAAACTAGGCATGCAAACATACAGACAGACAAATAGATAGCTAGATAGATAGATAGATAGATAGATAGATAGATAGATAGATAGATAGATGAGTGGGGTCAGGCGGACGGGCGGACGGACGGACGGATGGCCGCAAGTCTCCGATTGGTGCACATGCAATATTGTAGGAAATATTCTGCCCTGGCTCATGTGCTGACAAAGAAATTGGATGCATTTAGTAACTGTTTCCTGGCCCCGCGGTTATAGAATTTTCGTGCACAAATCAGCTTAGCATGAGCTTTTCTCTGCTAATAAATAGGCAAATGCCAATAATACTTACCACTTCCATATTTATTAGCATATTTATTAGCAAAACATTTTCATGCTCAGTTATTATATGTTTAGCAAGAAAGAATTTGCAATTGTTAGTTTTTAAGATTTATAAATAGGACAAATTTCATGCTCAGCTGAGTTGAGCATTAAAAAAAAAAAAAAAAAAAAAAAAAAAAAAAAAAAAAAAAAAAGTTTTATAACCTCGAGTCGGGTTTCGCTTGGATACTGCAAATACCTAAAACTTAGGTCAATCACAATAGTCAATGAAATAACAATACATCACGAAAACATGCCCATATAATTTTGACCCCTTAAACCCCAATTTTATATAGTAAAACTGAGGTTTACAGGTAACATTATTTTTCTTATTTATGCTCAAAAACACACATTGTGGTACTCGTTAGAACCGCCTCGCCAAGACGGTTCTAACGAGTACCCACAATCTATGCTTTGAGCAGGAATATGAAAAATATCAGAATGTTTTATCTGCAAAATGTTCTTTTTTTTTTTGGTGGTAAAAATTTCAGTATATTTGAATAGGCGTGTTTTTGTAATGAGGAAATCGATACAAGTGTGTTGTACTGCATTGTGTTACATGTACCTAAATAATTCGTTTGATCATAAACATCCATAGGAAAATTTTCACCAACTGACAGTTTCGGTGATGAAACGGGACTTGGACTGCTAACCACTAGACTGGTTACTAATGGTAAACAAAGGACTGTATATGCTGCTTAGGTTGTATGTCGGTCCCGGTTCATGACGTGGGGCGACAGACTGATCCTGAAAACTTCTTTTACTTGTCAAGTACTACTGCTTCCCCGCCCCCGTCCCCCCCCCCCCCTCACCCCGCCCTCCCACACACACACCCTTACAAATCGATGACATGGTCAGCCTTAGCGATATGACCTGTCACTGCACTTTTGTGATTCCGATTAATTTCGCTCTGTGATGTATACTTTACCTGTAGTACCTTTTTGCACCTTTCTGATGTTTACAATATAGACAGAGGCAACGATAATATTGGACAAAAAGAAGATTGTCATACCGAGTGATGATAAAACGTATGAGCAACTCAGCAAGGAATTTATCCCCAAATACAAAAGAAAACTGATAGATATATTAAATAGACTGAAAAACGAAGATAACATTACGACAGCCAAATATGACCACCTATACCCCAAGCAGATAATATTCCAAGGATGCATTCTACATCGAATATACATAGAAGATCCACGCCCCTTCAACCGATAGTCGATTACACAAAATCTATAGGCTACAGCACATCTCTGATGAACTTACTTGGCCCCTAAGTTTACAACACCGAGGACCAAGTCAAAAACTCAAAGGGCTTCAGCATGTACATAGTAAATTACAGAAGACTTGAAAAGGTTCGTTGATTGGTTGGCTGGTTGGAGTTTAACGGCCCAGTCAAGTCGAGCCGGTCAGTTTACTGCACCACACTTTTTCCCTTGGCTGACTTAGTCCTCTATTCGGTTAACCAATACTTGTTCACATGCTTTAGCCAGAAACTGACAACTGTTCTTTTTGAATCAGCAGAAGGAGGAGATTGACCACAGAAAATATTTCATGATTCCTGAGTGAATGTTTCCGGACCCGGGACCGAAGGATTGAACCGAAGCCGCGACCTCCTGATTACAGGTCGGCCGCGTATCCAAATGAGCCATAAAAGCCTATTGACTGAATCACCGTGGCCGGCAATTTAAAAAGGACTGCAAACTTAAAAACATAGCAAAGTTACTTTTCTCGGACATTATGGAACTCCTCAAATTGATGGTAACCATACCAATATCTTATTTCTCGTTCCGTGGTAAAATATACCAGCAAAAGTACGACAAAGGGTAGCCCTGTTTCTCCAATAGTCTCGATCTTGTTCATGGAGTTCTCAGAACGACATGGTATCGCAAACGCATTGGTCACATGCGCATCTCGATTGTTGAAAAGGTATGTAGACGATATGTTATAAATCGTTAAGAAAGGACAACTAGCACCTAAAGCAAGCTCATCACGAAAACAGGCCTATATAATTTTGACCCCCTTAAACCCCACTTTTATACAGTAAAACTGGGGTTTATAGGGGTATACATGATTGTTCTTATTTCTGCTCAAAAACATAGATTGTGGGTAGTCCTTAGAACCGCCTCGTCGAGGCGGTTCTAACGAGTACCCACAATCTATGTTTTGAACAGAAATACGAAAAATATCAGAGTTTTTTATCTGAAAATGTTTAGTTTTTGGCGGTGAAATTTTCTATATATTTGAATAGGTGTGTTTTCGTAATGTGATGCAACCGGGAGCATTAAATCCACATATGAAAGGGAAAAAAAGAAAAAAAAAGATTGTGAATGAAAGGATGATGATACAGTGGAATTTTTTACATACCATTACGAAAACACGCCTATTCAAATATATAGAAAATTTCGCCTCCAAAAACTAAAAATTACATACAAAAACTCTGATATTTTTCATATCTCTGCTTTAAACATAGATTGTTGGTACTCGTTAGAACCGCCTCGCCGAGGCGGTTCTAACGAGTACCCACAATCTATGTTTTGAGCAGAAATAAGAAAAAAAATGTATACCCCTGTAAACCCCAGTTTTACTATGTGAAAGTGGGGTTTAAAGGGGTCAAAATTATATAGGTATGTTTTCGTGATGGTAATCAAATCACAGGGGCCAATGTCTGCACTTAAGACATGCAGGTAAACGTGGTGGTCGATAGAAATGTAAAAGTCTTAGTGGATAATAATCAAAACAAGAAATATCTTTATAAAAGATATTCAGCGGCATTCAAAGGAGGACATACATTTAAAGTCCTGTTGTATTGGAAGATGTTTTTATGCACAGTAGATTGGTGTTACATGTTGATTGATTGGATGAGGTGAAAATTGAAGGTTGCTGATTTGGAGCCTTGGTCTGATGCATGTTTGGCATTAGTCGTATACTTTGTGATTTCTGGAAATTATAGTCCGTTTCAATGAAAATAGATAGCAGACTGTATCTCCGTCTTTCCGTGTAATTTTGAAGTGATTGGGTATTTGTAAAAAGTTTGCACTGACAGTCTAAGTTATTAACCAATGAGAACACCGTTTACTTGCAGACGTACAGAATTTTACAATGTAAAATTGTTTCTGATTGGTGGATAATTTAGAGGAAACTCAATTCTAGACAGCTGCCGCTGAAAAAAAAAAAAAAAAAAAGACTTGAAAGGGAAAGAAAAAACTCAAAACTGTCAAACGCTAATCTAAAGGCTGTGTGGTTATTATTCATGTCCAAGACATATTAGACAGCATAGCCAGGGTAATGAAAACATGGCATATCAGTATTTATGCCACCAGATTACACGCTGACGAAAGCCTTAAATCCATTTCAAAGACAAATGGGAAAAAGAAAATACCTGGGCCCGGTTGTTCAAAGCGTCGTTAGCTTAACGAGCTCGTTAAGGGTCATTTCGTTAACTGTTTTAGCGCAATCAATATACAATATTCTGATATTTTTTTATGAAAAAATGTGAGTAGCTTTTGCACTGCAAAAGCTACTCACATTTTTTCAGCAAAAAATTTCAGCGTATTTGCGTATCACTCGATCTAAATTTTAACGAATCGTTAACTAACGACATCGTTAGCTTTGAACAACTGGGCCCTGTTGTATTGTGTACGAGATCCCGTGCTACAACTGTGAATTAAAATATATTGGTGAAATGGGCAAACAATTAAACACGAGACTAAGGGAACATCAAACAGATGCCAGAAATGTACCACAGGTATACACCAGATCAGAGCGAAAGTCATCTGAAACATATTCTAACCAAAGAGCAGTGACCGATAATATCGCTGAGGCTGACAATGCCGCCCATTGCGAGGGAGCAAAATTAGTTAGCAGGGAGAATAATCAGAGACTGAGACAAGTCAAGGAAGCTATTAAGATCAGTTAGCTTCAGCAGTTCATGAACCGGAATCACGGGGCATACAAACTGAGCAACATGTACAGGCCTTTGTTTATCATTAGTAACCAGTCTGGTGGTCCGGTGATGGTTCTCTATGAGAATCGAAACTGTCACAGTAACTGAAAATTCTTCTTTGGATATGTTCAAAAGAAACCTTTGGATTTATGTACTATTCAGTCCTGATGAACTTATTACATGGTTTTACAATATTACGATATGATGCAAACGAGAAAAAAAATAGAAATAAAAAAAAAAATAAAAAAATAAAAATAGCTGGAGATTTTATTTAACATTCGTTGTCAGTTTTGTTCAACGTTAAAGTTGACATTATATTTATTAATTGCGAAAACAGGTGTGTGTGTGTGTGTGTGTGTGTGTGTGTGTGTGTGTGTGTGTGTGTGTGTGTGTGTGTTCTTTTTTTTTTTTTTTTTTTGTTGTTGTTTTTTTTACATGCACAATTACTTTATTTGTCTTAAAACTTTGAAATACTAGTCGGCAAAAACGGTTTAGTAGTGTAGACTTTGATTAGACCTAGAAGAATGTGGTTTCAGAATATAATGCAGCATGGTCTAAATTGCTTGTTAATTTTCCAACAGGTTTGCAATTAAAGTAAAATTGACCTTTGATTGATCATGACCTATATACAACATCGATCAGATTTTATATACGCAGTGGCAGTAGTATTAGCAATACAAGTAAGCTTTCACAAAAAAAAAAATAAATAAATAAATAAAAATAAAAACAAAAAAAACTTGTCAACACTAAGCTTAGCGTAGACCAAGCTTTTTGTGAAATCAAGAACTTGGTTATAACATTGACTGAGCAGTCCACAAAAATTGCATCATCCAGTTTATGGCCTTTCAGGGCAATGGCAAAGTCTAACATGGGCGTAGACAATAAATGACAATGCAGGAGCCATATTGCGCAGTGGTTAGTCGCGACTTAGTGTTTGCTTACGTTAACATAAAAGAAATCAATAACTGTAAGTTTCTAATTAGTGTAAGCACCAAAGTTTTAATGAGGATTCTTTATCACATATTGTTCGTCGTCTTGTGATTAAATTATTAAATGAAAATGACATTACATTGTCAAATCTTATAGAAATGTGTAAACATACCAGACTGAAGTCGCAGACCAAACTGCAGTCTAATATGGATCTTCTCTAAACAGAATCTGTGGATACGGTTATTGTTGAATATAACTGCGAGTAACCACCACCTTGATCAGACTCCGCCTCGATCAGATTGATCTTGGCTATCGCATCCCAAAAAGTATCATTTCGCACGGCGCTGTTTAAATATAAAAGCGTGTACTAACCTTTCAAACCTCATTTACATATACGGCGTGCCTACTTGTGGATTCATCATGGCGCTTAGTTGTCTCCAAAGGGTGAGCCCGTATCTTATATTGGTCGCATTTAACTCACTTTGTACAGCGTTCCTGCTGGATTCTAATATGTCTGAGGTCTTGTATGAACTTTGTCCATTCAATAACTTCTGTCAAGTTGAAGCGAGGATTGTTTTAAGGTCTGATAAAGAAATCCCTTGTTGTAGACCATGTTACTGTGACGATGACTGCTGGAGAAGAGGGAACTGTTGCCCTGATAAACAAGACACGCCGTCAGAAACACCGATAGAAGTCTGCGAAGACACGATCGTTAAAAGACGAAAAGGAATGAAAAATGGAAGGTACGACATAGATATATTTCATGGAATTGATGGAGAAATTAAACGATATTATGTCATCAAGACATGTCCTGGAAAGGAATCAAACAAAACAAATGTAATGAAATGTACAGGAGAGTTACAGACATCGTTTGAAGATTACATTTGGGTAACAAGTCTAGAGGACAGAAAAATCTACAACAACAAATTCTGCGCTGAATGTCATGGCATACAAAATTACACTTATTGGAATCTACGAACAGACTGTTATGAACTAATTGATGGTACCTACGCTTTCAGCAATGATAAGACTGTACCTAGTGGTTGTAGACTTTTCGCAGTACCCCCGTCGGAGATTGATACGTCGACCAGTCTCTGCATTATCCCGACCACTTCCACATGCAACATAACGGGAGAGTGGCAAGTCTATGATAGGGCGACAGAAGAGGCTTGTAACGCGTTTGAATCTCATTTTCTTGACAACAGCTTGTTTGCCACTGATGTTTACAGAAATGTTTTTTGTTATATGTGTAACAAAGTAACAGGGATCACAAAAGAGAACATTTGTCACAACTTATTGACTCATAGCACATCGCGAACTGAAGGTAATTCTCTTTCAGTCCTGCTGGACAAAACTATCTACGAAAAGGCAACAGATGAAAATGTAGAAGAACGAAAATGTGATCAAGATGAGATTCATGATCCGATTCAGGTAACTTTCTAAACACAGTTTCGATATAACTGAAGCATTTGAACCATATCGCGATAAAGGCTTCATCATGTATGTAAATATAGACGGCACATTCGCACAGTCTAATGTGGCAGGGACCTATTATCTGCTAAAAATTGTTTAACCTTTACCACTCTCTGGACTAATTCAGAAGACGACAAATGGATAATATTTTTTCTTATTTTTCCCGGAAAAGATGTTTTGACATTTCATGCTTATTGTTTCTGTGATACCATGACAAGTTTTTCTCTTAGAAAAAAAGTGGCTAAAAATTCATGCTCAACTGATAATTCAACCAGATGTGTTATGGCTACTGCCCTCAACTCTCCTACACTAATTAGTCTGTTCACAACAGGTGGTTTTACCACATTCACCTGGGGAACTACATTTCTCTGATAACACTGGTTCCCTGCATTGCAAAATATAGTCTTAAAATCTTTATTTTTTAACATAGGAAACCATTTAAAATTTGTAATTTGATTAATTTTTGATGCAGATGTAGATTTTGGTATTGATTTTGAGCTTCTTCATTGTCTTTTATATTTAAGAATTTTGTGTGTAAACTGTCTTATCAGTATTACTTAACTAATTGCATAACAGAGCATCATTTTATTGCCAACTGGGCAGAGTTTTATGGTCTCAGTCATCAGAAACAGATGAGAAAGCAATACCCCACTAACCCGACTTTGATATAGTAATAGTCGGGTTAGTGGGGGTCAAATTCTCTAAGAGAAAAACATGGCATGCTTTTTTTATACATACAAAACAGGATTTGACATTTCATGATATGTCAAACCTGTTTTCTGGAAAAATAAGAAAAATATTTCAATATGACGTCAGCCGAATTTTTTTACCCGGAGTGCTAAGCGTTAAGTATGAGTATTTCTGACGTAGAAGTTTTCTCTTTTTACGTCTTCACCATTGGTTAACCCATTTCAGTCTTAAGACTTCCAAAATGGTAATCGTCAAACAGTGCATACCAAGATCAGACGCCGCAGATCGCGGCGTCTGATCTGAGTATGCACTATTTGCATTAAATATAGAAATTTCTACAAAAGATGATAACAATGAAAACTAACCAGACACTTCTCATATAGGAAATGGACCTGTCCAAAGATCTGAGCTAGAAGCGTCCATTCTGCATAAATGGTTAATGTGTACATGTACCAAATATTATGTTAACAATATGTTGCGTAATGTATACTTAACAACAGCTCTTGATAATAGTACGGACTCCAGTACTCAACTTTAGCTAAACCCTGCATCAGAAAGATATACGATTTATTTTGATATAGGAAGAAAGCCTAGATATGTCTGTATATAAAATAGAACTGTATAGTAAATAATGCGTAGATTGCATTACGCGAAAACATGCACGTTTCTATTGAGGCCCAGTTGATACTTAAGGAATTTATATAATTCTACGTATACAGAACATTGCGTATTCGGGTTAAAATACGGGTTAGTATACGCTTCTACCGTTTTCTAAAAGCCTATACTAGAAGGTATGCAGAAATGGATTAACACTAAAAAATGGTTCGCATCTTCGTCCAATTTGGCCGCTACAATAAACCCGTAAGAAAACATTTGATTGCAAATTTTATGACACTATTTTGAGTGAAGCATTTTAAATTTTACCAGGCATATTTCGGGCGCTCGTGCCTATGTTTTTTTTTTTTTTTCAAATAAAAAACAAATATTCGTATACAGCACTGTATTACGTAAGTCATAAACATGCATGTTGAGGGGCATCGCCGCGCATTTATTCATGTCTGTATCTCAAAAGCTTTGTTGACGAACTGTACTGGGTAAGAATATATGAAGATCAAACAATAATTGACGTAACTAAAATGTTCATCAAAATTCCATAAAATACACGCCGTTTTACAAAGCTCGGCAAGTATTTCAAACAGTCAGTATTAATTTATATTCAGACATCAACTGTACAGATTAATTTATCGCGAGTTGGTGTTGGGTGTATTTTACCTATTAGTATATACATGTGAACTATACGCTTGATAGAACCTACAGTTGCTTGGCAAACCTCCAAACCAGTACCATTCAAAATGCATGCGTTTCTCCAAAATGCAATTAGTTTCACACTGTTATACAGCAGTATTTTGCATGAACAAATATCCAAGTTTTTATATACAAAAAAAATCATCCGTATATATTTCCCGTTGTAGTGTTACGTTTCTTCTTTTGCAAGCTACATTAATTGAGAAACCCGACTAATAAGGTGCGTTTACAACCAAATAATATTGGCATTTACAGTGGACTCTTAATATCTCAAACTCCAAATTTCCAGAATTTTCAGTTAAAGATACCAGTAGTTTGAGATAACAGGGGTTGAAATGTGGAGAACAAAAAGCTAAACTAAACCAACATCATCCTAACTTTAATTTTAATTAAATAGTCGTTCGAGTTATCAGTGTTTGAGATAATGCATCCGCTGTATTTATTTATCCAGGAAAACGTATCTTATATTGTGGACAGACATTATAAGCGCCTCGCTTCGAATGAGTACTCCAACGTATGTTTTTGTGGAGTGATAAAAATACTTATCTTGAATCCCCACTTATCTAAAGCTACGAGTATGTGGACTCATCATGAAAACACGCCCATATATTTTTGACCCCCTTAAACCCCACTTTTATATAGTAAAACTGAGGTTTAAAGGGGTATACATTATTTTTCTTATTTCTGCTCAAATACATAGATTGTGGGTACTCGTTAGAACCGCCTCATCGAGGCGGTTCTGAGTACCCACAATCTATGTTTTGAGCAGAAATTGAAAAATATCAGAGTTTTTCATCTGAAAATTTTCCGTTTTTGGAGGTGAAATTTTCTAAATATTTGAATAGGCGTGTTTTCCTAATGATTGCATGTTTGCCATATGACATGGGGAATGGTGACTGTTTATACTATGAGGCGCATTGAGACTGATTTAAAAATACATGTATTACATCATAGGCTCTCCAAAATGCTCCCAGTCATCACGAAAACATACCTATATAATTTTGACCCCCTTAAACACCACTTTGCTATAGTAAAACTGGGGTTTACACGGATATCCACTATAGTTCTTTTTTCTGCTCAAAACCACAGATTGTGATACTCGTTAGGACTGCCTCGGCAAGGCGGTTCTAACGAGTACCAATATATGTTTTGAGCAAAAATATGAAAAATATCAGAATTATCTATCTAAAAACTGGTTTTTGGTGGTGAAATTCTCAATATATTTGAATAGTCGTATTTTCGTAATATAAGATTCAGATCAAAACGCGCAAATGCACAGGACTATCTGAATCTACGCTGGGTGCACATGTCAGTTTTCTGATATTGTGGCTCAGTTATGTTTCGAATGTAATTGATGACTGTTTGTAAGTATTTATCTTAAATCACGAAAACATGCCTATATAATGTTGACTCCCCTAAACACCACTTTTATATAGTAAAACTGGGGTTTACAGGAGTATACATTATCGTTCTTATTTCTGCTTAAAAACATAGATTGTGGGTACTCGTTAGAACCGCCTTGCCATGACAGTTCTAACGAGTACCCTCCATCTATGCTTTGAGCAGAAATATGCAAAATACCAGAATTTTTATCTCGCCGAGGCGGTACTAACGAGTACCCATAATCTATGGTTTGAGCAGAAACATGAAAAATATCAGTAATTTTTATCTGAATATTTTCATTTTTCGGTGGTAAAATTTTCAGTATATTTGAATAGGCTTGTTTTTGTAATATTAATAGAAGTATGTTTAACCATTACCACTCTCTGGGCTAATTCAGCAGACGACAAATTGGTGATATTTTATTTTTTCCTGAAAACAGGATTTGACATTTGATGCCAATGTTTCCATTGGATACAATTTGCATGAAATGTCAAATCCTGTTTTCTGGGAAAAATATGAAAAAATATTTCAAACTGTCGTCTGCTGGAAATTGCGCCAGAATGTTTGTTAGTGCAAAACTGGTATTCAGGGTATATACGGGTGTACCGATATATTAGCAGACGACCTCAAACTGTCATCCTAAGCTTGTAACTGTTCATTGCATTACTACAGTCGAACCTCGTTATCTCGAACTCGCTTTTTTCGAATTACCGCTTATCTCGAAGTGAAAATCTGGTCCTTGTTTTAACATGAAACTATGACAACAGGTAACAAAATAATGTGGAAAAGAGGAGAAATTGCTCCTAAGGAGCAATTTCTCCTCTTTTCCACATTATTTTATATATATATTTCTAACTTCAGGAGTCAAATTACATATTCATTTGTTAAATGTGGTTGTTCAATTTATTATTTTACTCACTAATTCAACTCATATATGTCGAGGTACGGATATCTCGATGTGTTTCAGTGAGGCCCTTGGAATTCGAGATAACGAGAGTCGACTGTATTTCATATAATCCAGAATTCAAAATTGACATGCGGGGTAATTACGGTGTACCGATGCATTAGTGCCCGGGAAACGTACGCAAACTACGAGGGCGAGTCAATAAAAAAACAGCCTAACTTATTTCTGGGTGAGATCGATCTCTTCTTTTTCGATGTGATTGCCCTCTAGAATGATGCACTTGGACCAACGGTGTTCCAATGCCATCAGCCCAGAACTGAAGAAGCCATGGTCCTTGTCTCTGACCCACTCCTCAACTGCCGCCACGACTTCTTCGTTCGACCGGAAATGACGTCCACGGATATCCTTTTTCAAGGTTGGGAATAGGAAATAGTCACTAGAAGCTAAGTCCGGAGAATAGGCGGGGTGCGGTATTAGCTCGTACCCATTCCGCTCAACAGCATCCATTGCAATTTTGCAAGTGTGGACTCTCGCATTGTCCTGTTGGAGCAGAATCCCTTTTGAAGAGTTTACCTCGGCGTTTTTTACGGATCACAATTCTCAGTTAGTCGAGCACATTTGTATAATACGCACCCGTTATTGCACTCTTCTTTAATAACGCCTTGTGTATCCCAAAATAGAGTTGCCATCACCTTGCCAGCAGAGGGTTGCGTTTTGAACTTCTTTGGCCTCCGAGACCCCGGCCCTACACTCTGGCGACTTCGAGCTTATTCTCTGGCTCATAATAATGGACCCAGGTCTCATCTATAGCCACCAGATATGAAAGGAAATCATCTTCTTTTGACCTAAACCGCTTCAACAATGCGCTGTATACTGATGCTCTGGTTGCCATGAAGGGATTTTGGGACCCGACGGGCTGTTAGCTTGTGCATACCCAAGCGATCATGTAAAGTTGTTGAAACTCTACCATGTGAAATGCGTAATGCATTCGCTGTTTCTTCCACCTTAATTCGCCTATCAGAGTACACCAGATCCCGTACTTTGTTACACATTTCTTCATCGGTGGCATCTGATGGGGGTCCAGACCTGGTTTCGTCTTCTAAAAACGTTCTACTGAGTTTGAATTCCCCAACCCAGAATGTAACTTGTGCATACGATGGTACAGAAGACCCATAAACATTGGTCAACTCGCAATGTATTTCCTGACCTGTTTTACCTTTCAAATACAAGTACCGAATTACAGCACGGTACTCAGCTTTTGACGAAAAGCTTACATTTGTATCGCCAGCCATGTTTGACATTCAATATCTTATGAGTAAATGACACGGTAAGGGTGCAATTTTGCCCTCAGGCCTAATACATGTATTGAAACAAGGCATGAAAATCTTGGGTGTCTCGGTCTATTGGAAAGGGGATAGGTTGGTTACTTATTGACTTGCCCTCCTGTTATCCTAGGTCTGTGACTGTTCTGTGCATTTTATTATTAGCTCACCTGGAGCTTTGATCCAGGACAGCTTATGCAATGGCCTGTTGTCCGTCGTCCGTCCGTCCGTCGTTAGCTTTTTACATTTTCGACATCTCTTCTAGAACCATCAATTAGATTGAGCCACGGCGGCCATCTTGAAATTCTTCAAACGTTAGGTTGAGCCAAAACTTGATGGGAGGCATCGGAGTGAAATAGATATTCAGAGTTGCTTAATCATTCAGTTCCAGTATCCAAGATGACGGCCATGGTAGCAATCTTGAAACGCTTCAAACAACATCAGATTCTGAATTGCTTAAGGCAATTTGATCTGATAGCCAAGATGGCCGTCATGGCACACTCTAACAAATCATGATCAGCCTAATCCAGGTGAGCGATTTCTGGCCCACATGGGCCTCTAATTTCATATACGCATTAGAAAAAACACGCCTATTCAAATATATAGAAAAATTTACCTCCAAAAAACGAAAATTTTCAGATAAAAAATTCTGATATTTTTCATGCTTCTGCTCAAAACATAGATTGTGGGTACTCGTTAGGACCACCTCGACGAGGCGGTTCTAACGGATATCGACAATCTATGTTTTGATCAGAAATAATGTATACCTCTGTAAATCCAAGTTTTACTACACAAAAGTTGGGTTTAAGGGGTCAAAATTATGTAGGCATGTTTTCGTGATGCCGGTTTAAGCGGTTTTTGATTTTCAAAGTAACAAGATTGAGATCAATGATCTCAAAGGAAAACAGGTATAATCGACACTATGGTGAAGTACGGGGTGACGTTTTAGGGCCGCCATGGTATTTTCACCATATAATATTAGAAACGGAGAACCCAGAAGACACACTGTGTTTAAACAACGTCCATTCAACGTTGATTCAACGTCAAGACGTTGAATCAACATTGAATTGACGTTGTTTCAACTTTGTGTGTCCGCTGGGCTTGACTGGTGTTATGAAAAGGAAACGCAAGGTTAGTGAAGAACATATCACAGAAAAAAGATCTTAGCAAGCCATGCAAGAACATTTTGAAATATCATATAAAATCCTCTTTCTGATAGAAATTAATGCAAGTTTCAAGGAAAGTCGATAAAGACCTACAGGAGAAGCTATATACTCGTAAAAAAATGGAGGTTGAACAATGTTTACGAGTAATTATGATGGCATTCAAATGTACAATTTGTTAAGATCTTGTATCCCAAGTGCACTCTTAACAAATATTGCTTTCTCTTTAGGCGCATAAGCACGTTAAACAGATTTATGCAGCCAAAACTAGCTAGAGTACAAGTAAGAAACAAACTTATTTTTTTGTTTAAAATCTGCAAAAGTTTGAAATATATAGTAGAGCAACACGGGGATACACATAACATATACCTCGTATTTGTTAACGTAATCTTACCAGTTCTCCAGAATCTTTCGCAGTGTACATGGTCAGGTTTAATGAGACTTTCAGTGATTCACTTTTCATGCATCCACGTTCTTTTAACTCTTGTTTCGCAGAGGTCAATTAAAATTACTTAACTGGAAAGCCCGTGAGGCCGATAGAAAGTATCCAAAGAAGGTCATGTAATGTGTATCCTCGTATTTCCAAAAGGTTTCGGATAAGGGTTTTATTACATGAAATTACAATATGACAATATAAAACAATACTTCCTCGAAAACAGAACATAGAAAAGAAACGAGAACGAGAACAAAACTAAGAGCAACTACAACTTGTGTGTGTGTGTGTGTGTGTGTGTGTGTGTGTGTGTGTGTGTGTGTGTGTGTGTGTGTGTGTGTTTTCTTGTTTTCTAATGTTTTATCATTTCTATACTTGGTGCCATGCTGAAACCTTACTGCTCACTGATCTTTTGCTTTTTATAGCAAGTTGCCATGCTGAACAGCATGACGTCTTGCTTTTCAGTTATACGAGAAATTGTTCAGGTCTTTTGTACCTCTTCAGTGAGCTGTTGGGTTGTAGGCTGATCTTCAGAAGCTTTTGATATCTGCTTGCTGTGTATTTTTCAAACCCTGTGATATTGATGTCTTTAACCCTTGTCCTGCTGAATCCGGATATACCCTGCCTTTGCAAACAATGTAGATCCGGATCAGTTAGCTTCTGAGAAAGCTAACTGATATGGATCTCTACTGTTTGTCATTCAGTATGTGAATTTATGTCAACAATCGGGATTAAATAACCTTATTTACTGTCAATTAGAAATGGGCGCGGTATCTTAATTTATTCAGCGTGACAAGGGTTAATGTGTAATATTTTATATTGTTTTACTAATTAACTTTTATTTGTTTACTTTAGCAGCTTTACTCTTCTTTTATTTTTACTATATGTTTGTCGGAAAAAAGCTCTTGAGCTAATGTTATCGGTTATATGAAACCGACACGAAATAAAATTTCTTGTATCTTGCACCTTGTAACAGAAAGTTCGCAGTTGAACAGTTAACAGTAAAACCGTGTGTGTTGGTGGGGGGATGGAGGGTGGGGCTTAACCTGGACAGTTATACCTCGTCCTAAACATTTTCAGCCATGTAGACCAAGACAGATACTTTTTTTGCTAACAGTGTAGATCCAGATGAGACGGCTCATAATGAGCCATGTCAACTGGATCTATACTGTTTGTCATTCTGTTCTTACCCTGTCAGCATTCTACGTAAATCTATATCGGGCCGTCATCGGCCCGTCAGGGTAGCTGACGGGCCGATGACGGCCCGATGTAGATTTACGTAGAATGCTAGCTGGGTAATTAACCACTGTCACACTCATCGGCAGCAGTAGATGTGTCCAAATGCAGAATAGGAAGAGTGAATTTCAGAAACTCGGGGTTGAAGCGGTTAATCCTGATACCGTTTTAACTACGTATAATTGTTGATCCGTGTAGGGGATCAACACAGAAAATTTAAACCGAAAGGTACTTAGATATTTAAATCATTTTAAGAATGGGGGATACTCTTAAATGAACGACTGCTTCCAGTGGCGGTAGAAGCTTCCAGTAGCCCCTCACCTCTCCCCCTATTAGGACGTTTACTATTTCCTTGGTAGAGTTAACTTCCATGAAGTCTATGTCCCTTCAAACATAACCAAACATTATTTATACGAGTATTTTGCATTTTATTTGCAGGACACATGTAGGAAGCTTTTCTGTCCTGTGTTAAGCGCTCCGTATTATGGAAGTTGTATAAAGATATCATTACAAACGAAGCATCTAGTAACTCAAGTACAGTACAGACTTGATCCGTTATGGAGCCAGTCAACATTCACCACGCACGATCCTTCCATGTACAAATCTAGGAGGGTTGGTAATGCAATATTTCAGCAATTCCACAAGTTACTCGGCCTTCTAGGTGCACACTGTCAAGATTGTGGGCAGCATGTGCGGGTTCCTAAGGAACTGCAGTGGGATCCAGTGACAGACGAAAGAAGACCGGCTTATTTTCTTGTTATCACGGCGTTTATCACAGACAAAATCTGCCAAGAAGACTTTATTTGGAACAGGATGAACGCAACTCCCGGAAAAAATATATCTGTGAAAATAAGAGGAAACGGAGTGATGCGTTTCAACGTGCGCCTTGATAAGCCGCCCGACGATGATGTACACCTCATTACGACAATAAATATATTAAGGAATCATGACCATGCTTTTTGCGCCCGCGGTTTCGTTTTCTTTTTTTCCGATACGACGATGTGCCCAACGGTACAACTGACTATCAATGATTACTTATTGATCATGAATAAAACCAGCGACAGCTTACAAAGAGCGGTTATAAAATCTATTTTTGAGCCTATGATAAATTCTCTTGAGGGAGCACATACGAGAGGAAACGTCTCCGTGTGTTTTGATGTTTATATGTCAGTAGTACCAAATTTTGGACATGTTTTTGTTCCGATTATGCCTGTATTCGTGTTTAATTTTCTGGCATTTCTTTGCATTACTCCTACAGCATAATCATTTGAAAACACTCGACTCTCGAAATCTCGAGGTCCGAAAAACTGTCTGAAATACTTCGAGGTATCCGTTCCTCGACATATCAAATTTCCAGAATTGAGCAAAAATTCAATCAAGCAACCATATTTAACTAATGATTATGTAGTTTGACTCCATAAGTTAGAAATATATTTAAATTATTGTGGAAAAGAGGAGATATTGTTCCTTAGGAGCAATTTCCCCTCTGTTTCACAATATTTTGTTACCTTTGTTAGATTTCCGTGTTAAAACAGGGATCAGATTTTGACTTCGTGATAAGCGGTTATGCGAGATAAACGAAATCAATATAACGAGAGTCGGCTATAGTTTATATGAGCTGACACATGAAAAAAAAGGCCCATTCATTACGAAAACATGCTTATTTAAATATACTGAAAATTTTACCACCAAAAAATGAAAATTTTCAGATAAAAAATTCCGATGTTTTTTTTCATATTTCTGCTCAAAACATACATTGTGGGTACTCGTTAGAACCGCCTCGACGAGGCGGTTCTAACGAGTACCCACAATCTATGTTTTTGAGCAGAAATAAGAAAAATAATGTCTACCCCTGTAAACCCCAGTTTTACTATATAAAAGTGGGGTTCAAGGAGGTCAAAATTGTATTGGTATGTTTTCCCGATTTATGATTCTTTATTTACGTATGCCGCAGTCCCTTAATTTGGCTAGACATATCACTATTTGTCTGAAACTTTCTCAGTGACAATACTACATATCTACGAACGACAAAGGCTTTGGTGAGACTGCTTTTGCGCAGGCTCGCCAAAGCCTTTGTTGGTCGCCAAAGTGATAAGTAACATTCTGTCAATGGCTCATATGAGGTGCATGGTGCTGAGTAAAAATCTTGAACCGATGCATAATAATACTTGCGGTTCAATCAATCGAATAATTGAAGTTTTCAGTTAAAGAAACTATAGACACTTCCTAGAATTTCTTTCATGTTTGATAAGTGAGATAACTTTTGAGACGTCTTGTTTGCTTCCCAGCACACCAAAATATAAGCAAAGATACCTGCACAACAACCCCCTTCTGACAGGCGTCTAATCTGATCTAAATCGAAACAATTTGCTCCGATGTTGAGCATTGACGATGATGTATGAAGAAATTACATCCCAGTCAGCATTCTACGTAAATCTATATTGGGCCGTCATTGGCCCGTCAGGGTAGCTGACGGGCCGATGACGGCCCTATGTAGATTTACGTAGAATGCTAGCTGGGATAGGCGTGGCGCTCATCACGCACATTACGCATGCGCGTAATATGGTTAAGAAAAATATGTATAACAAGAGGCCCACGGGCCACGGGTCGCTCACCTGAGTGACATAGCTACTGCAGATGTTATGCAGATGTTATGCAACATTTTTCCAATCCTGTCATCCCAACTAATAAAAAGATCATCATTTAAGCAGTTCTTAATTTAAAAAAAATATATTTTTTAAATTAGGAACTGCTTAAATGATGATCTTTATATATATATATATATGGCATGCCAGTCAATGGAGCGTGATCATTAGAACAAACTCTAAATGGCGGCCAGCTTGGATTTACGATCGGCACGATTTTAGCTATTTTTGGTCTACGAGTCGACCCGGTGCTTCCTACCAAGTTTCGAGTCAACTGGCCTTTCGGTTCAGAAGAAGAAGCGAAAAATAGAATTTCAAGATGGCTGCCATGGCGGATATCCGATTGGCACGATTTTATCTATTTTTGATCTACAAGTCACCCCAATGTCTCCAACCAAGTTTGGAGTCAATTGGCCTTTCGGTGCAGGAGAAGAAGCTAAATATGGATTTTCAAGATCACGGCCATGGTGGCCATCTTGGAGTTCGGATCAGAACGATTTTAGCTATTTTTGATCTACAAGTCCCCCAAATGCTTCCTACTAAGTTTCGAGTCAATTGACTTTTGGATTTAGGAGGAGAAGCAAAAAATAAATTTTCAAGATAGCCGCCATGGTGGCCATCATGGATTTACGATCGGCATGATTTTAGCTATTTTTGATCTACAATTCACCCAAATGCTTCCTACCAAGTTTCGAGTCAACTGGCCTTTCGGTTCGGGAGAAGAAGCGACAAATAGATTTTCAAAATGTCTGCCATGGCGCCCATCCTGGATTTCCGATCGGCACAATTTTAGCTTTTTTTTGATCTACAAGTCACCCTGATGCTTCCTAGCAAATTTGGAGCCAACTGGCCTTTTGGTTCAGGAGAAGAAGCGAAAAATAGATTTTCAAGATGGCAGCCATCGGATTTCCGATAGGCACAATTTTAGCTATTTTTGATCTATAAGTCATCCCAATGCTTCCTACCAAATTTGGAGTCAATTGGTTTTTGGGTTTAGGAGTAGAAGCGAAAAATAGATTTTCAAGATGGCTGCCATGGCGGCCATCTTGGATTTCCGATCGGCACGATTTTAGCTATTTTTGATTTACAAGTCACCCTGATGCTCCCTAGCAAGTTTGTAGTCAATTGACCTTTCGGTTCAGGAGAGGAAGCAAAAATAGATTTTCAAGACGGCGGCCATGGCGACCATCTTGGATTTCCTATCGGCACGATTTTAGCTATTTTTGATCTACAAGTCACCCTGATGCTTCCCAGCAAGTTTGGAATCAATTGGCCTTTCCGTTCAGGAGAAGAAGCTTTCGGTTCAGGAGAAGAAGCGAAAATAGATTTTCAAGATGGCTGCCATAGCGGCATCTTGGATTTCCGATCGGCACGATTTTAGCTATTTTTGATCTACAAATCTATTTTTCGCTTCTTCTCCTGAACTGAAAGGCCAGTTGACTCCAAAATAGATTTTCAAGATGGCGGCCATCTTGGATTTCCGATCGGCACGATTTTAGCTGTTTTTGATCTACAAGTCACCCTGATGCTTCCTAGCAAGTTTGGAGTCAATTGGCCTTTCCGTTCAGGAGAAGATGCGAAGAATAGATTTTCAAGATGGCGGCCATGGCGGCCATCTTGGATTTCCTGTCGGCACGATTGCAGCTATTTTTGATCTACATGTCACCCGGATGCTTCCAAGTAAGTTTGGAATCAATTGGCCTTTCGGTTCAGGAGAAGAAGCGAAAAATAGATTTTCAAGATGGCGGCCATGGCGGCCATCTTGGATTTCCGATCGGAACGATTTTAGCTATTTTTGATCTACAAGTCACCCAGATGCTTCCTACTAAGTATCAAGTCAATTGGCCTAGGGGTGTAGGAGGAGTAGATTTTTAAAGCAATTGTTGACGCCGCACGACGCACGACGGACGACGGACGACGCACGACGGACGACGGAGATTGACTGACCACAACAGCTCACCATGAGCACTTCGTGCTCAGGTGAGCTAATACAGTGGCATTAACATGAAACATTTTGCTTCTTTACCACAGGGGTTGCTCTTTAAGGAAAGAATTTGCTCCCTGTGGGAGCAAATTCTTTCCTTTAAGTGTAGCCCCTATTTTAGATTTTCCTGGGTGTGCGTAAACATTATTCCGTTCTGGCTATACCAACGAATTTTAAAGGAGTTACTTGAGCCTCTACGTGCAAAAATGTACCTGCTGATATGTGCTCGCAACGAAGACGCAGATCTGTCTGATCAGTCGTTGTTGTCCGCATCCTTGGCTATTCAAACTGCAACTAGATAGAGATTCTGATCCGACCACGCGAATGCGCAGGTTGATCTGAATCTTTGCTGGGCGCGTGCCTAAAGGCACGCTTTCTCACGTTGGGGCTTATTTGTTCATGTATTATTGAATATATAGTCTATAATAGCTCTGGTGTGACGCTTGTAAGTTGTTTTGGGCGACCGAACTCACCTGTTAACCTGTTGATAATAATACGTATCTCCATTCCCCTCCATTCCCTCTAACGTAATAAACGCGGAAGAAAGCGCGGGAGATGGAGGGTTACTAGCTGTCAGATGAGCATACCGCTAACTTCAGCAAGTTATCCCTCTTACTTTCTAGTAACGACGAACTAAACATACAACATTAAACGTATGAAAGAAGACATCACGAAAATATACCTATATAATTTTGATCCCCTTAAACCCCACCACTCTTATGAAGTAAAACTGGGGTTTAACAGGGGTATACATTATTTTTCTTATTTCTACTCAGAAACATAAATTGTGGGTACTCGTTAGAACCGCCTCGACAATCTATGTTTTGATCAGAAATATGAAAACGATCAGAATTTTTATCCGAAAAATTTTGGTGGTCGTGTTTTCGTAATGATACCTTATTGTTTAGCGAGAGATCCTTATAGTATGAGAGAAATACCTCTCTCCAATAGCATCATCCGCTTGAACTTTTAAAGTTTTTGGAGGAGAATTATCGTAGTATATTACATGCATAACCAAGAAATACCAAGATTTCTACCTGAAATAAAACTGGTATTTTCCTTGTTTTCTTTAGTAAGAAGAAATATTTTCTCTTAGCCGGGGAAATAAATCTCTTTAACAGGAACTACTTTTTTTTGTAACATATTAATGGCCTAGATTTTGACCCATGGGATGATCTCAAATCCTTACTTACCGGCTGAAAATGTTTAAATCCATGTGCTTTTTTTTCGTTGAATCAGGTCACAAGCATAGAAATTAATCCTTTCTGAGCACAGAAACACATAAATATCCATTTAAATGGGAATATTTTATCACTTTTCAATTTCTCGATTCGTTTAGTTTTTCAAAATGGCGCCCGAGTGTTCACTGCTTCGGACTGTCAATGTCAGTGTATTACTACGCCGACCCAAAATAGAAATGACAGCGTAAACAAACTGGCAGACTAGACTTGCCACAAAAGCCTCTTAAATGGTGTACTCTATTGCGGCGAAATGCATGTAATATACAGTTTATTCATTTCTCCTATTTTAAATATGGGATTTATAAACCTCGGGAGGTAAAAAAAAAATCCAATACAGAAACTCGTGCTTCGCACTCGTTTCTTTATCGGATTTTTTTTTTACCTCCCTCGGTTGATTAATCCCATATTTAAAATAGGAGAATGAATAAACATTATATATTGTATATACGAGGGCGTGTCAAAAAATAACCAGCCTATCCGATTTCCGATGGACCGAGATGGTCACGAGTTCCATGCTTTGTTTCAATATATGTTTTATACATGGGTACAAAATTGCACGCGTATCGAGTCATTTTTTAATAAGATATTGAATGTCAAACATGCCTAGTGATGTAAAGGCATGCTTCTCATCTAAAGTTACAGTAGTACGTGCTGTAATTCGGTACTTGTATTTAAAAGGTAAAACAGGCAGGGAAATACATGGCGAGTTAGCCGATGTTTATGGGTCTTCTGCAACATCTTATGCTTAGCTTAAACTCTGGCCTTGGGAATTAAAACGCGGTAGAACGTCTTTAGAAGATGGAGCCAGGTCTGGACGTCCACTGGATGCCACTGACGAAGAAATGTGTAAGAAAGTTCGGTATCTGGTATACTCTGATACGTGAAGCCAGGTGGAAGCAATAGTGCAGGCATTAGGCATTTCACAAGGTAGCGTTTCAACAATCTTACACGATCGTTTAGGTATGCGCAAGCTAACAGCCCGTTGGGTCCCCAAATCCCTTAGCGATGAGCAAATGGCAACCAGAGCATCAGTATGCATCGCCTTGTTGAAGCGTTTTAGGTCAAAAGATGATTTTCTTTGCGTCTGGTGACTGTAGATGAGACTTGGGTTCATTATTATGAGCCAGAGAATAAAGCTCAGAATCGTCAGTGGGTGAGGCCTGGGTCCCCGAGGCCAAAGAAGTTCAAGACGCAACAATCTGCTGGCAAGGTGATGGCCACAGTATTTTGGGACGCAAAAGGCGTTATTATGTTGAACTTTTTACCCAAGAGAAGTACAATAACTGGAGTGTACTATGTAAACTTGTCAGACCAGCTGAGAACCGCCATCCGTGAGAAACGCCGAGGTAAACTCTCTAAAGGTGTTTTGCTGCTACAGTACAACGCGAGAGTCCACACTTGCAAAGTTGCAATGGATGCTGTAGAGCAAAACGGGTATGAATTACTACCCAATCCTGCCTCTTCGCCTACCTAGCTCCTAGCGACTTCTTCCTATTCCCAAACTTGAAAAAGGATATCCGTGGACTTCATTTCTGGTCTGATGAAGAAGTCGGGACGGCAGTTGAGGAGTGGGTCACTGGAAAGGACCCTGACCTTTTTTTAGTTCTGGGCTGATGGCACTTGAACACCGTCGGTCCTACATCACACTAGAGGGCAATTACATCGAAAAAGAAGAGGTGGATTTCAACCGGAAATAAGTTAGGCTGGTTACTTATTGACTCACCCTCGAAGCATGCTATCTGTGATTCATATTAGTTTCAATCGCTTTAATTGATAGTATAATAGTGGCTGTGATTTCTATTTAATGTTTTCAATATGTATACAATACTGTCTTATATGCCTTTCCAGGCTGGGTATCAAATATGTTTTAGTGTGTTAAGTATTTTCTATATATCCGTATATTTGATCTGTTACACTTTAATAAATCATTACTTACTTACATACTTAATTACTCACTAGTATAGACAGTATCTGAAGCCTCTAAATAAGGGATCGGTCTTAAACTATTTATAGATTCCGTTATGATTATGCGTGTATGCTTGAAATAGCTTCCCAGTCAGCATTCTACGTAAATCTATATCGGGCCGTCATCGGCCCGTCAGGGTAGCTGACGGGCCGATGACGGCCCGATGTAGATTTACGTAGAATGCTAGCTGGGTTAGCACACAATGCTTAATAAGAAATTAGCTAATATTCTCTGATAAATCGGCCGGCCTCGGTGGCTCAGTTGGATGCGCCGTCCGACTGGAGACCAGGAGGTCGCGGGTTCAACCCCAGCCGAGGCCGGCAACATTCTTTCGTGGAGATTGATCATGAAATATTTTCTACGGTCATTCTCTCCATTCCGCTGATTCAAGAAGGGCAGTTGTCAGTTTCTGGCGAAAGAATGTGCACAATACCGCTTAACCGCTTAGAGGACTAAGCCTGCCCAGTAAACGTGTGGTTAGGTAAACTGACCGCGCTCGACATGACCCCATTGGGTTGACTGGGCCGTAAAACTTCAACACAAAAATAAAACTGATAAAACGGTTATAAAGAAGGTAGTTTTGTTCGTTTCGATGTGGCTTCACACTGTTTACCCTAAACGTTTGTCCAAATACATGTATACTTATTCTGCTACTGCTTTCGAATCTTCAGACAGTCGTTTGATGTGTGTGTGTGTGTGTGTGTGTGTGTGTGGTGTGTGTGTGTGTGTGTGTGTGTGTATGTGTGTGTGTTGTTTCTTTTGTGTTTGTTGTTGGTGTTTTTTTTTTTTTTGTTTTTTTTTTGTTTTATTTGTTTTTTGTTGTTGTTTTTTTGTTGTTGTTTTTTTTTTTTTTGCAAAGTGCTTATCACGAAAACACACCTATGTGACTTTGACCCCCTTAAACCCAATTTATATAGTAAAACTGGGGTTTACAGGGGTATAGATTATTTTTCTTATTTCTGCTCAAAAACATAGATTGTGGGTACTCGTTAGGACCGCTTCGCCGAGGCGGTTCTACCGAGTACACACAATCTTTGTTTTGTGTAGAAATATGAAAAATATCAGAGTTTTTTTTTATCGGAAGCTTTTCAATTTTTTCAGGTGATATTTTTTTCCATTTATTTGAATAGGCGTGTTTTCGTAATGTTTACTACACAGATAAGGTCGATTTTGCAATCTTTTGTCATGATTTAAAGTAAAACATTTTGTTATAAATACTTATGCACGAAAAATGTTTGTTGTATTCATTGTTTTAAAATAATGAATCTTTTCATCTTTTCTAAATTATGCTGAAACCTGTAGGGTAGGTAATTTTGAGGCAGCTTTTCAACAAGGCCCTTTTGTTCAAATTTTCAAAACTTTTCATAACATTGTCATTAACTTAACAGTTAAATATCAGCAAAAAATTGTTAAACATATTATATATGATAATCCAAACATTACAATGGCATTGGTCAGACCAGTTTTGGCCGTAAATTTAAGAATAAATATTTTAAAACAAACCACTGAATTAGAAAAGACAAAAACGTCTTTCTAAATGATGTCGAAAAAAGTTTAATATGCATACGGTACTCGGAAATCTCAATGAAATAATATATAATGTTTGCCAATGTCATTTTATGGGACGCTAGGCATAAATGGGTTAATTGATAAAAAAAAGACCTCTGTAAAGAATAAAATAGAAGAGTCCACTGGGCAAAAATAGTCTCCGCAATGCGATTCAATTATGAACCACAACTGTTACATATATTTCCAACAGAATTGTTTATCTGGCCAAACACTGACTTTAGATATTCACATTACGAAAACACGCCTATTCAAATACCTTGAAAAATTTACAACCTAAAAAAGGAAAATTTTCAGATAAAAACAAATCTGATATTTTTCATATTTTTTCTCAAAACATAGATTGTGGGTACTCGTTAGAACCGCATCGCCGAGGCGGTTCTAACGAGTACCCACAATCTATGTTTTTTAGCAAAATAATAGAAATAATGTATACCCCTGTAAACCCCAGTTTTACTATATAAAAGTGGGGTTTTAGGGGGTCAAAATTATATAGGCGTGTTTTTGTGTTGAGGTATACTGGGGAGCAAAGTATTCGGTGTCTTTTAATTATATATTTTAGAATTTGTAAAAATATCTTCATGCAGTCGAAATTCAATGGCTCGAACATCTTTGAGTTCATTGAAATTTTTGAAATCATAGCGCGAATGAGAATAATTTAGGAATGTCTTTTGGATCCACTACGAAAACACTTTTGTTTTCTTGCGCTATCAGAAGAATTTCTTAGGGACTCAAAAAACGAGTTCGAATCAGCCACGATTTTACTGTATTTCCTCATAAGGAAAATATACCTATATAATTTGATCCGCTCAAACCCCACTTTTACATAGTAAAACTGGGGTTTTCAGGGGTTTACATAATCTTAGTTCTGCTCAAGAACATAGATTGTGGGTACTCGTTAGAACCGCCTCGCCGAGGCGGTTCTAAGGAGTACTTACACTCTATATTTTGAGCAGAAATATGAAAATTATCAGAATTTTTTTATCTGAAAATTTTTATTTTTTGGTGGTAAGATTTTAATAGGCATGTTTTCGTAATGTCATTACAGAAAGGGTCTATTTTGAAAGATGCGGGAAACTTATCCAGCTACTGAGTATAATTTTACTGTAGTTTGAAGTTCGTCTCATCTCTCAAATATGAGTGATGTCTGGAAAAGTAATAGTGGTCAATTTGCCAAGACGCCTATTGGCCACGCACCAGTTTCCGGTCACAGTGACTTTATAGGCCGGCCTCGGTGGCTCAGTTGGATGCACCGTCCGACTGGAGACCAGGAGGTCGCAGGTTCAACCCCCGCCGAGGTCGGCAACATTCTTTCGTGGAGATTGATCATGAAATATTTTCTACGGTCATTCTCTCCCTTCCGCTGATTCAAGAAGGGCAGTTGTCAGTTTCTGGCGAAAGAATGTGCACAATACTGGTTAACCGCTTAGAGGACTAAGCCTGCCCAGTAAACGTGTGGTTAGGTAAACTGACCGCGCTCGACATGACCCCATTGGGTTGACTGGGCCGTAAAACCTCAACACAAACAAACAAAAAGTGACTTTATAGATAGGATTAGATGATTCAGTGCGCGACTACATAGGTTGGATACTTCATCACGAAAACACGCCTATATAATTAATTTTGACCCCCTTAAACCCATAGATTGTGGGTACTCGTTAGAACCGCCTCTCTGAGGCGGTTCGAACGAGTACCCACAATCTATGTTTTGAGCAGAAATTTGAAAAATATCAGAATATTTTTATCTGTAAATTTTCAGTTTTTGGAGGTGAAATTTTGAACAGAAATAAGAAAAATAATGTATACCCCTGTACACCCCAGTTTTACTATATAAAGGTGGGGTTTAAGGGGGTCAAAATTATATAGGCATGTTTTCGTGATGTGCTGTAAAGAAAAGACCAAGAATAACATGCTGAGCAACGACTAAGCTTAAATTTTCAGCATCATCGACTATCTTCGCGGCAGGTTCCTTTTTACATTCCAGCACGTTCTTTGTTTAATGACAGTAGAAGATGTAAGATTCTGTAAGTCAGAAGGATATGTTCATTGGTGATTTAGATTAGCCTGCGCATTCATGTTGTCTGATCAGACTCTTCACTGGCCCATTTTGAATAACCAAGATTGCAAAAGTTTCTCTATGCGGACAGTGAAGCGCATGTAAATTAATACTGGCACAGGAATATAATGGTCTGCAAGAATCTTTAAAACGTCTTGATATTTTGTCTTTTGATCAAATTGTTTTCCTAAATAAAGCAAAAATTATGTATAAAATGTATAACAATCTAGCGCCCACTTATTTGCAAGAGCTTTTCCAAATGAGAGATGTTAACCATGACAACACTGCATCGAACTTACGATCAGTGTCTAGGAAGAATTATATATTACCACAGGCTAAATGCAACTTATTCAAGGGTAGTCTTTCATTCTCTGGCGTAATTGTCTGGAATAGTATTCCTGTTAATATAAAGAACTCACAGTCGTTAGATGTTTTTGGAAAAAGGTGTACTTATTGGATTAAACATTAATATATATATATTTTTACTATATTTGCAATTTAACATTATATATACCTCCACCGCCATAATTAAATAATTAAATATTGATATTGCACGTCTCTCTCTCTCTCTCTCTCTCTCTCTCTCTCTCTCTCTCTCTCTCTCTCTCTCTCTCTCTTATCGCTGTTTTGTTGCCATGAATTCATTTCAATTGTTATTGATTCATTCTCCAATAAGTTTTATCTTTGTAAATATACATATATGTATGTTAATCTTCACACCTCAGTTTGATGTATTTTTTATATATTATGCCCATGCATATTTGTTTACGCTTGTACTGTTTGTGTATTTGTTGCTAAAGAGGGCCCCAAGGAAGATTGGCTACCAGCCAATTAGGTTACCCTCTCAAAATAAAGAATTTACTTACTTACTTACTTACTAAGAACTAGAATTAGCAATGAAACGTGCTTTATAAGGTCGTTTATGAAGTTTCGGTAACCTATATAACGTAGGAAGTCTGTCTTGCTTTTCTTTAATACTCACTGCAAACTTAGCAGTAATATCGATAGAATGGGTATTGACAATAGATCTCTCGTCAGTAAAAATCCGTTCATATGTTTTGGTTCAACCTGTTGAAAAAATTGAACCAAATTGAACCAAAAGCCAAGTTCTTGTTTTAGAGTATTGATATAATAAAGTCGTCACACACAACAACAACATTATTAGCAGCTTTATAAGCTGGAGCCAAAACATAATTCCCATGAAATTCTTGGATACCTTGTTTCAAATATCGAAAAGATAATTTAGGCTTAGGAGGGAGAAGATCAAGGTTATTAGAGTAAAAAAACACACGTTCATCAATGATCTTAAAAATCTTTAATTTCCAATTATTTAAAGCATTAGACTCAACATGCTCTCGTTTACACCAACGCGTACAATAATCATTTAAAGCACTGGCAATTGTTTCCCGACAATATTGACATTTATTGAAATCAATGTGGGTTGGGAATCTATATTTAGGTGCTTTTGAAATAACTGAACGGATTCGTGAATCAGTTATAATCTTCAAGTTACCAGTGACAATATGACCCGCTGGTTGATAACAAAATTTAGAATCTTTACAATCTCAAGAATCAGGGGAACTAGTTTCAATATCAAGATCAGAAACGAATTTATTGAAATTAAGTATAGTATTACGGATAGGTTTGTTATATTTATAACAAATAATAGGATATTCCGTGTTTTCGAAATATGAAGGTATAGCTGATATAACATTATTATCTCGAAATATGCTAGGTAAATCTATGAATTCAATACCTTTATTAATGAATGGAATTTTGATGAAGTGTCTAAAGTGGTTAATTTCAGAATCCATGTAAGGACGAAGAGCATGTTGAATATAACATCTAGTAAGGAGAGCTGCTTCATACAAATTATGTTTTCTATCATAAAATTTATTCGTCTCATCATCTAACTTACGTAATGAAGAAACAGACAGTGAAGCTAGTTTAGAAAGCATTTGATGACGTCCAGAATTTAAGAGAATATTTAAATCAAAAAGAGATAAAACAGTTTTATGTTTTCGTTTAAAATTGCCATTTTTGCGCTTACCATGGGATCGTTTATTACGTTTTTAATATCTAAAAGGAAAAAGCATCGAAATCCGGCATTTTAGAAATATTTCCTTCATGGTAAATATTATCATTAAATACAAGTGGAAAAGGGGTTTGTAAACGTTTAATCCATTTAAGTTCAAGTTCATGTCTTAAACTATTTTTGAATCTTTCGGTAGAATTGGACTTGTGTATATTTTTTTTCAACAGGTTGAACCAAAACTTTACTAGATGATCATGAATGACCAGTATTCCGGAAATGTTGATAAAGAAACGTATCAATTTTCTTTGTTTTTTTTTATTTTAAGCAAATGTTCTTTCAACCTTGTTTTAAGGGCCCATTTGGTCTGTCCAACATACTGCATTCCTCAGCCTCCTTCGCTGCAAGTGAGAACATATATAACATCCTCTGATTTTCAGTCTAAATCAGAGTTGTTTACAACTGAAAATTGTCTATGATTAACTGAGGAAATTATAGTTGACCGACAAATTAAATGATTGCAGCAGTTGCAACTCTTGGCATTGCACTTAGAAATATTAGGGTACATACTGTTCCTTTTATACGGATTCTTATATTTTAGAAGTATAGGAGATTTAATTGGAGAAAGTCTAATTCTAAGGTGATTACTGAAAATATTATAATTGGAAGCGCCATATAAATTTATAGATGATACAGAATGAAGTTTCAAATGTGAAATGTTAACAGTAGGTAACAGAGAGTTAAATCTAGCAGTAGAACGGGGAATCTGAAAAGAAGAAGCAGAATGTAGCCTAATAGGAGCAATAGTAATTTTTAATCTATTAGTGATACTCATATAGTTGTATAGGAAGTAATACTATTAGATAAAAAGCAGTATTCGTACCGGCTATTACATGCATAAGTAGCGATGCAAACAGGCGGTAGGACCGATGCATACAGAGTATAGCAACAACCGACAATACATAACTAAGTCTAATACAAGTCCAAAGAAACGTAAAGTAAGAAATTGTTATAAACGGGATATGAATACCGGTAAATATCTAACCTTCAATGAGGTATAAATTAGAATCATGAGGGAGAGGAATACGAAAGGTGATTGTAAAGTGCAAACTCTGGCACTTGAAATAATAACACCATTAAATGAATGTACGGGGAGACTTTCTAGGGTCTCCACACGGCACAAACACAACAGACGTGGTATGAAAAAAAAAGTAAGTCCAGGGAGTGCCACAATCACAAACCGCAGCCCTTCTCAGACCCCAAGAGGAAGAGGAAACCGACAAATCTAAACAAGCGTACAAAATTAATTGCTAATGAAATATCACAGAACATTTAACAAAAATTACTACATTGGAAGCACCGCGTTGGAAGGCTCAGTAGTAATTTACTGTGGTGAGGTGGGCGGGGAGGTGCTTAAGTTAGATTTGCGGGATCCCAACCCTCGCTTTCAGTTTCAATGCGGTAAAAACATATACAGTCGAACCTCGTTATCTCGAACTCGCTTATTTCGAATTACCGCTTATCTCGAAGTGAAAATCTGGTCCCTGTTTTAACGTGAAACAATGACAACAAGTAATAAAAATAATGTGGAGAAGAGGAGAAATATATATATTTCTAACTTCAGGAGTCAAATTACATATTTATTTGTTAAATGTGGTTGTTCAATTTATTGTTTTCATCACTATCTCAACTCGGATATCTCGAAGTGTTTCAGTGAGTCTCTTGGTATTCGAGATAACGAGAGTCGACTGTATTTGATAAAGCCTGTAAGAAGCAAAAATGAGGAGTCAATTCAAACAAGTACCCTCACTCTATGTTTTGAGCAGATATATGAAAAATATCAGAATTTTTATCTGACAACTTCTAGTTTTTGGTAGTGATATTTTCAATATATTTGAAAAGGCTTGTTTTTGTAATGCATAACAAATAAAAAGCAAAACATGTAATTCAAATTAAACAAGGATGAGGGTTCGTGGCAATCACCTCAGATACTGGCAACCAGTGCTAAAGAAAACTAGTTGAGCTACAGAAGGCTTACACAAACATCAGGAATCAACAATAATATAAGATTTATGGCTGCACCTTCATAGAATCTTAGAACCGCCCGCAGTCGTGCAAGGTAATAGGAAAGTATCAACTATGATTCAGTTAAAACCTAAGCATGCAGTCCATTGCATACTATCGAAATTATATTCCATTTTTATGATGGGTAAGTGTTGATGTTTTTTTGTTGTTTTTTTTTTTTTTTTTTTTTTTTTGTTGTTGTTTTTAAGTCTTCTCAAACATTGGATTTTCCGTCAGGTTTGCTTTTTATAACTTAGGTAACTGTAAACCCCGTTACGATACTCCTTGATGCAGAATTGTTTTCAAGCTTCCTTTAAATTTATCAATCAATTCGATGTACCAACGCTATTCTTTGAAAGAAAAAAAAAGCTTTACGGACTTTATCATCACGAAAACAAGCCTATATAATTTTGACCCCCTTAAACCCCACTTTTATATAGTAAAACTGGGGTTTACAGGGGTATACATTATTTTTCTTATTTCTGCTCAAAATATAGATTGTGGGTACTTGTTAGAACCGCCTCGCTGAGGCGGTTCTAACGAGTACCCACAATCTATGTTTTGAGCAGAAAAGTGAAAAATATCAGAGTTTTTTTATCTGAAAATTTTCAGTTTTTAGAGATGAAATTTTCTATACAATTGAATAGGCATGTTTTCGTAATGATGATTTATTAAAATCATTTGAATGAAGATATCCTTGCACAACGAATACATTGAGATATGTATTCTCCATGTGAGGGAGATCGAGGAATATCACCGTTTGAAAAAGGAAACAATGTCAAAATCATAAATAAATATTAACACTCTCAAACAGGTCACCTAGGTATCTAAAAGTAGATATGAAATATTCAATAGTATCAGCTTGTTATTCGGCAGATATAACATGAAATATCTCTCATAACAAAATAAAAAAAAAATCCGCAACAAACGGAGCACAACTAGTTCCCATCGGAATACGCACGATTTGTTTCTAAATTTTAGTGCCAAATCTATTATACGAGGTGTGTTTGGAAAGTTTCTGGACAAGTGCCGTAACAATTTTTATTTTAAATTATATTATACAATTCTTTAAACATGCGGAGATACATATCCCTTTTTCTCATTTTTTAGGAACTTAAAATAGCACACTAATCATTGTCACCATAGCAACATTACGTTAATGTGAGCGGGGGAACCTAAATGTATACATACTTACAAAAGATATCTGTCGTAATGTCGGGAAAAACGCATGTCAAATAATCTCAAAATATTCCCCAGAGTACTTCATACACTTCTCGTGTCTGTGAAGCGAAGAGGCGAAGCAGCTTTTGAAGTTTTCTGTTGGGATTTTCCTGAATCACTCCCGGGCAACCGCTGGCAGGTCTTCGACGTCATCGAAACGTGATCCTCTCCATTCGCTCTTGATGATGGAGAAAAACAAAAAGTCTGTAGGGTACTCGCGATGCGGTATAGCTTAAATATCTGTTAGTATTGCCTTGGTAATGACAGAGGTATGAGGGCTTGTTTGGATTTGTCGGTTTCCTCTTCCTCTTAGTGTCTGGGAAGGGCTGCGGTTTGTGATTGTGACACTCCCTGAACTTTTCTCTTACCTTTTTTGCGTTGTCATGGTGATGATAGAATTTACGTACTATCCCTGGCCTCTTCTGTCTTACTGCCCTGATCGAGTCACGCTTCAGCACATAAAAATAATTAATTTGCATTAACTTGTCATGCTGAACTTATTTGTAAAGCAGAACTTACCTGTATTTTATTTGTTTTAGCTAAATACAATAAATTATAAAATATTAAACGCTGTACCAGAAAGAACTGCATGGCTTAGGATGACGCACGTCATGGCAAAGAAAACGATGAACATACGTTTGTTGGTAGACGTACTCACCAAAGCTTTTGTAAGTGACTGGGAATTTGGGGTCTTCTATACACAGCTTTCTTGTTTAGTTTCTGGATCATAAAGACTAACCCACGTTTCATCAGCTTTTATGATAGAGTCTAGGAATCGGTTGCCATGGTTTCTGTATTTTTCAGGAAAGCATTACTGTCAGCATTATCGTTGCTTCTGTTGAATATTAAGAACACGCGGGATCTAGCGAGCACAAACTTTGCTCATATTTAGCTGCGTTGTAATACTATCATGAACAGATGCTGTCCCTAGAGCCAATTTCAACGCGATATCCCGAACAGTTAATCTCTTGTCAGCTCTGTATAACGTCGCAATCTCACCCGCTTTTCCTGACGCTATGTTGGGACGTCCAGCCCTTGGACGATCTGCTGCATCCCGGGTAGGATCTTTCTCAAAAGTGTTGTACCACTCATAAATTCGTGTCCTTGTCATAGCTGTAGCACCATACGTATCTTGGATCATAGACATCGTCTGCTGTCTGCTTTTACCCAACAAGACGCAAAATGTAACGGAATATCGGTGTTCTGCATTCATTCTTCATAAAGTAACTCAAGTCTTATTTTTCAGAGAAAATAAGACAAATTTTATCCATTTGCAACTGAATATTTTGTCTAAAGAGTGTTAAGTTTAAAATGTATATAAGTTGAAATACAATGAATACATGGTGAAGTCCTAGATCAGATCCCCAGGTTAGTAAACTTTTTTTGTAATTTGTCCTGCTAATAAATCTCAAGTAACTAACAATTGCAGGTTCTTTCTTGCTTAACATAGCTGAGTTTGAAAATGTGTCTGCTAATAAATATGAAAATGTCAACTATTGTTGGCATTTTCATATTTATTCGCAGAGAAAAGTTAACTCTCAACTAAGCTTAGCATGATACTTGTTTTCATATTCTTAATAGTCGCATCACGAAAACATACCTTTATAACTTTGACCCCCTTAAACCCCACTTTTATACAGTAAAACTGGGGTTTACAGGGGTATAAATTATTTTTCTTATTTCTGCTCAAAAACATAGATTGTGGGTACTCGTTAGAACCGCCTCAGCGAGGCGATTCTAACGAATACCCACAATCTATGTTTTGAGCAGAAATAAGAAAAATATCAGAATTTTTATCTAAAAACTTTCAATTTTTTGGGGGTGAAAATTTCAATATATTTGAATAGGCATGTTTTCGTAATACCTTGCGAAAGTCCTGTAAGGCGAGTTATCTTAAAACAGGCCTCATGTGCATACACTGTTTGTTCTGTTTGTTGCCGATGGTCAACAAGAACAAGGGAGATACTTTTGTGTTTGTTACTGTCTGGTTTGAAGTCAAACTAGATCATGTACTACTGACGTTCAATATCCCAGACCGGATCATGTATTACTGACTTGTTCAATCATGTATCTACAAATGATAGATTTTAAATGTAAAATAAAAGTCAAAAAGGATTGCCTGTGGAAACAAAGAACACACAGAATCGCGAAAATCGGATTCTTAAAAAAAAACAATGTCAGTTTAAAATTGGCCAATACATAACCCAGATATAAAACTAAAGTCACTACAAAAGCAAACCGGGAAGCACTATAATTGTGAAATTTGATACAATATTTTGGGAACAAAATTTTCACGTTTGTAAACAAAACCAAATGCATCCCAAGAATGTGGGAAATAAATGGAGGATGGTAGGGGATGTTGGGAAGAATTTGTTTTCCATACTGATCTTTTTCCTTGCGGTTAAAACACGAGGATTATTAACCCTTCTCTTGCTGAACACGACATACCCTGTCTTAGCAAACAGTGTAGATCCAGATCAGTTGGCTTCTGAAGAAGCCAACTGATCTGGATCTGCACTGTTTGTCATTAAACATGCGAATTTCTGTCAAAAACCAGGATCAAGTAATCTGATTGGCTGGAAATTAGAAGTGGGTGTGGCATCTTAATTTATTCAGCATGACAAGGGTTAATACACAGCTACAGCTGCTGTGTTATCGAAAAGGTGATTTCCGATTAGTTAAACATGGCATTAGTATGACGCACATGCAGCAATGCAATGGTTTCAAATAAGCATAAACCATAACATACTAGTAACAAATAAACTGCTGTATCAAATGAGAGTAAAAAATGACTCATTATGTACCTTCTTCCAGTCAAATAATGAAACAATTATCCATCTATTATGGAAATGTGATAAAACCCAAATGTTTATTAGAGAGATACGAAGGTGGTTAGGTACTTGCAATATTCAATGTAATATTACAGAAGAATATTTTATATTTGGCTTGCAGAGGGAACATACCTTCAGCAAAATATTTAATTTCAAATTGCTTTATGCAAAATATTATATACATCTGGCTAGATGTAAAAAACAATCTCTGACTCTAAGTGTTTTTCAAAAGAAACTGAAATTTATGTATAAAGTTCATAAGGATATAGCTTATTCACATAAAAAAGAAGATGAATTCCAGAAAGACTGGAGCCGATATCAGACATTAATTAATGGAATTACTTAACATAATGATACAGAAATATAGTAATAAAAATAATGATAGTTGTCTGACATATAGAGATATTCTGTGCAACATCCAACCCACCCCATCCCGTCCTCCTCCCCCACCCCACCCGCCACCCCTCTCCCCCTTTCCCTATACCGGGCTGCCAGGTATAAAAAAAATGACAAATATGACCTGTAAACAGTTAGAAAAATATAATGGATGAGTGATTATAAAAAAGGTGCACTATTTTAACTTCCAAAGGAAATTCAACTTAAATTTTATAAGGGTAGGATCATATGAAAGAGAATGAGAGAATAGTGCACATGATGAGTGGCAATGATGGCTATAAGATGGATAAAAGAAATTGCTTTTGTATCTTTTTGGATAGCCCGGATCCAAAAAAGAGATTTGTAACGGGTAAAGAGAATAAAATTTACAGATTTAAAAAACAAAAGTATGACGCACATAACATGAAGGTTAATAAATAAAGGTAGTAACTTTAGGGCAAGATTTTCCTGACTCGAGGGGTGCGGTCTAAAGAATACAAATCAATTTTATGCAAAAGCAAAGGTTTTATAACCTCGGGGCTAGCTCTTTTCATCAATATATCTTGCAGTAGTCTCCAGTTCTGTAAACAGGAAGCACGTTCCCTGATCAGGCTGAGCAAGTTGCCCGCATATCAGTATAAATGACTCTTTTCTCGCGTTTCATTTTCCACTGCAAAGCCAGCTGTCATCAGTTGTCGTGTGACGACAGTAAAATGTCCCCCTTTGAGATACTTTAGCCCATACTGAATATTTTTAAAATAGAATATCGCTACGCTGGCGCTAAGAGAATTGTGTAGTATTGCAAATACCATGTACCATGTACTGCTCAGAAACGCCCTAATAATACCAAGTCTGCTATTTTCGCCTTTTTTTTTTTTTTTTTTTTTTTTTTTTTTTTTCTTTCGTGTGTTCTTTGTTTGCAAAGTATCTTTTCTTCAAATAATAAAGTAAAGGTGCTTTCGGAACATAATTGATGATATCTATCATCAGGATATGCTGATTTTTGTTCTAGTTGTTGGCGCCTTGTTCGTCGATCGTGCTGATTACGAATATTGTAATTATAATCGCGTAAAATGATACATCTGTTTACTCAGTTTGACAGTATTCACAAGTTTCAACTAATATAATTAATAAAATGGATATATTTGATACCTCTGTTATCCAGTTAAATTTGGTATTTAACAGAAACAGAAGAACGTGAAACCTAGCTCAGTATGGACTTCTTGAACTATTCAAGGAAACTGTAAAAACATTTAATTACATAGCAATGCCATCTCTTTAATAGTTTGACAAGTTAAAAAAGGATGTAAACGCCAAAGAATAAAAAAAAAAGTGTGCACACAGTATACCAATTTATACCGCGTTTGTACAGACTGACTATTTTACAGGAACTTATCAGTGAAAGTGATAATATTAGAAAAATATATTTGTTTGAGAAACGAAAACTTAATATTTGAAGCTTTCGGAAATTAATTATCCGTTATACAGCCCCGTAGTCTGGTTCCCAGTCAGCATTCTACGTAAATCTATATCGGGCCGTCATCGGCCCGTCAGGGTAGCTGACGGGCCGATGACGGCCCGATGAAGATTTACGTAGAATGCTAGCTGGGTTCACTCTTCTGTCTCCCAAACAATGGCAGTGATTTTTTTCTGACATACGTTTTAGTACAAAGGAAAAATGATGCGTTTGCTCACTCTTTCTTTCTCTTTCTTTCTTTCTTTCTTTCTTTCTTTCTCTGTCTCTGTCTCTGTAGTGTATGTTTGCCTTTTGAGGCGAATCATCTGCATAGAAGTATTCTACATGTACCTACACGTGTAGTATTCATCATTTAACCCTTAAAATGCCAAGAAAACCTGCTTCTGAAAATGTCGTCTATTTATGTCGTCTGCTGAATATTCCGTCAAATTTTTCAAACAAGTTTTTGCATACAAGCAAACATGCGGACCCAGATTAGACTGCTCCTGATCAGGGTCCACATTGTTTGCAAAAATGACTTTTAAAACAAAGCAGACGACAATTGCTGTGATTGTCAGTTTAAGGGTTAATACCTGGGGATTGAGAATATCAGTCGTGTGCGCGCGTGTGTGACTAAATATTGGTTGCGACATATTTGTTCTAAACGATGTTTTTTGTTTTTTTTATTTTTTAGAGGGGGGGTTGTTTACGGCCCTTTCAAGAATATTTCACTTATATTGAGCCGATCGTTCATCAAAGGTGGGCGAAAACCGGAGAACCCGGGGAAAAACAACCTGACCATCCGTAAGCAGAACTTGGCTTTCCCACATGTGACCCGAGCGAGGCTCGAACCACAGCTGTGAGAAACCTAATGGATTAAGAGTTAACTCTCCTATCCACAAGGCTACGGGGGCTCGCATTCTAAACGATTACTTGTAGCTTTTCAACGATGTACAAATTTTTACGACCATATATTGCATACTAACTAAGTAACCAGAAAAATCAACTCTACACCTCTTTACGACCATTAGCATATACGAACCGTGTCATGGGAAAAGGCCGTTCTAGCATATGCGAACAGCAAAGGTGCAGCTAGGCGAGCTGCGAGTCCGGGCCTTGTTGCAAGAACTTATGTTGTTCGCTCATATAATCGGTACACCAACCAAAGAATTAGACATGTGGCCCTGCTAAGGGGCCGGGCATGCGCACTGAAATGATGAGGAATATTTGAATAGCCTTCTCAACGTGGCTCAGTTACTTTGTTACATAGTACTGTAAAATAACAGTGTAAAGTGCAGACAACAACATATGAGTCGGGCCAGAACATTTCCTACAAGATTACATGTGCGCCCAGAAGACACAGATCAGCCGGAGCATCCGCACAGTCCGATCAGAATCTTCTCAGGCCACGCTGTGGCATTACAAAAACACGCATATTCAAATATATTGAAAATTTCACCCCCAAAAACTGAACGTTTTCAGATAAGAATTCTGACAAAACATAGATTGTGCGTACTCGTTAGAACCGCCTCGCCGAGGCGGTTCTAACGAGTACCCACAATCTATGTTTTGAGCAGAAATAAGAAAAATAATGTATACCCCAGTTTTACTATATAAAAGTGGGTTTTAAGGCATTCAAAATTATATAGGTAATTTTTAGTGATGTAAGTCAAGGATCCAAAACATCTGTAAATGGACGGTGAAGGCTCTGATTAGACTGCGTTGATGCTAGGCTGACATGAGTCTTTGCTAAGCGCTCATGTAATATTGCAGACCCGGTTCATATTCAAGATTAATGAGACACAGAAAATGACCCTCGAAGTGTCTTCCTTTCTTTTCCAATGAATTACAGCACCATCTAGTTTCTCAATACACGTATCAACAATAGTGTTAGAAATCGGTCAGTTTTTCATGGTCGATAATCGGTTTTGTAAAACGACTGGCCATCGATTAATAATCGACTTGTATAAAATATACTACTTCTTCCAGATACTTATTCATTGCTCCAGATCAATAAGAGGGGTATCCAGATAATAATTTTCTAATTTCTCCATGAAACATATGTTTTGGTACTCATTAGAAGCGCTTCTGCGAGGCGCTTCTAATAAGAACAGAACATGTCTTTTCATCGAGAAATACGAAAAATATCATGATACTTGGGTGTACCTTTTAGCGATATTTTATCATTTATTTATTTTTTTTTTTTTTTTTTTTTTTTTTTTTCAAATTTTATTGACCACAAATCTAAAATGACCCAAATAGACAGCTTTGAATTTCATTTCCTTTATAACTTGCCTATAAAAAATAAAACGTGAGAAAAATATGTTTCTAAAACCTGGATTTTCCGATCAGTCGACTTATCTTTCCGATCATCATTCACAAGAGGCAAAAGTGACTGATGATCGATTATAATCGATCATCAGTCACTTTTGCCTCTTGTGACAGCACTAAGAAGATGAAGAAAGAAATTTATTTTCTCTCAAAACAACATACAAATACAAATACAATTTGCAATAGGTCAAATCTGACCCTTGAGCAAAGAGTTATGATACAAATATTGCTAAACATTGTCATGGATTTTCCGATCAGTCGACTATAACAAATCTTTCCGATCATCATTCACAAGAGGCAAAAGTGACTGATGATCGATTATAATCGATCATCAGTCACTTTTGCCTCTTGTGACAGCACTAATGAACAACTGGTTAAGGGCGGTGTTTACGCTTGAAAGACAAACTGTCTACAGCTTTAAGGTCTAAGTTCCTGTTTACTTTCGAGAGGAAAAGCGAACGAAACCGGAATATCCAGAACCAGATATACAATCGAACTTCAATGGCTCGAACATCTTTGCGACCTTGAAAATTTGTTCCAGATATGGGTAGTTCGAGCCATTGAGGGTAAATCATGGCGCCAGGTCAGTAAGCAAATGACGATAATTTAGGAGAAATCTTTTAGATTTTCCACACGGTTATGGTATGTTCAGTGTATTCGTTAGAATCGCCTCGATGAGGCGATTCTAATGAGTACATACAACATACAATTTAATAAAATTTCCCTTAATATTTGTTTTCATGAATTATCGGAGGAATTTCGTAGGGACGCAAAAACGAGTTCGAAATAGCCGTGGTAAACGAGCCATCGGTGTTCGAGCTATAGAGGGTCGACTGTATAACTAAACGATAACCTCTTCCCAAAATGAGATCACAAAGCTAGACAACCAGAAACAAACTACAGTTTTAACCTCTCAATCCGGCAGACAAAAACAGATACATGCACAAACAATGTAGATCCAGATGAGACGGCTCATTATGAGCCGTCTCATCAGGATCTACACTGTTTGCCATTCTGCTGTTGATTTTAGTCTGAGAACCCTATTTGCATTAGTGGGCATGTCCAAATTATATGCTGGAAGATACCACTTCAGAAACCCGGGGTGAAAGGTTTTATATTTCGCTAACCTGTGAAGTGACTGCACTAACCCATTTACGCCTAACTTCCTATAAAACGGACATTGGCAAACGGTGAAGACCCAGATCAGACGCCGGGCAACGCGGCGTTTGATCAGGGGTCTACACTGTTTGCATTAAGCACATGAATTTTTGTAAAATATGGTAATAATAAAAAACTAACCAGACACCCTTTTACTGGAAATGGACCGGTTCTATGTGTTATGTTAGAAGAGTCCATTCAGCATAAATGAGCTAAGGGGCTGAACACACTTGTTATATTTTCCGTCATTTTCAACCATGAAGCCAGCTTTGTGATTTCTCAATAGCTTTTCCGCATACCAAACAACACCTCTACCCAAAGGAAGCAACGCCTTTCCTTTTAAAGTTTATCCCTTTTCAAAAGGGAAGCAAAACCAATTTAAGTGAATTACCTCCCCTGAGACTATGATTCCCAAAAATCAGACAATACCGCTCACTACACTAAAAGTGTCATAAACCCGGGTATTGGGACAGACATGCAGGTGTAAATCGCGGCGTGTGATGAGGGTTTACACTGTTAGCCGCTCATCCAGCAATTCAAGCTGCATCATTAGATAATCAAAAAGACTTGTGTACAATTTCAGGACAAATATGGTAAGCAGTTAGGGTGTCCCAATAATTAGGAAAAATACGGTGATTGATAAGTGCATGTTTTCCTGGAGATACATCGGTCAATAACAAAAGCGATGTTTCCAGTTGAGCCGAAATGTCAAAAAACGTACCTTCGGACAAGTGCGCCCTGCAAAGATTTAGATCAGCCTGCGCATTCGCGCAGACTGATCTGAATCTTTGCAGGGCGCATTTTGGATCGCCAAAGATGCAAAGTTTCTTCGCACTACGAAGTCTCCGATCAAACTGCGCGAAGTTTTTGTTTTGCGCACATGATAGAAGGAAGACTCGTTTTCTCATGCTGAGACACAATTAGTGTTAAAATAAACATTTGAGTCAGAACGTTGGAAAATGTACCATCAAATATCAGAGCCTAATTAAGAAGACAAAGATTTCTCTCGTCTGCCGCTATATGATCAGAAAATTCTCTAATCATTAGTACGTTCCTGTAAGCGGACAAGGAATGCCCTAGTCAGAATGTGTAGATCTGCGAAATGGTCACTTATTCGCATTTATGCAGGTAAGACACTTGTTTGCTTTGATATTTCCGTTTGTGTATCCGATTTTAATACTTGAGGTGTAAGTTTCTAATTATTGTTACCACTAATATTTAATGCCAGCTCTTCGCCAGGTGTCGTTTAACGCGTGTTCTTCGCGATATGATTAAAACTACAAACCTACTGAATGAAAATAACATTATCTCATATTATCTTATATCACTGTGCCAGCAGCCTGCTTAGGACCTAAACTGTGTACTAACAAATTCTTTGGATACGGTTACTGTAAAATATATAGGCGAGTTGTCAACACCTTGATCAGACTGCGCGGATGAGCAGAGTGCTATTGATCATCGCACATCCCCAAAAAGTATTATTTCGCATGGCGCTGTTTAAATATAAAAGCGTATACTAATCTTTCAAACCTCATTTACATATACGGCGTGCCTACTTGTGGATTCATCATGGCGCTTAGTTGTCTCCAAAGGGTGAGCCCGTATCTTATATTGGTCGCACTTAACTCACTTTGTACAGCATTCCTGCTAGATGCTAATATGTCTAAGGTCTTACATGAACTTTGTCCATTCAACAACTTCTGCCAAGTTGAAGCGAGGATTGTTTTAGGGTCTGATAAAGAAATCCCTTGTTGTAGACCATGTTACTGTGACGATGACTGCTGGAGACGAGGGAACTGTTGTCCTGATAAACAAGACACGCCATCGGAAACACCGATAGAAGTATGCGAAGACACGATCGTAAAAAGACGAGAAGGAATAAACGGTGGACGATACGATACAAATATATATGATGGAATTGAAGGCGAAATTAGGCGGTATTATGTCATAAAGACATGTCCTAGAACAGAATCAAACAAGACAAATATAATGAAATGTACAGGAGAGTTACAGGCATCGTTTGAAGATTACATTTGGGTAACAGGTTTAGATAACAGAAAGATTTACAACAACAAATTCTGCGCTGAATGTCATGGCATACAAAGTTATAGTTACTGGAATATACTAACAGACTGCTTCGAAGCAATTGTTGGTAGCTACGCTTTCAGGAATGATAAGACTGTACCTAGTGGTTGTAGACTTATCATTGAACCACCAGCAGAGATAGATATGTCGAGCAATTTATGTATTATCCCGACCATCTCCACATGTAACATAACGGGAGAATGGCAAGTCTATGACGAGGCCACAGAGGAGGCATGTAGTGCGTTTGAGTCTCCTTACCTTGTCGACTCATATTTTGGCACTTATGGATACAGAAATGTGTTCTGTGCCATGTGTAACCAGGCCACATTGGTCAAAACAAAAACGATTTGTAAGTCGGTCCATCACAATGAAACCAGAGGCTTAGGGGACGATACACTAGCAATCTTGCTGGACCAGAGGGTCTTAAAAAAAGGAACAGATGAGCACGTGGAAGAGCGAAAATGTGATCAAGATGAGATCCATGATCCGTTTCAGGTACATTGTAACTGTTTAAACACTTATTCTTTGTATACAGTAGTTATCTTAACATCCAAAAAGGACTTGAGTAAACAAATGTAGATCAAGATCAAACAGCGCAAATGCGACGACTAATCAGGGATTATACTCTTATTTTATGTAAAAAAATAAAAAAAAATAAAATAAATATTATCGCCTGTATATAGAACAAAGATTTGAAGTATTGAACCAGTAGTTTATTTTTAGATTTTATAACAGACATATGAGCCGGCAAAGTATTTACGACAAGACAGAATGTGCGCCAAGTGAAGGCTTAGATCAGTTTGCACATACGCACAGTCTGATAAGAGTCCATTACGAAAACAAGCCAATTCAAATATGTAGAAAATTTCTCCTTCAAAAACTGAAAATTTTCAGATAAAAAAGCTCTGATATTTTTCATACTTCTGCTCAAAAACATAGATTGTGGTACTCGTTAGTACCGCCTCGGTGAGGCGGTTCTAACGAGTAATGGCAATCTATGCTTTTAGCAAAACTAAGAAAAATAATGTATACCCTGTAAACCCCAGTTTTACTATATAAAAGTGGGGTTTAAGGGGTCAAAATTATATAGGCATATTTTCGTGATGTTTGGGCCCTTTGCGGAGCACTTTGGGGTTAGCCTAGGATCCGAGGCACCTTCAGGCTGACAGCGAAGACAATCCGGATGCACAAGCTTATCTGAGTCTTCGCTCGGCGCTCATGTAATCTTGCATAAACTGCTGTGTCCCAGCTCATGTGACTTATGAAATTGCTACGTTCATCATGACGTACTGGGCTACCATCTGCAATAATTTTGTCACATAATTTTAAATTAATCCTATCATCCCTCAGTTTCATCAATGGACTCTTTCGTCTCTCAATTTCGATACATCCATTGTTCCAAATAGGGATATCAGACAAAAAGCTAAAACCAAATGACAAACAGTGTAGATCCTGATCTACACTGTTTCGATAAGCATTTGCTTGGGTCTAACGACCAGGAAGGGTTAATCTATAAATACGATGCAGCCAATAAAAATAGTATGTAAATTCTAGTCGACTTCTGTGATTTACGTACAGATTGAAAAATAAAAGTAAAAAAGATTGCATTCAGAAACAAAGAACACATAACATATAGAAAAAATGAGAGCTTCTCCTTCAGTTCAGTCTCTCATAAGTTCTGTCTCCATTACGGAAACACGCCTATCTAAATATACTGAAAATTTAACCACCCAAAAATGAAAACAATTCAGATGAAAATTCTGATATTTTCCTTATTTCTGCTCAAAAACATAGATTGTGAGTACCCACAATCTATGTTTTTGAGCAGAAATAATGAAAAATAATGTATACCCCTGTAAACCCCAGTTTTACTATATAAAAGTGGGGTTTCAGGGGGTCAAAATTATATAGGCATGTTTTCGTGATGCTCTGTCTGTCCTTGTCCATCCTCTGACTTTTGTCATAATGTAACTGGTCACATTATATAACAGGTGATCATAATATCGTACATATTGACACTCAGAAACATTCTTTATAAGATATAGAAAGGAAGGCAATGATCAGGAACCGATATATTATCCCACACCTCCCATCAGAGACATCAAAGGGAAAGTTACACAAACATGAAATAACTAGACCCTTATGGAAACATCACTAGCAGAAAGCCGAACGGACAGTTGCTTTCCCACAAAGTGGCCAAATGGCCATCCAAAACAAAAATATGTAAGCGACACACACATTCAAAGACGAACTACAACAAAAAGACAAAAAACCATGACAGAAGAACCGCCTTGGAACGGTCAATTAAAAGTATTTCACTGGGGGGCTTAAATCGATTTTACGTGGCCACACTTCTGCCGCGGTTTAGACACATAATAGCAGTAATTATAAGGAACCAAGGTCGTCTGCTTGGTAACATAATTCAAAGTAAATCTTTGACTCTGTTGAAGTGCCTGCACAAAGCTGGGCCAAACAGGAAGACGTAGAGGCTGATACATTCTCCGAAAGCAGATTTATTTGATATGTCTCTTGCTTCGAAAGACCGTTTTGGTTTCAGAACTTACTTATCTTTACTTATGACTGGTGTTACATGTAAGTGCGGAGTGGCAGTCGTAACTCGCCTCTCAGTACTTCACTTTAGTGTCGTTTATATTTTTAGTCGTTTAGGATCAAACACCTCAGGAAGATTTATTATTGCATAAAAAGCAGTGTCGCACGTTATTAACGGCCGTGCATTAACCGGCGAAAAGTCGTGTATTAACAAGGCAATTCACGCGCTGTCAATGCACGGCTACGCAACTTTCAATATGATCGTACCGGGGCCAAAGATTTGCTGCCGTTACGAGATGTGTACTGCCCGGCCCTAGAACGAGCATAGTCAGTGGAAATTACATTCGCGAGACATCAGTGAAAAGGCGAAACAAAATAGTGCAAGAAATAACGCGAAATGTAGCAAATGTTTTCAGTTTTTATGCAGTAATAGCGATCGAACATGTTTTTTCAATGCATTAACATTCACCAGGCCCCTTGGGAGGTGCTGAAAACCGCGGCCTTCGGCCTCGGTTTTCAACACCTCCCACGGGACCTGGCGAATGTTAATGCATGTAAAAACAATGTTTGATCCCTATATTTAAAAGTAGAACATCAATCAACAATTGGCTATGCTGGTATGAGTGGGGTTCTGCGTTACATTGGTGCTCATGAGCACTGATATTTTCGTTTATTGGATGTTTCTTGCTTCAAAAAGGATCCCACTTTTCAACTTTTATTTGTATATACTGCAGCTGGTGTTAATTGTTGTGTGGAGGCCGTGATTGACTTAAAATTAGAATAGCCCTAAGGGATCATAGACCTAAGTTAAATTTATTTTAACATAAAACCCACTTATCAACAATTTGTTTTAAAATATAGACAACCTGCTAATAGAAGTTTTAAACAAAATAATTGGGTTATGACAAAGGGCATTCATCATGAAAACATGCCTATATAATTTTGACCCATTTAAACCCCACTTTTATATAGTAAAACCTGGGTTTACAGGGGTATACATTATTTTTCTTATTTCTGCTCAAAACATAGATTGTGGGTATTCGTTATACGACGAGGCGGTTCTAACGAGTATCCACAATTTATGTTTTGTGCAGAAATATGAAAAATATCAGAATTTCATATGAAAATTTCCATTTTTTAGTGGTAAAATTTTCAGTATATTTGAATAGGCATATTTACGTAATGTATAATAAATGTACACAATTGCTGACAGGAACCGAATGAAACTGCACTTTTTTAAAGAAGACCTTATTTGGAAATGCATCAAATTTAACTCTTTTACTGCAACAGACGATAATAACAGGCTTTTGCGAACAGCATAGATCCAGATGAGACGGTTCATCATGAACCGTCTCATTTTGATCTACGCTGTTTGACATTCAGTCTTTCAACTTTACATATAAACTTCTTTCCAAGCGATAGTTTGTTAAAAAAAGAAAGAATCAGACGACAAATGTCTACTGAAATTTGGCACCGAAAGAGTTAAGGGCGAGGTGTCGCTCGAGTAAACTTAATTCATTCCTAATCCCCAACCCCCCACCCCCCCCCCCCCCTCCCCGCACACTCACACACACACCGGTAGTGTTCTTACTGGCCGTTCAAAAACAATTCCTCTCTTGCAATTCGTCTTTGTTTATGCGTCTGTGATTTCATCTATGGTGGTTGTGGTATCTTTATTCGGTCCTCATCTCTCCTTTGGTGCCACAGTAGGGCTGTGCTTCGTATTTATGTCATTTCCTGGGCATCTTTACTTATATTTTAAATGACATATGGCAAATATAAGGGCGGCTTATTCCAAATACTGCTCTTATTCATTCAAATAAGCCAAACTGAGCCATTTGTTTTATTAAAAGACATGTTAGACAACAAAAATGACTATATCAATAATAATAAAAAATGAACATGTGTGGACCAATTTTAGTAATTATGATACTTCAAGGTAAAACCCAGCACACACTAAAACTTACCTACAACATTACTAGGAAAACATGTAACGATTTCAAGACTTTTTATCAACACAAATTTCTGAACAACAAACTGAAAAAAAAAAACAAAAAAAAACAAAAAAAACAAAAAAAAAAACATTCATTCGTACCTAGACACTGAAAATACTTAAGTTGAATCTGACGTAGATATTGCGAATTATTTCATAAATATTTCCCTCACAGTCTACCAATCTTTGAACACCCATAGAATCTACTAGGACTACAGACGATGTGCAGGGCTCTGTATCACTTCTGAAAAGTAATAAAACACAAGATTCTGATCAGATGATCAAACTTACTAAAGAAGGAATGATTGAGAATTCATCTTATGTGGCCGTACGTTGCCACTTTAATCCCACTTCATCATCGGGCTAAGATTCAACAACGTTGGTGTTCTGAGTAAAACCCGGTCTGGAGGTTATAAAACTTTTTTCATGCTCAACTCAACTGAGCATTAAATTTCACTTAGTCATAAAAATAAAAATACCAACAATTAAAACTTTTTTTCATGTTCAACTCATGCTCAGCTGAGTTGAGAGTAGTATAGGGTGGTACTGTGGAGTATGAAAGAAGTTCTTAAAATTGTCAGTATTTAAGATTTATAAGCAAAACAAATTTCATGCTCGGCTGAGTTGAGCATGAAAAAAAGTTTTATAACATCTGGGACTGGATACAGATATGGTCCGCATCATGTGAAAATGTGTCTTCATGTTCGTGTATATGCAGACTGTGAATGCTCAGATCAGCTTGCGCATCCGCGCAGTCTCATCAGGGCGTTTGCTCTCCGCTAATCATAAGACATTACAAAATGTATTAATGATAAGCAACTGTCAGGATGACACTTTGTGCATGTGTGGGCTGAATCTGAAGCTGTGCATTTTGCGCATGCTCGAACTTTCGGATCGGCGCGGCCAATATATAAATAAAAGTCAAAAAGGATTGCTTTTGGAAACAAAGAACACACAAAATCACGAAAATCGGAGACTCGGTTTGATTGAGTCTCTTTATATGCAACACTGTAGGTTGTGAGGCTGCATACGCTTCCCCCACCCTGCCGCCCCAACCACCCCCACCCCTAGCACCGGCTTAAGCGGTATTCGATTTTCGACGGATGGGCTCAATGGTCCCAATGGAAATAAGATATAACCTGCATTATGATGAGACTTTTTACGGCCGCCACACGAATATTTGCTTCCCCTTTATTTAGCAAGACTACATATACAAATATTAAAAATAAACCCAGATTGTCTGCGAATCCAGTTTGTAAAAAAGCCGACTGTTTTGATAAAGAATGTCATACGGCTAAGCAGGCTTATTTTACTGCCATAAGTTCTTTAATATTTGTAAAACAGACGATAATAGAATAAATATGTTCAATAAAAAGGCATCTTACAAACGACTTGTAAAACAAACAAAGCTTTGTTTTGAAGGTGATAAAATAAGAGAGATTGACAGGCCGAGGCATTCTAAACCAAGGGAAGTTTGGAAATTGTTTTCAAAAAGAAAGAAAAATGTCTCAAACATACCACTGAACGATTTTTTAAAATATTTTTTTCAAACATGCATTAGGACTTGTTTAATACACAGGATAGGGAAAGCGAGGATTTTTGCCAAAACAATGATTTTGACTCAGTCAGTTGTACATTTGAAGAGCTTGTTAAAACAATAACTTTCGAAAAGGTTGATTTAGTAATTTGTTCTTTAAAAAGAAACAAGTCGTTTCACGTGATCAGTTATTGAATGAATATTTTTAGAGTATTTTGATATATTATCCGAACGTTGATATCTTGATGCTATTTTTAACTCGGGAGTTTTCCGTAGCCTGTGGTCTGAAGGCATATTGGTTCCACCTTTTAAAAAGGATGATCCTAATGATGTAACCAGTTATAGTGGAATTACTCTGGTCAGTTGCTTCTAGAAAATATTTACAGGGGTTTTAAACAATAGATTGAAAAAATGGGCTGAAAACAATGATATCCTGTCAGATTCGCAGCTTGGCTTTCGACAACCGTTGCAATTTTTGTCTGAAATTCTATCATACAAAAAGAGATATTAGGATATCAGCAAAGTTTATGATGAAGACAGAGAAACGGGTAAGGTTGGCTATTTAGTGATAATTTGATGTTTGTTTGTTGTTTATTTTTGTGTGTGTGTTATGATTTTTTTTTTTTTTTTTTTTTTGTTGTTGTTGTTGTTTTTGTTTTGTTTTTTTTGTTTTTTTTGGGGGGAGGGGGGTTTAATTCAATAAAATGTAGCTGGTTGTTATCAGAATTGCCTCTCCAATAGCTCTAATGAATATACACATGTTTTATTGAGAAATGCAGATACTTATGCCTCTATATGGTCAAATGCCCTCTTTATCTGTTTCTTATTTGCATAAATTTCCAGTAGCAATATTTTAGTAGCTTCGTAAAGATAATCACTGAAAAGGGTGAAAAAAATAAATCCATTGTTCAGGAAAAGCATAATTTTGTAGCACTTTTTTTCGCACTGACATTTGAGAATTATTACTCACCACGCTATGTGCGGATTCAGCAGACGACAAATTAATAAGTTTTTTTTTTCTTATTTTTCCCATAAAATAGACATTTCATGTGAACGGTCTCCAAGGAGACAATTTGCATGAAATGTCATCCCATTTCTTTATTCTTCCTCTTTTTTCCAGCAGTTCAATGTGTAATAATAATACCCTTCTGCTTTTAGTCCGTAATAAAAATTATTGATTATTTAAAGCACCGAAAAACATGTTGTGTCATAAAGATGTAATATAAAACGGAAAAAGGAATTTCACAGTTTATGACAGGTACCATTACGAAAACAAGTCTATTCAAATATACTGAAAATTTTATCACCAAAAAATGGAACTTTTCGGATAAAAAATTCTGATATTTTTCATAATTCTGTCCAAACAGATATATTGTGGGTACTCATTAGAACCGCCACGGCGAGGCGGTTCTAACGAGTACCCACAATCAATGTTTTGTAGCAGAATAAGAAAAATAATGTATATGTATACCCCTGTAAACCCCAGTTTTACTACATAAAAGTGGGGATTAAGAGGGTCAAAATTATATAGGCATATTTTCGTGATGCTAAACAAACAAATCGCATTAATTTCTACAAAATAACATGTACGCTCTGTGAAGACTCGGATCAGCCTGAGCATGCATCTCCGCAGCCTGACATCAGGAAAACATGTCTATATAATGTTGACCCCTTAAACCCCACTTTTATATAGTAAAACTGGGGTTTACAGGGATATACATTTTTTTTATTTCTGCTCAAAACATAGATTGTGTGTACTCGTTAGAATCGCCTCGTCGAGGCGGTTCTAACGAGTACACACAATCTATGTTTTGAGCAGAAATATGAAAAAAAAATCAGAATTTTTTATCTGAAAATTCTCAGTTTTTGATGGTAAAATTATCAGTATATTTCAATAGGCATGTTTTCGTAATGATCAGTCTGTGCTATTTGGATGAAGAAGCACTTATATCTTATAGAGTGTGTGGTGAAGACTGGTCAGACTGTGCAGATGTGCAGGCTCATTACGAAAACACGCCTATTCAAATATATAGAAAAAATTCACCTCTAAAACCTGAAAAAATTCAGATAAAAAACTCTGATATTTTTCAAATTTCTGCTCAAAACATAGATTGTTGGTACTCTTAGAACCGCCTCGGCGAGGCGGTTCTAACGAGTACCCACAATCTATGTTTGTGAGCAAAACTAAGAAAAAATAATGTAATACCCCTGTCAACCCCAGTTTTACTATATAAAAGTGGGGTTTAAGGGAGTCAAAATTATATAGGCGTGTTTTCGTGATGGATTTGAAATTTCACTGAACATATAGACTAGTTTGTAGGAATAACTGTGTTTCAGGAAATTCAGTGTGTGATTGCAGAAAATAAATATTCACTTTTTGATACAATTTCTTTTAAGTTTCCTACCAGATTTATTATATACCTCGTATTACTCCATCAGTACGATAAGGATTCAGTTTGTCAAGTGTTCTTGTTTACTTTAGAAAATAAATAAATAAATAAATAAATACTTTCAATTTCTATTTCTATTTCAGTTTATTTGATTTTCTCACAATGCAAGAAAAAACAACACATATTTTAGAAAAACATATTTCAAAAAGTAAATAAATAAATAAATAAAGTTATACAATTCAAATCAACAAATTTAAATGCAAAAGTTGCAAATGAATTTATTTGGTTCTAAAGTTACATATTGAATCTCAGTTATATGAATTACCCCTTATAGGGCCCCACCTAAGGAGACTTAACATCCTTATAATGACCATTTAATCACTTACATAAGCCTTTGATGTGCGCTCTGTTATCAGGACTGTATATTAGGACTGATCATGAGAGTTGGGTCTAACCAAAGAAGGAAACAAATGTGTCTTTAAAGGAGACAGAGAGATTATTTTGTGCCTTTATTGGTTTAAAAAAAAAAGGCCGACAGTGTTTATCTGAATGGTTTATGGTACAAGCTATTTTAAATTAGGTCTTACCGGTAAACTGTTACGGAAAATTAAAGGTATGTATGTACAATAAGGTTAAAACTTGTGTTAGGGGATGTAATTCGTATTCGGATTTCTTTGAATGCGCAGTCGGTTTAAAACAAGGGGAGGTAATCTCACCAGCTTTGTTTTCATTATTTATAGAAGATTTTGAATTATTCCTACAAGGGATCAAACTTGTGGGTTAACAGTTGTTGATATTACCTTTATATTGATGTTATTTGATGATGACATGGTAATTTTGGGAAAAAAATAACGACGATTTGCTGACAAGTTTAGACCCTTTAGAAATGTATTGTCATAAATGGGGATTATAGGTAAATACTTCCAAAACCAAAATTGTATTTTTTTTTTAGGAAACGGGGGGTGGGGAGGGGGAGGGGGCTATTAAATGATGAATCATGGACATATAATGGCGGAAATTTAGAAGTTGTTAGTAATTTTAATTATTTAGGTACTATTTTAATTATACTGGAAATTCTGCATTGAATCAAGAAGCATTGGTAGGAAAAGGATTAAAAGCCATGAACTGTTTACTATACAATACTAAAAGATATTTTTAAACCTAGTTATGTGTCAGTTGTTTGATGCCTTTGTGAGCTCTGTTCATAGCTACTTTCGTGAGATATGGGGGTTTGGAAAATGTAAGGAAATCGACAGAATTCATCTTAAATTTTGTAAGTATTTATTGAAAGTAAAGTCTTCAACGTGTAATATGGGAGTGTACGGGGAGCTCGAGTGTTATCCTTTATATGTTTCAAGATATACACGCATTATTATATTTTGGTGTCATATAATTAATACCGATAGTATTCTGGTAAACAAACTATATAGTTCACTTGTGGATGCCTGTTGCACTGGTGCCAATACATGTAACTGGGCCAAAAACGTCAAGTCCCTTTTATACAAGTATGGATTTTCTTTGGTTTGGATTATTCCATTTTTCGGTTAATCTAAAAATATTTCATTTGCATTTTAAACAACGAGTATTTGAATGTTTTTAAACAAAGCTGGTATAACGATATCGCCAACAACAGAGTCCTTACACTTTATAGAAACTACAAATTGTCTTTCGATTTTGAGCTTTCCAAACAAATTAAAAGTGGCTTTATCCCGATTAAGATTATATTCTCATCAATTACGTATCGAAACGGGAAGATATTCTTAAAATAGGGTTGACAGAGCACAAAGCATATGTACTCTTTGTAATGTCTGATATTGAGGACGAGTACCATTTTGTTCCCCATTTATAGTAATTTGAGACAGATAACTATTCGTCCTTACTATTATAACAGACCAAGTGTTTATAAAACATTGTTAATGCAAACAAAACAACAAGGAGTGTTACAGAAATTAGGAAAATATGTATCTGAGTCATTTAGACTTCGAATTATACTTATGACGACGTGATATCTGTCTTCATTACGAAAACACGCCTATACAACAATATTGAATATTTTACCACCAAAAAATGAAAAATTTCAGATAAAAAAATCTGATATTTTTCATATTTCTGCACAAAACATAGATTGTGGGTACTCGTTAGAACCGCCTCGACGAGGCGGTTCTAACGAGTACCCACAATCTATGTTTTGAGCAGAAATAAGAAAAATAATGTATACCCCTGTCAACCCCAGTTTTACTATATAAAAGTGGGGTTTAAGGGGGTCAATATTATATATGTATGTTTTCGTGATGTTATTGTTAATATTTATATGAACATTGTTGGTTTTCATATAGTCTATGTTTGTGTAATTATGGAGCTCAACCTCCAGATGTGAGATGTAAAATATCTAGTCTTTATACATCATGTTCCGCAATTACATTTGCAACTGAACTGTAGTCATTACTTACATCAGAATGATCTACGAATAACATTGCATTTATTTGTACATATTTTATATTGTAACCTTGCGATATAATTTTGACCCCCTTAAACCCCACTTTTATATAGTAAAACTGGGGTTTACAGGGGTATACATTATTTTTCTTATTTCTGCTCAAAACATAGATTGTGGGTACTCGTTAGAACCGCCTCGGCGAGGCGGTTCTAACGAGTACCCACAATCTATGTTTTGTGCAGAAATATGAAAAATATCTGAGTTTTTTTATCTGAAAATTTTCAGTTTTTGGAGATAAAATTTTCTGTATATTTGAATAGGCGTGTTTTCGTAATGTATGTGCATGCTGATAGACTAGAAACTGTAACAGTTTACACGTCTTAACAAAATTCTGTTCTGTTCTGTTCCTAATTTTCGTGAGAAAAGGACAATATAAAGTCTTTTTCGTACAAAAAGAAAAAAATATCTGCGATAAAGGGATTGGGCACAATTTATACCCATATTATACAAATGATTTATTGGTATAATTTCGTTTCAAATTAAATAAATATATTATAAACAAGAAACGAAAGCGTCCAAAGCATTTTTGACAAGGAAACGTAGTGTGTTTGAGAATCGAAAACAAAACATGCTTCTCATTACAAGAAAGGTAAAGAGACTTTTCTCTTAAATATTTTTCCATTACGAAAACACACTTATTCAAATATATTGAAAATTTTACAGCCAAAAAAAAAGGAAAATTTTCAGATAAAAAATCTTATATTTTTCACATTTCTGCTCAAAACATAGATTGTGGGTACTCGTTAGAACCGCCTCGCCGAGGCAGTTCTAACGAGTGCCCACAGTCTATGCTTTTGAGCAGAAATAAGAAAAATAATGTGTACCCCTGTAAACCCCAGTTTAACTATATAAAAGTGCGGTTTAAGGGGGTGAAAATTATATAGATATGTTTTCGTGATGAATGAAATCGAACGTTTATCTTTAATCAGCATATGCGGCACTGTTGTATAAAGCCTACACAAATCATGTGTAGACAAACTAGACGCACGTAACTATCTAGATCGAGTTTAGTTAAAACCGTTCAGGAACATTTTATAAACTAACAGATTTTTACCGGATCTTTCATATGCTGTCTCATAGTATTTAGCTACATGCTTTTTAATAGCAATAAGAAAAGAAATTAATTATTTTGAGAGTTCAGTCGTAGTGACTAGAGCTTGCAATTAAACGTGCTTTAGATGGCCTTTTATGGAACTTCGGTAACCAACACACCATAAGAAGCTAGTCCTCATCACGAAAACATGACTATGTAATTTTGACCCCCTTAAACCCCATTTTATATAGTAAAACTGGGGTTTACAGGGATATACATTATTTTCTTATTTCTGCTCAAAAACATAGATTGTGGGTACTCGTTAGAACTGCCTCGCCGATGTTCTCGTAATGTGGTTCTCTTTACTCGTAATATTGATCGTAAACTTGACAGACTGAATACTATGATTGTCAATAGTTAACCTCTCATCTATGAGAGTCTGTTTGCATGTTTCAGTACTGCCAAAACATTGACATAGTGCAAATATCATAAATAGACAACACTATTTGCAGCCTTGTCAGCTGGAACCAAAACTTTTTTCTATCGAAGACTTGGATGCCTTGCTTCAGATTTTAGGTTTGCGCGGTAAAAGATTTGGTCTGTCAGAGTTAAATGAAATTCGTAAATCGATTATTTTGAAAATACTTAATTTCCTCTCTCTAAAAGCGTTTGCCTCAGCACACTCTCGTTTGTACTAACGTTTGCCGAATTCATGTAAAGCTTCTGCAATTTGTACGCGACATTCATTACGAAAACATGCCTATTCAAATACACTGAAAATTTTACCACCAAAAAATGGCAAATTTTTCAGATAAAAAATTCTGACATTCTTCATATTTCTGCTCAAAACATAGATTGTGGGTACTCGTTAGAACCGCCTTATCGAGGCGGTTCTAACGAGTACCCACAATCTATATTTTGAGCAGAAATAACAAAAATAATGTATACCCCTGTAAACCCCAGTTTTACTATATAAAAGTGGGGTTTAAGGGGGTCAAAATTATATAAGTATGTTTTCGTGATGCATTGAAGTCGATAGAGCAAGGAAATATATAGCTAGGTCCTCATAGAGATAAAGGGTCGAATTCAACTATCAGAGGCAAGTTTCAAGTTCCTGGTAATAAGATGGCTAGCTGCAGGGTAACATGATTTAGAATCTTTGCATTCTCAGCAATCGGAGACGTCAGTATCATTATCAAGATCAAATACAATTTTATTGAAATTAGATATTATATTTCGAATTGGTCTATTATATTTGTAACACATTATGGATGATTCAGTAATCAAAAAATAAACAGGTATAGAAAAAACGACAGATTTATCTCACAATTAACAAGGTATATCAATAGAAACAAAACCCTGTGTTAATATATGTAATTTATAAAGCAAATAAGATTTAACAATACCGATGAGTGGCGGGAAAGTGAGGGTGTTATCGCTTTTATAGGGCTAGTGGCCACAAAAAAGGTGGAAAAATATATGAAATTCGCACCACGCTCTGTAAATTTTACACAATTTTTTCTTTATTTATATTTAGCTAGCTTTTTTCACTAACGACGGTTAGTCGTAGATATATTTTGAAATAAGCCTTCTTTGAGGCAAACCGCAGAATATCCCTTTCATAGGACAAAAATTTGATACCATTTAGTATCGCTATGGGCGATCCCCATGGTCTTGTCTTATCTGACTTGTCAGATGTATCACCCGCCCTGTGACCTCACCTTACTAGTATGGCGGCATTCCACATGTCTCTACGATGCTGTTGGGCAGCCATCTACTTTTCTTTCGGAGAGGTACTGTGATATTTCCCACGGTATTAAGATAAGCTGTTGTTGCTAAATGTGTCACCTTCTGAAAATAAAGGTTATTATTATCTAAGATTCAAACAATACATATACGAAGTTTGACCAAAATGCACGCAGAAAAAAAATACTCGTAAATATTAAAAGTGCAGCTCTACGTCGATCCATAACGAACACACGCCTATATAATTTTGACCCCCTTCAACCCCACTTTTATTTAGTAAAATGGGGTTTACAGGGGTATACATTATTTTTCGTATTTTGCTAAAAAAAACATAGATTGTGGGTGCTCGTTAGAACCGCCTCGCCGAGACGGTTCTAACGAGTACCCACAATCTATGTCGTGAGCAGAAATATGAAAAATATCAGAATTTTTTATCTGAAAATTTCCCTTTTTTGGTTGTAAAATTTTCAATATATTTTAATAGGCATGTTTTCGTAATGGGTCTACAAACACAAACAGAATATATCCAAAATGAAGCAAGCTGAGCTAACAAAACTTGCTCCACATGACTCCAAAATGAACATCAAACATTATCATTCAATAACAAACGAAAATTTTGACGTTTCTGAGATTGTAATGACTTTAAAAGGGTAGGCGAGACAACATTTATTTCTACGTAAAACACAATTTAAACAGAACTACGCTATATTCAAATGTGAGTTACTGCGACTTATTCACCAAACGTTACTCTCAATAACTATACCTTAAAATCTTAGTCTCTAAGTATTAGGGCAGACAGATTTGAGCAAACACTGTAGACCCAGATCAGACGAAAACACGCCTATATCTAGGCACCGCAGAACGCGGCGTCTGATCAGTGTCAACAATGCTTGTCACATATCCAGCAATATTTTAGACACAGCAAGAGAGTGTAAAATAGACTCTTTCGTAGTTTAAGGCCAGGACGGTAAGAAGTTCAGGTGTCCTAATAATTAGGGTAAATACAGTATACCGAAAAACATACAAGGTAAACGATTGAACTTACTTATACAGCATCGTACTAGAGCTACTGCGTTGTATCTCTGAATTAACTCTCCATTAAAGCTCTATTGTACCGTAACACAATTCAAATAGTGTGGACACGCATGGTAGATTTTCCTCCATTTCTTACAAGAAGAACAGCTTTGTGCCTTCCTGGTCCCGAGGTTATAGAACTCTATTCATGCTCAACTCAGCTGAGCATGAAATTTGTTCTGCTAATAAATATGAAGCACTAACGAATGCCATTTATTTGGTTTAAGCATATTTGATCTCATTCAGAGAATATGTGATACACACATAAATATCTCAAATAAAGAAGGGATTAGAACGAAAGCAAAAGTGCCTATAGAATTCTTTTCCCAAGCATATATTAATTTGTAGACATTATGTCGATAACACGTTTTACAACAAATGAAACAAAATAAACATTTAAAATGTAGTAAATAAATAGAAAGCAAAATACAGAAAACAAATGACATATAAATACAATCAGTTAACCCTTGTCATGCCCAATTCTAGTTTTCAGCCAATCAGATTACCTGATCCAGATTGTTGATATAAGTTCAAATACTTAATGGCAAACAATGCAGATCCAGATCAGTTGGCTTCTTCAGAAGCCAACTGATCTGGATCTTCATTGTGTGCAAAGGCAGAGTATATCCGGGTTCAGCAGGACTAGGGTTAAGGAAATGAGGAAAAATATAATATGTGTGTATACCCAGAAATTGAATGGCAGATGGTGGCGCCTGTAGGGAGTAATTTGGAGCAATTCAGAAAACTTATTAACCGTTATAAAAGAATTGGCTATTGCCTGGATATTATGCGGCAGACTGCATGCCTAGTTGTCAACCCAATCATTGTTGATGGCTATGCTTCACTCTTTTTAATTGCACGACGGCTGTTCGGGCCTCAGACTGAATGACGGCCTCTTCGTAAAACTTTAACCAGTGGGTTGGGGCTTGACGATATGTCTTTGGCTTGGCCCGCCGTGGTTCAACTATTGGTTTTTATTTACTCTGGCATACAGTAGAATTAGCCATGAGTACTCGTCTTTGTTTATTATAGTGATTAATTTGATTTTTATGTTTTCGCTTTGATGCATTGACTGAGTTGGGAGCCTTTATGCGAACCGAATTTTTATGTATTTCTGTATTAAGAGTAGCATCGGGCCCCAGGGTGAAGTTAGCTAGCTGTAAAAGTGCTTTAAACCCCCCGGTGGTTTGCTCTACCGACCGTTCTAAGGTGGTGGTCCCGGTGTTAGTCTTACTCTTTGTTGCTTTGTGGTTTATTCTACGAGGCGATTTGTTGTATGTCTTTCCGTGTATCATTTTGTTCTTGTGTTTTTCAGTCCTTTTAGTATTGCGATTACCTCGCTTGGGGAAGAGAGAGCTAATCTTAGTGCTTTTCGTACGTTAGTTTGGTTTGTGCTTGTTTAGATTTGTCGGTTTCCTCTTCCTCTTGGGGTCTGGGAAGGGCTGCGGTTTGTGATTGTGGCACTCCCTGCACTTTTCTCTTATCTTTTTTGGATTACCTTAAGTAGCCAGTCAGTGCAATTTTACCGCTAAATGTATATTTTAAACTCATTGTTGAAAACGTTTAGTTTGTAAAATACGAGCGCTTGTACCTTTTCAAATGTTGTTGTATAAATTTTTGGTGTCAAAGCTTTATCAACATACAGTAAAAGATTTAGGCTAGGATTCTGGTTGTGAGGAACAGCATTTCGAAATACTGTTCCATCACGAAAACATGCCTATGTAATTTTGACCCCCTTAAACCCCACTTTTATATAGTAAAACTGGGGTTTACAGGGGTATACATTATTTTTCTTATTTCTCCTCAAAACATAGATTGTGGGTACTTGTTAGAACCGCCTCTCAGAGGCGGTTTTAACGAGTACCCACAATCTATGTTTTGAGCAGAAATATGAAAAATATCATTTTTTTATCTGAAAATTTTCAGTGTTTGGAGGTGAAATTTTCTATATATTTGAATAGGCATGTTTTCGTAATGGATGAAGCTGGTAATTTCCACAATGAAAAAAGAAGTGTTGCACATCCTTGACACTGCCACAAAGACTTAAGGGAGAATCAAACATATTCTTTAAGAAAGGATCTAATTTTAGAGAGCTACAGTTTGTTTGCAGTCTGATATGAAATATATGAGCTTTTCTAATTCCAGCATAATAGTATTTTGGAGTTGGATTATTGTATTTGTTAAGAAAGAACTTGAAAGAATTAGTTGAGTTTGTTTGTATGAGTCGACTTCTGTTATCTGGTGATTTTGCATGAAGAAAGGTGGACGGTAAGGTCTGTTTAATATGCGAGAAAACAGTATTCGTTTTAGTAGGGTTCAAATATACAGGACAAGTTGTAGTCCATTCCGATATATCTTCTCAAGATCAGTATTAAGCTGGCCAGCGGCTGTCAAAAGGTCATCGACGACAATAAAAAGACTTGTGTCGTCGGCGAATAGTCCAGTATTCGAGCCAGTATCTGATACAATGTCGTTTATGTAAAGTAGGAAAAGTAAAGGACCCAATTTTGACCCTTGGGGCACACCTGCACGAATAAAGGTCCAGTTCGAAATAACACCCTGAAGTACTTAACACTGTCTTCTGTTAGAGAGATTACTCTTAAACCAAGTCAGAACGCCGCCTTCGACACCAGCAACTTTCAACTAAAGTAGATGTCCAGCATGCCACACTCTATCGAAAGCTTCCTGATGTCACAGAACAATGTCCTGATTTCTTTACCTGATTCAAGTGCCTGACAAAATGTGTTGCAGAGAAATCTAAGCTGATTCACTGTAGAATTGCCGGGTATAAAGCCAGCTTGTAAAGACGAAAGTATCTTTTTTATCTCGTAGATGGTTGAACAGGTATTTGAATATAAATAGTTAAATAGACATCGGTATGACTTTGCTAGTTCTTTAGATAGTTCACGTTGCAGACGAATACTGAGGCCATCAGACATGAAGCTTTACCAATAGGAAGCAGTTTCAAAGATGACTTCAATACTTTGAAGGGGTACAATTGAAGCAGGTGGAAGTAAATCTGGAAGAAAAGCATTTTGCTCATTTAAGACAGTTTGGCTCTGACAAAAGTCATTTAGAATGTTTGCTTTGTCAATTTATTTTGTGTATATGAATCTTTTAAGTGAAAGGGAATTGATTGATTGGCTGAGTTTAGATTAATAACATTTTCAAGCGTAGTCAACCAGTCTTTAAAAGAAAGTGTTGGTGAAGAGAATTTGGCCACGATGTTGTTATAAAAATACTATTTGGAACTTCTAGTTTCAAAATTCAATGTTGGACTAAAATCTCTGCTGCAACAAGGCCTATCGGAACCCGAATTTTATGGTGACTTAGTGTATAAATTCAGAAATAATATATGCTTGCAATGACTTCAGTACCAAATTTTGTAAAATCATTCTTCGATATAAAAAGATTGGGTACAACATAAATGTTATACGACAAACTGCATGTATGGTTGTTAACCTAATCACGGTTAATAACTTTGCTTCCCTCTATAACTGCACGCCGACGGGTTAGGCCTCTGATTCTGTGATGTTTCCAGCGTGAAATTCAGTTTGGTTGGTACCTGATGCTCTGTCTTTGGTCGGGCCCACCGGCGTCTAACTATTGTTTTTTTTTTTTTTTTTTGTTTTTTTTTTCTGGCTGCAGCATTTTGTGGGAAAGTAACTGTCCGTTTGGCTTTCTGCTAGTGATGTTTCCATTAGGGTCTAGTTATTTCGTGTTTGTGTTTCTTTCCCTTTGAAGTCTCTGATGGGAGGTGTGGGATAATTGTATCGATTCCTGATCATTGCCTTCCTTTCTATTTCTACTTTCACTTATAGTTTGGTTACGCAGCGTTTTAAATTTAATCAATCATTAGATAAGTTTGATGTATCTTTTACTACTACTACTACTACTATTACTACTACTACTACTTATTGTCGAATTAATCAAAGAGGGTTCATTAGGTCTTGCTCTAACGTGTTTATTAGGGATACATTCGGTAGCAAGAGGCATTACGATAGAGTGAATATTATTGGCATAGATATCAATGTTATAATCTTGAAGAGAGTCCCAGTCGACACTATTAATTTTACTTATTACGAAGTATGTTGCAATCACATCTGTCATAATACCATATACGTCGTGTAAATGAGCTGATTTTCGGTTTGAAGAATTTGAAGATACCATATATATTAGACAGTGATATCTGAAATCTTGGTTTAGAAAAGCGTCGGCAACTCCAGTACTAGTTCTAGGTCATCCCGCCGTTTACAGTGTAAAATAAATGTCAAAAAGAGTGCCTTTGGAAACAAAGGACACACAACCGATTAGAAAATGGGAGTCTCGGGTTTATTGAAACTCTTCATAAGCAGTATTGAAGTTTGCAACACTGCTTACGTCCTCTCACGTATACATGAGCAGAACTCCATTTTCAAATCTATACAATAGGCCCAATGATCCCAAAGGAAATGAAATATAATCTGCACTATGGTGATGTACGGGGAGACGTTCTACCGACGCTACACGGCACTAAGACCAGCTGCAGTGTAGTAAAATAAACGTCAAAAAAAAAAGGTTGCCTTTGGAAACAAAGGACACACTACGGATTAGAAAACGGGAGTCTCGGTTTTATTTAGACTTCTCATAAGTAATAATGAAGTTTGCAATACTCCTTACGCCCTCTAGCGTATACATGAGCAGACCTCCATTTTCAAATATACCACAATGGGCCCAATGATCCCAAAGGAAATGAAATATAATCTGCACTTTGGTGATGTACGGGGAGAAAAACCCTAATTTATTTCTTGCTAAAGATCGCTGAGCATGAAACTTTCTCTTCTAACAAAATTATGTAAATGCCAAACACTATTATTGGCATTTTCAAATTTATTAACAGAGGAAATTTCATGCTCAGCTGAGTTGAGCATGAAAAAAATATATCTATATAACCTCTGGGCCAGATTGATTTTGTTCATATTATACCTCCTCTGAAAAAAGAATCGTTTTTATCGTTTTTCGTTAGTGCTTGCTATTAAGGGTAATATTTTTTTTTTCCATTCAGAGTAAATCCTATTTCAGAAGGGAGGCAAATATACTTTTGATACAGTTGCCCTCCCTGTATCCCTAAAACATAACTTAAATTTGAATTCTTGCAAGAACATGTGTTACTCTTAAAAAGTAACATTCGTTTTCAGTTCAGTCTTCCCCCTCCTCATCGAATGCGTGGGGTAGGACGGAGGGTGGGGGAGATAAATATGTTCATGCTGGAGGTATTTTTCTGCAAGAATAGTCATTTCCTTTGACATTACTGAATAATATGAAATAAATAGGTGTTACCTACGAAACGAGCTTAAGCATTTTGAGCAGCTTTTTTTTTTTTTTTTTTTTTTTTCAGCAGGTATGCAAAGTCGTGGACTAGACAAAACCTGTTTAACATCACGAAAACATGCCTATATAAATTTGACCCCCATTAAACCCCACTTTTATATAGAAAAATTGGGGTTTACAGGGGTATAAATTATTTTTCTTATTTCTGCTCAAAAGCATAGATTGTGGTACTCGTTAGAACCGCCTCGGCGAGGCGGTTCTAACGAGTACCCACAATCTATATTTTGAGCAGAAATATCAGTTTTTATCTGAAAATTTTCAGTTTTGTGGGGGTGAAATTTTCTACATATTTGAATAGGAGTGTTTTCGTAATGAATAGGTCCGAGACAAAGTACACAACCGCGAATATTATGCTTGCATCAATTTAACCAGAGTTTCCTAGGAAACATCGCTCTACAATGTATATATGTATATATATATATATATATATATATATATATATATATATATATATATATATATATATATATATATATATATATATATATATATATATATATTTTTTTTTTTTTTTTTTTTTTTTTTTTTTTTTTTTCTTTTACATATTTAAAAAGTGAGGAAAGTGAATAGAGGTTGATTTGATACGAAATACTACTAATTTCAGAATCCATTAGACTTTTCTTATTACATTCTATCTGAAAGAAAGTCCCTTGTACTGACAGGTGATGATTTGTTTGTGTTAAATGACCAATAGCTTGTCTTTTACAGCATTATTTTTGTCAAGATAGAACTGATCTTTGAATGACAAGTTATCAAATAACTGAGCGATATTCATGTTCATTTTCTTTTTTGAGGTCATGTTTTGAATTGTAAAACTGCTTCTGATGAGGTTATGTCACACCTGGAATAATTATTTATATCTTATCAATGATATGAAGGGTTGGTTTTGACAACAGGCTGTCATTTTTTTAAATGTTGCAAGATGTTGAAAGTCTAACCAATTCTGAAATTAGTAGTATAGCTATATTACCCAGTCTGAATCACCTAAAATCTGCCATCCATGATATCCAGATTTCAAGATTTCAATTTAATTTTATTTAATTTAATTTAATTTGATGCCTTCAGGTTACAATGGAAGCATGTCTTAAAAACACCATTAATTTGACAGGCGTTTACAAAATGGCATGCAATCGGTGCGTCGTGTCGATCGGTCTGCATTGACTTTTGGGCTTGAGGGTGGGGCGTAGTACTCTCCACGGCTTCGTTACTGCTATCAATTATGCCATACAATGTATCCCGGTTCCTATGTATTAAATTTATGGATGCTTAAAATGTTTATCAATAACACGAGCTACGACACAATTTGACAAGCAAATCATTGTGCAGTATGTGTGTACAGACGAAAGTCGCTAAAGTACGAACGATCAGCTGATCGCCAGTCAGCTGAAACTCGGACCCATTGTATTGATGGGTCCGAGGCTGAAATCACCGCATACCCTGCCTTTATCATGTTGTCAGCGATAAATTCTTCCCTATGCATAATTCCTGTTATGTGCTGTAGGAATGTAATCAACTTTTTTACAGCAATACTTCAGTATTTACCCTTAAATACATGAAAATGTTGTTTAATGCGAGAGAAATCTCAGATGAAAATGGCGGCTATAACGCAGATCAGTCTTGCAGTCATCCGTGTCAATGACGTAAAAAATTATCCTTCTATTTCATTGGTTATACGATTCTTTACAGCCAGTGAGATCGCTTGCGGCGGCTGACTGGCTTTCCGTGTTTGCAGCGGAGCGTATCTGATCATCATATTTTTCGGAAACCAGGCCAATGGCTCCGGCCTTATTAGCGTTGGTTTTCGGGTTCAACATTAAGCCGGTACACTGCGCTGTAGATATGGGAAACCAGTCACCCGCCGCACGCGAACTCTTCTGCATAGTATAGACTCACGATACCTATAGTACGAGCTTAAGCTTCCTCACCTGCTTCGCAGGTGACGACCTGCTTTGCAGGTCGCTTAAGCTCGTTATTATTTATACGAGTGTTTTGCATTTTATTTTCAGGACACGTGTAGGAAGCTTTTCTGTCCTCTATTAAGCGCTCCCTATTACGGAAGTTGTACAAAGATTTCATTACAAACGAATCATCTAGTAACTCAAGTACAGTACAGACTTGATCCTTTATGGAGCCAGTCAACATTCAGCACGAACGATCCTTCCATGTACACATCCAGAAAGATTGGTAATGCAATATTTCAGCGATTACAAAACTTACTCGGCCTTTTAGATGCGCATTGTCAATGTTGTAGGCGGTATGTGCGGGTACCTAACGAAGAGGAGCAGGTTCCAGTTACAGACGAAGGAAGGCCGACTTATTTTCTTGCTGTCACGGCGTTTATCACAGACACAACCTGCCAAGAAGACTTTATTTGGAACAAGATGCACGCAGCTCTCGGTAAAACTATGTCTGTTAAAATCAGAGGGGAAGGAGTAATGCGTTTCAAGGTGCGCCTTGACAAATGGTCCATCGATGAAGTACAGTTCGTAACTACGGATATTTTTAGACAACCGGCTACGTTTTGTTCCACATTTTCCTATGTTAAATTTGAAGAGGTGAAAATGTGCCCAGCGATAACACTGACGGACAAAGATTACTCTGATATTATGAGAAAAATCAGAGACACCTCACGAATCAAGGCTATCAACTCTCTCTTTGACCCTGAAGAAACTAATACTCTGAGATCAGCCGCGGTGAAGGGAAATATCTCGGTGTGCTTTGATGATTATATGTCAGCACTATCAAATTCTGTATGGGCTTTTGGTTCTACAATGTCTGCATTTGCGTTTATCTTTCCAGCACTTCTCTGCATGGCTCTCATGGTTTTAATGTGAGCTGTGCGGTACTGAGTAATATGAAAATATGCTTAGCCTAAATGCGAGCACGGCACAGACCTGTCTGTAGTCTCTTCAAAAGTCTTTCACACCATCATTAGAGAATGAATATCAGTATATAAAAAATATATGTAAATCAATAATAAATAATAAAAATAATCAGAAAAATATGTCCGAGACACTTATTGACACTCATTTCTTGTCACTTCGTGACGCTTATTAGTGAGACTCACATTTCCAGTCTGCCAACTTTCGGTGACAACTTCGGGGAAGAAAAAGGAAGAAAATATTGGTCAGAGGGACTTCTGCTGAAAGTATATATCGTTGTATGTTACTTTTCCTTGATTCCCTACCGTATTCTCACTTCGAGCTGTGCTCGCTATAATAAGCGGACCCAGCATTTAAACAACGTCGATTCAACGTTGATTCAACGTCAAGACGTTTGAATCTACGTTAAATCGAGTTTTTTTTTCAACGTTCTATGCCCGCTTGTACTGAGTATATACAGCGGATACAGCGTTGAAACAATGTCGATTAACGTTTATTCAAAGTCAATATGTTGAATCAACGTTGAATCGACGTTGTTTCAACGTTGCGAGCTGGCTTAGATAACTTCTGTGAAATACATATGAGACGCAAAGTCAGAAAACGTACCTTCGGATATGTGCGTCCATTTGATTCAGATCAGCCTACGCAATTACACATTTCGTTCAGAATCTTCACTGGACGCATTTTGTTTAGTCAAGGATATAACGTTTCTTTATGCGGACAACGAAGGGTCTGCTCAGACCACGCAGCTGCGGAAGCTTTGAGTCTTAGCTAGGTGAACCTGCAGAAGGTACGTTTTCTCTCGTTGTGGCTCATATGTGTCTACTGGCTCAACCATCTAACTGGTCCAAACCTGCAGCGAAGTCAAATACAAATACAATGTAGAAATTTATATTTATAGTAGAGGTTTTAGCATCAACTTTAGGAAAGTTTATTCTACTGGTAGATGTTTAGCCATTGTTTACAAGGGAGATAACTTTTTGACTGCCTGTCTGTTTTCCTATTCACCAAATCCCTTAAGTAAAGGGATGTGCTCTAAGGGGATAGAATTTGTCCCAATGAATATTTTTTTATTTGACAAAGCTGCCTTTCCTCTAAATTTATCCATTCCTCTTTAAATCGAGCCAGCGCGTGACATAACCTACACGTACATGCATGACATAACCTACATTTAGCGATCAGCGAAGACTCAGATCAGCCTGCGCATCCGCAAAATTACGCATCATGCAAAGATTTAAGGGGAAGGAAAAAAATTAGGCGATGACAACTGAATTATAACCTTATTCCACGCAGCCCATGAAGAATATACCATACGAGGTGCACAGAGAAATACATTTACGGAAACATGCCTATTCAAATATACTGAAAACTTTACCACCAAAAAATGAAAATTTGCAGATAAAAAAAATCTGATATTTTTTTTTTTATATATTTCTGCTCAAAACATAGATTGTGGATACTCGTTAGAACCGCCTCGTCGAGACGGTTCTAACGAGTACCCACAATCTATGTTTTGAATAGAAATAAGAAAAATAATATATACCCCTGTAAACCCCAGTTTTACTACATAAAAGTGGGGTTTAAGGGGGTCAAACATATATAAGCATGTTTTCGTGATGTTAGTTTGTAATACGTGCGCGAGACTGACAACCGGACTCAATAGTATATACACTAGACTGTCTAACAATATGAGTTGGACATTTTTATTGGCAGAATTTGGCTGAAAAATATACATATAAACAGCAAATTATTGCATAAAAAAACAGTGTCGCACGTTATAAACAGCATTAACCGGCGAAAAGCCGTGTATTAACATCGCAAATCACGCGCTGTTAATGCAGGGCTACGCAACTTTCAATATGCTCGTACCGGGGCCACAGATTTGCTGCCGTTACGAGATGTGTACTGCCCGGCCCTACGACGAGCATAGTCCGTGGAAATTGCGTTCGCGAGACATCGGTGAAAAGGCGAAACAAAATAGTGCAAGAAATAACACGAAATATAGCAAATGTTTTCAGTTTTTATGCAGTAATAGCGATCGAACATGGCTTTTCAATGCATTAACATTCGCCAGGTCCCTAGGGCGGTGTTGAAAAACCGTGGCCTCCGGCCTCTGTTTTCAACATCTCCCTCCAGACCTGACGAATGTTAATGCATGAAAAACCATGTTTGATCCTTATAGTAAGAAATCTTGCCTTCTGACAAGTGCGCCGAATGAAGACTCAAATACACGCAGTCTGATATAGTCTTCGTTCGCTGCATGAAACACTCCGCGAATACGCAAGATGACCGTTATCTTCGCTGAACGCACATGTCCGAAAGTGCACTTTCTGACGCAGTAACCAATGTATTGATTTCAGACGCCAAAGAAGTGGGGTCTGATTAAGATCTACACTGTTTGCACTCGTGCTGCACATTGTAGAGTAGCGTAGCCTAGCACGCATTACGAAAGCACGCCTATTTAAATATACTGAAAATTTCGCCACCAAAAACTGAAAGTTTTCAGATAAAAATTCTAATATTTTTTTATATTTCTGCTCAAAACATAGATTGTGGGTACTCATTGGAATCGTCTTGCCGAGGCGGTTCTAACGAGAACTCACAATCTACGTTTTTGAGCAGAAATAAGAAAAATAATGTTTTTGTGATGGGAATTGTTTTACGAACATCCAGGAACAATCCTGAAAAATTCTCCCTGGTATACTGGTTAGATATTCGAGAAAAATGGTTGAAATATTCGGAAAACAGTGGAGACCCTGATCATACGCCGCATTCTGCGGCACCTGATGTGGGTCTACGCTGTTTGCCAATTATCTTTTAGGGGTGTCCAGTCTACAATGGGTTAAGAGTAGCCCCTACTTTGAAGCCATCACGAAAACATGCGTATATAATATTGACCCCCTTAAACCCCACTTTTATAGTAAAACTGGGGTTTACAGGGGTATACATTATTTTTCTTATTTCTGCTCAAAACATAGATTGTGAGTACTCGTTAGAACCGTCTCGCCGAGGCGGTTCTAACGACTACCCACAATCTATGTTTTGAGCAGAAATATGAAAAATATCAGTTTTTTATCTGAAAATTTTCAATTTTTAGAGGTGAAATTTTCTATATATTTGAATAGGCGAGTTTACGTAATGCGATAATCTGGGTCCTTTAAGAGCGGGCCCTATGGTAAAGACGCAAATTAAGATAGCTGATGTCTCTTTATTGTAAATAAATGTTTCTTACGCATGTTACTCACTTGCTTAATGGAGCCGGCCTCGGTGGTTCAGTCGAATGCGCATCCGACTGGAGATCGGGAGGTCGCGGGTTGGATCCCCGTCGGGTCCGCCAACATTCTTTCGTGGAGATTGACAATGAAATATTTTCTACGGTCATTCTCTCCCTTCCGCTGATTCAAGAAGGGCAATTGCCAGTTTCTGGCGAAAAAATATTCACAAGTACTGGTTAATCACTTAGAGGACTGAGCCTACCAAGGAAAATGTGTGGAAAGGTAAACTGGCCGCGCTCGGCATGACCCTAAGTGGGTTGACTGGGCGGTAAAACCTCAACACAAACAAACATGCTTAATGTGCGTAATGAGCGTTATATACGTTTTACACCATTAGATGGCGCTATACACCAGAAAATAGTAACACGGGGCTGTTCAAAAGATAAAAAAAAAAAATATACTGTAAAACTGACATGCGGAAAAGCTATGAAATAGACATGTTGAGAACCCAGCTAGTATTCTTTATAAATCTATAGCGGACCGTTATCGGCCCGTCAGGTACCCTGACGGGCCGATAACGGTCCGCTATAGATTTATAAAGAATGCTTACTGGGAAGACACTTGCGGTCACATATAATAGGCAATATATTGTATGATTTGTTGTTTTTTTGTTTGTTTGTTTTTTTGATTTTATGATTTTCTTTTATCTGGTTTTCTCTTTTTTTTCTTTTTTTTTTTCTTTTGAGAAGATATAATCTATATGTTGTCTTTAAAGTTTCTCTATATACATGTATCCAAAAATACCATCTGTAAAACTTTTTCTTTCTTTTTTTGAATTTTTCGCGATAATTTTCTAAACATAAATTTTAATAAAAATAATCCAAGATGTATAAGTTCTACAGGAAGATAGGCGCCGACATCTTCAAAAAGCCTCAAAGGCGTGACATTGATCAGTTTTGCTGTACATAGATGTGGCTTTTCCAAAAGATTCCCAGTGGGCGTGACATTGAGTGGTTTTGCTGTACAGAGATGTAGCTTTTCCAAAAGATTACGAAAACACACCTATTCAAATATATAGAAAATTTCTCCTCCAAAAATTTAAAATTTTCAGATAAAAAACTGTGATAGTTTTCATATTTCTGCTCAAAACGTATATTGTGGGTACTCGTTAGAACCGCCTCGGCGAGGCGGTTCTAACGAGTACCACAATCTATGTTTTGAGCAGAAATAAGAAAAATAACTTATACCCCTGCAAACCCCAGTTTTACTATCTAAAAGTGGGGTTTAAGGGGGTCAAAATTATATAGGCATGTTTTCGTGATGAGACGCATAGTAGACGTGACATTGAGTAGCTTTGCTGTACCACAAAGAAAAGATTAAATATAAGATATTCTATGTCGGAGACTGACATCAACGCGCATCTTTCAGGCAATGTTTAGTGCCGATACTAATCATCTTGGCTTTAATTTGATAAAAAGTTCAGGATGTTCGATATACTGAGCATTTAGCCTTATTATCTATATTCTTCAAGAATAGTTACGTACTAAGATCATTTTAGAAACGTTCGCTGAGACCATTTTTGTGATGTTCATACAGATGAATTTTGACGGAAAAAAAGAAACAATAAAAAAAAAGCATAAATATTTTATCTTTTGCTTATACATGTAATTTTAATCATTGGTTCAGGCATTCATTGAGGTGTAGAAGGGCGATTTTAAAATTCTACGGAACTTTAGAAAATCGTAAAAACTTATTACAGTGAAACTTATTAAATGAAGTCCCTTTTACTACCTACTATGTGGCTAAAACATCACTAAATACTGATGGAGGAGGAAAGCACAGGCGGTTCCCACTGGTATATGGTCTCTGAAATACCTCTGTGAAACCATCGCAACTGGGAGGGAACTGCCAACCATTAGCATATAACCGCATCCTTATGTCCGCAGAAGGATTCGAATATAATTGTAGAAATTGTAATTGGATGGCTTTCTCATTTTTTTTTTTTTTTTTTTTTTGTTTTGTTTTTGTTTTGTGTGTGTGTGTGTGTGTGTGTGTGTGTGTGTGTGTGTGTGTGTGTGTGTGTGTGTGTGTGTGTGTGTGTGTGTGTGTGTGTGTGTGAGTGTGTGTGTGTGTGTTTTGTTGGGTTTTTTTTTTTTGGGGGGGGGGGGGTTTGTTTTGTTTTTTAGATCTCTTTGAGACGTAGGCGCCTACACATTTTTATCAAAGAAAGTCTTTTTACTAAATATGTTTAAAAGGTTATCGCGAAACTTCAACTTGAAAACAAACAAAATGAGTTTAGTAGAACAGAGGAGCATGACGGTTATGTTGGGGTCTAAAGCGGCATATTGTGACCCTGCGTTATCCAAGTTATAAAAGACAATAACCTAAGGTAACAAAATGGCCATGCACAGCTAAAACATGTATCTAAACATGCGCAAAATATAAATATTCAGGTTCATCCCACGCATGTACAAAGTCTCATCCGGGCATTTGCTCTTCATTGATACATTCTATAATGTCCAATATTTCTGTTACCCTTCTCTTGCTGAACACGGCAAGCCCTGTCTTAGCAAACAGTGTAGATTCAGATCAGTTGGCTTCTGAAGAAGCCAACTGATCTGGATCTGCACTGTTTGTCATTAAATATGTGAATTTTTTTTATCAAAAACCCGGATCAAGTGATCTGATTGGCTGGAAATTAGAAGTCGGTGTGGCATCTTAATGTATTCAGCATAACAAGGGTTAGCGGATAGCATATGCCCGAAGACACGTTTTTTTAATGGCGCGGGCCAGATGAAACATGTTATCACTGGGTTTGGACTTTTTTTTATAGTGAGCTACCTAGACACAATTTGCAAACAGAGTAGACCCAGAAAAGTCTGAACTGATTTAGGTCTACACTGTTTGCAATAAAAATAGGAATTTCTATAGCCAAACATAATGCAGTCAACCCTCGTTACAGCAACACTCGATACAACGACAAAACTCGTTATAATGACAATTTGAATGTCACGAAACCATCGCTTAAGAGGTGACAGTTAATGAGAAATTATGCAAGAATGTTGCATTAAACATCAAGCAACATGTGTTTTGGAAATTTGTTAGAATCGCCTCACTGAGGCGATTCTAACAAAAAACCAAACCATATGTTCTGCGAGGGAATAAGAATAAAACAAGGTATTTCTCGCATATCATTCTGTCCATTTAGGATTCTTTACAAGAGCAAATGCTCATAAGAGTAGTCTGGCCAGAGCCTTTGCTGTACACAAACTTTTTGAAAAGACCTTGAGGAAACTTCGGGCAAGAATTGCGCATAGTCGTTTGAAGAAACACAAACCTGAAAACCGTAAGGTCTCTTTTTTCGTGTGCCTGCTCATAGATTTTTTTTTTTTTTTTTTTTTTTTTTTTTTTATTGTGTTTCAAGCACAAAATATTCATGCGTTATATCTTCCAAGACTTCACTCTGAGTGTCTAAGTTAATTGTTTCCAGTGACCGATATATGTGTATCATGTGCTGACCTGTCTGATTGCAGTCTTCGAAGTACATTACGAAAACACGCCTATTCAAATATACTGAAACTTTTACAACCCCAAAAAAAGGAAAATACTTTTATATAAAAATTCTGATATTTTTCATATTTCTGCTCAAAATATAGATTGAGGGTACTCGTTAGAACCGCCTCGTCGAGGCGGTTCTAACGGGTACCCACAATCTATGGTTTCGAGCAGAAATAAGAAAAATAATGTATACCCCTGTAAACCCCAGTTTTACTATACATGTATAAAAGTGGGGTTGAAGGGGATCAACATTATATAGGTGTGTTTTCGTGATGGACGTCACGGTCTGGATCCTTATGTAACTCATTATGATTTCCGATTTCCTTGTTCAAAGTAAAGTAGCTGTGATAGCTTTGATCTGATTCATCTAGTTGCTTACTGCTTCGTTTTTTTCAAGAACGAAATAGTTATGTTCACTGGCCCCCTGCTGAAGTTCAGTCATACTATTTTGCGTTTTAGTTATTGCTGTATGGGGTTTCTGCTCTGTATTGGCCATAATATTTGGATTAACACGTGAATAATCGTTTTCCTGCGAACTGAAATTAGTCGCAAACTCGTCGGCATGCAGATGGTCGTAATCATTACTTTCATCCCTCAACTGATTCAGTATCGTTGCTTCCACTTGTCCTTTTGTATTTATACGTCCGTACGAACACGTGTTTTGTGGACAGTTCACCTCAGCATGGTCGTATGTTTCATCCATTTGGTTACCTCGATGAAATGTTAGTCCATAATTAGGATCATCAGGTACTATTTTTGTGTTAAAAGAAATTTTGTTATATTCTCCATCGTTCTTGTCTTCTATAACATAGTATTCATCATCGAAATTATCGGCAATTTCTTCATTGTGGTCAGCTATCGCATAATAATCATTCGGTCTATCTTTACTGTGCAGATCAGTGTAGACGCCGTCAGAGGTGTGTGAATGAGTGTTATCAGAGTTATCTAGAGCGTCTACCTCATGTATTTCTTTGGAGTAAGTGAGATTAATTATCCCATGTTTCATATGTTTACTTGTGTTCTTAATCCTAATTTTGCATATGCCATCTCCTCTCCGCCACCTGTTACATATGAAAATATTCATCACGAAAACATTCCTATATAGTCTGGACCCCCTTAAACCCCACTTTTATATAGTAAAACTGGGGTTTACAGGGGTATATATTAGTTTTCATATTTCTGCTCAAAACATAGATTGTGGATACTCGGTAGAACCGCCTCGCCGAGGCGGTTCTACCGAGTACCCACAATCTATGTTTTGAGCAGAAATATGAAAATATTAGAGTTACATGTATTTATCTGATTTTTTTCAGTTTTCAGAGGTGAAATTTCCTATATATTTGAATAGGCATGTTTTCGTAATGATTTGTATAAATTATAACAATAAAGGAAAGAAAACATATATGCGAAATACTTGGCTACTAGCCAAATTCTCAGCAATAACTTCTATGAGTGAAGCTAGCTTAAAGTGATGGGATACACTTTCGTGTCGTTCTTTAGGATTACCGAAAGTCACTAACCGTTTATCGCAGAAGAGTTGCAAGAGGGGGGGGGGGGGGTCATAAAATACTACTCGGCTATAGTCGGCTGGTAAAGCCATGTGTTTTTTTTTTGTTTTTTGATGTTGTTGTTGTTGTTTTGTTTTTTTTGTGTGTGTGTTTTTTTGTGTGTGTGTGTGTGTGTGTGTGTGTGTGTGTGTGTGTGTGTGTGTGTGTGTGTGTGTGTGTGTGTGTGTGTGTGTGTGTTTCTAAATTTTGTTTGATAAGACTGAAGTAGGAACATTAATAAGACTGAAGTTATTTTATTTAGCACTTTAACATTATACTTGGTAGCATACTATTTTGCAGCGCTCACGATCTTACAACAAGGTATGCAGTTATGGTAGAAATGAAACCCGAGTGCCTTTGTTTTGGTTTGGGAACAAGTATCATCTTTTCAATATTTAAAGCTAATTGGAGAGAATAAAGTACAGACTCTTTTTTAGTTGTGCACATATCACTCACACATATCAAAACGATCACATATTAAATTGTACAGCACATAAAAACAAGATTAAATCACATACTGGTTAGCACCTTTGAATTTAAGATTTCAACAAGATTTTAGCACTAAAAACACAGACTAAACACGGCTAAGAATGTACTATTTGTATTCATACATATGTAACGGGACAATTCCCCAAAATTTGTAACGTAATGATCAATTTGTTCGCCGAAATTTAGCTTAAATAGACGGACGAACGCATCGGCCGTATAACAGGCAGTTCGATTACTTACCCTGCAGTTTCCTATTGACTGACTCTGCTTGTCTACCAACTATCTGCACATCTCGGCACACATCACGAAAACACGCCTATATAGTTTTGACCCCCCCTTAAACCCCACTTTTATATAGTAAAACTGGGGTTTACAGGGGTATACATTATTTTTCATATTTCTGCTCAAAAACATAGATTTTGGGTACTCGTTAGAACCGCCTCGCCGAGGCGGTTCTAACGACTACCCATAATCTATGTTTTGAGCAGAAATATGAAAAATACCAGAATTTTTTATCTGAAAATTTTTAATTTTTGGTGGTAAACTTTTCAGTATATTTGAATAGGCATGTTTTCGTAATGCAACTCGCACAGTCGGGCAAACACTCCGCATGACACACTGCGGTTCATGTGCTGTACAGGACAGACATACGGACATTTGGTACTGACAGAAAATTATAGATATTTTAGTCGGACAACAAGAATGAATATCACAGATGTACGGGTCGTAATTTTGAGCTTGTCCGAAAATATATTTTATTTACAAGTCTGGTAACGAAAAAGTGTATAGGAATCATAATAAAGGACTTAAGCGTTTAAATTTAAAAGCTAGGATTTCAAACTACAACAGGTAAGTTAGTACAATTATATCAGATAAAGTCTGGGCATCTTGGTGCCTTTCAACTGAAGAAAGTCTGCTGGGTATCATGGTACTTTCAAAGAGACTAACTATGTTAAGAAAATAAATTTCCGTCCTCCTCCCTACTACTGTGTGAAGTACATAGTGTAATCCACTTAATTGTTAGAGCCTAATTGTGTCAAAAACAACAACTTAATTCGATTATTGTCACTGCATGATGCGGAATGAAACAGATATATTAGTACTTTATTGGTCTGCATTCGTTACCCTAAGCATTTACTTCAAGGTCTTTACAGTTGAAAACATAGGGACGAAGGGAGGAGGTTGGTAGAACGTGGCCCGACCCCATTGCCGTGATAAATTAAGTGATAATATTCTATTTATGACTAAATTAAACCTATTTGTTTGACTTTCAAAACAAATATAGGAAAACAGTTTTTATACCTGACCGGCCCCAAGACATTATGCAATTATTATCCTAGCTCAACATTGCTACGGATAATGTTTGATCAAGATTTGTCGGCTGGCCTCCGAGATACTGAAATTTGTTCACTTATAACAAGCAGGAAAAGTGAACTACTACATGTAGGTGGAGTATGTAAACTATGTTTCCTTAAGAAAATCGCAATGCAATGGAACTTTAATTGATGCCATTATTTTTCGTGGTACAACATCACGAAAACATGCCTATATAATTTTGACCCCCTTGAACCCCACATTTATACAGTAAAACTGGGGTTTACAGGGGTATACATTATTTTTCTTTTTTCTGCTCAAAAACATAGATTGTGGGTACTCGTTAGAACCGCCTCGGCGAGGCGGTTCTAACGAGTACCCACAATATATGTTTTGAGCAGAAATATGAAAAATATCAGAGGTTTTTATCAGAAAATTTTCAGTTTTAGGAGGTGAAATTTTCTATATATTTGAATAGGCGTGTTTTCGTAATGATATTTCCATGAAGTAATACTCTTGACAACAAAAGAAGCGCATGTGCACGAATGGTACAGAAAAATTTTATTTTCATTAAAATTGATAGTTCAAAAAAAGGTAAGAAAAAGGTCCAGGAAGTGCCACAATCACAAACCGCAGTCCTTCCCAGACACCAAGAGGAAAAGGAAACAGACAAAACCAAACAAGCGCAAATCGAACAAACGTACGAAAAGCACTAAGATTAGCTCTCTCTTCCCCAAGCGAGGTAATCGCAATGCTAAAAGGACAAAAAAAGGCAAGACACAAAAAAATCGCCTCGTACAAAACACCTAAAAAAAGCTTATTGTGACCTTGAACGTCACCTTGAACTTATGGTTAGGTTGCAATCACTTTACCACACCAGATGGCAGATCACTTGTAAATGATGTTATTGCAAATTGTCTATTCGCACTCTTACATAAAGAAGATGGATAGGGTACTCGGATATTTTTTTCCTAAAAAATATGGTTACTGAACAGAAACTCTCATACAAAAATCTTATTTATGCAATATATGGTTTATATGCATGCCTACTGTATCTGTTAAACTGTAAGTTTGAAAGATAAAAGATATATATAAAAGACAAATTTTGGTGGCTGACAGGACATAATTCCAACGAACTATATACGTATATCCATGTAAACAACGTAAAACAGATCCGTGAATCATCAGTTTGTCCTCAGATAAGTGGGTTAAGATTTTTCTGTAAGCTGGTAGATTTCGAATCGTTTCTAAGGATAGATTTATTTTATATCAAGAGCTGTTGTTGTCTACAAAAAGTATCTTGAACGGGAAAGTAAATTTATGCAGACGGATTTGCTACCACATTATCAAAACAATAAAATCGGACATATACTTTACTGCACATTTTACTATTTTGTATTATATCTTTTAGTGATAGCTTGGGTTGTAAGAAACTGCAGATATTATTTGGGTTGTGATGATAAATTTTTAAATATTATCTTCAACTAATATATACCGCAACACATCTAGTAGCGTATTTAACTCTTTAATAATTCACCATATAGCTTCACTTTGATAGCCTCAGATCAGAAAAAGTATTCTATGCAACCCCAGCGTTTTCAATGTATCTAAAGTGCTTTGTCTAAAATACTTTGTCTACAAGTTTCAGCCAAATCAATGAATACGTGTGTGTGTGTGTGTGTGTGTGTGTGTGTGTGTGTGTGTGTGTGTGTGTGTGTGTAATCACTTTTAGCCCCTTGTAGTTTGTCTACTGAATGTTCCAAAGGCGGTTCCCCTGTTACAGTTTTCTTTTGTTAGTGCGTCGGCTGTTTAATATGTTACGTTTATTTATCATTGTTTTCCCCTCATCTCTCATTCTTTTGGTGACTCGGGAAGGCTGTGTTTCACGACTGTCACATTTTGTTGGTATCTTCACTTACATCATGTCTTAGGAATGTTGTGCTTTGTGACTGTAGCATGTCCTGTGTATCTTCACATACTCGTATATTTTAGAAAGCAAACCAATATGTCGTATTCATGTTTTATGCAGCGATTAGAAACAGATGCGATATTTATTCTGACAATTATATTTTGTCTATTTTTTAATTTCACTAAACCACGGGACATTTTTAAAGCACAATTTATGGTGTAGTAATATATACCAAGAGTGATATTTCGTCTCATCTTAATCATCACGAAAACATACCTATATAATTTTGACCCCCTTAAACCCCACTTTTGTATAGTAAAACTGGGGTTTACAGGGGTATACATTATTTTTGTTATTTCTGCTCAAAAACGTAGATTGTGGGTACTCGTTAGAACCGCCTCTAACGAGTACCACAATCGTCGAGGCGGTTCTAACGAGTACCCACAATCTATGTTTTGAGCAGAAATATGAAAAATATCAGAATTTTTTATCTGAACAAATGCCAATTTTTGGTGGTAAAATTTTCAGTGTATTTGAATAGGCGTGTTTTCGTAATGGTATCTCAACTAAATCAGAACATGGTTTCTTCGCATGTACATCATATCGTAATTTGACAACAGAAAACGTGTTCTGCTTAAACGCGGCCTTTTATAACTATAAGGACGTAATGTTTTATATGTAGTAATTCAATATCTCACTGTGTCTTTTTAGCAGACATTAAAATGAAATATTCATGAATTTTTCAAACTTTGAACAGCATTTAAAATAGCATCCTTCTTTGCATAGGACTGTATTAGGCTACTAGTATAATAAACCATATTTTCCTTTTTATTTTTTTTTTTTTTTTTTATTTTTTTTTTTTTTTTCGGTAGTTATGCATTTGACTATATTCATAGGAAATAACGTCATAATTGTGCAACTTTTTTCATTTCAACAAAAGTAGTGTGATTATCTGAGACAGGCTGCAAGATGTTTTTGAATTACCATCTTATTCTAAACAATGGTTCTGCGTTTGTTGCCGGTTACGCCGTGGAAAATTAGAGGTCAGCAAATCCGCGGACAATTGAAAGACGTTAAGAAGCGTATCACGTTCGAACTTTTAAGATGGCTTGAATATACTTTGCAGACTGTTTTTCTTCTCTCTTTGTTTTTTTTTTTTTCCTTTTACAAGGCGAATAGCCTCCAATGTTTCATTCCAGCCCAAGCCCTTTCTTGGGAATGTTTTATTCTACTCTATTGTTAGATAGAAAGTCTTGATAAACTCTTTTATCTTGTAACCTTTCTGTAACTACGCTTGAATTTCAATGGAACATTGAGAAGTAAAATGATAATTCGCTGGGCCCAGTTGTTCAAAACGTCTTTAGCTTAACGAGCTCGTTAAGGGTCATTTCGTTAACTGTTTTAGAGTATTAAATATACAATATTCTGACATTTTTTGCTGAAAAAATGTGAGTAGCTTTTGCACTGCGAAAGATACTCACATTTTTTTTCAGCAAAAAAAATCAGCATATTTGCGTATCACTCGACATAAATTTTAACTAACGACATCGTTAGCTTTGAACAACTGGGCCCTGGTCATCAAGAACGTCATTCACCATTTTGTATTATATTGCTCAGGAGAACTTGTTTAATTTACTTGACCTGTGACGTTTTGTTACTAAAACGTTTTGGAGATATAGTCAGAAGTTATTCGTCAACTTCGTGCGTCGTAGGTTTCATATGTGGCGTTTGTCTGGTCAATATTTTTTCCTCAGCTTTCCTTCTTTTGATGCCTCGGGAAGTCTGTGCTTCATGATTGTGGCATTTCCGGCGTATTTTCACATATTTTTCTTATATCTCCTCGTATACCGACGAACTTCGCTACATATTCATTGTATATCATCTAATCAGTTTTATAATAAAAACGTTTATGCCTGTATAAGGAAAAACAGTTTAAAGTAATTATGAGGAATCTTCACATACCTAACATATACTATTAAACCAACTATGCAACCAGCTATCAGCAATGTAACAACAGAAACGGGTACAAGTATAGCCACAGTATTACCATTTCCATCTGAAATAGACAATTCTAAAAGGTTGGCCATTAGTGCACATGCTCGGAGATAATTTCTAACTAGTTTTATTGGGAAATTTAAATTTTAAAAATAATTTAAAAAATATTACCTATTATAATGGATATGATATAGCAAGAACTTAATGAGACAAACTTCAAATAATGGTTGAAACCTACTTTTTTTCTTTAATTATACAACGGTGGATCAGATCTCAGACTATATGGCGGTACCGATCTGAACTTTACAGTTTATAACTTTGCTTTCGTCTTTAATTGCAAGACGGTGGGTCGATCAAGACTAAATAAAGCCTCTCTCCGCAGTCTGTTTCAGAATAAAAGTCAAAATGGATTGCATTTGGAAAAACAAAAGAACACACAAAATAACGAAAATCGGAGTCTCTTTATATACATCACTGTAGTTTGCGAGGCTGCATACGCCCCCTAGCAATGGGTTAAGCGGTATTCAATTTTCAAAATAACCAGGATGGTCTCAATGATCCCAAAGGAAATAAAATATAACCTCACTATGATGATGTACGGGGATACTTTACGGCCGCCACACGGCACAACACCGGCTACAGTAAAGTAAAATAAAAGTCAAAATAGACTTCCTTGGAAAAAGTTCGGCTCATGACTTTCAATGTCTGTGGTCCGGCGGCTCATTGTGTTTCTGTTTCTGCAGTTTTCTTGTGTTTTTCCTTCAGATCGCCTTATGCCATTTGCCTTGTTTCATAACAGTGTTTTTGATTATGTGTTTTACTGTGATGTTTCATAGATGAGGCAGATGACCCCTATGGAGACTGAACATACATTTGTTATTGGAGCTACATCAAATTTAATGTGTGAGGTTTCGCGCACTGGTTTAAGCCCTATCCGAGTTAGATTTCCTACTGACCGTTACAAGGTGGTTCCTCTGGTGCAGTTCTACATTACAAGGCGATTCATATGTTGCTGTTCTACTTTGTTTGTGCTTCTGTGGTTTTATATGCGACGTTTGTTTGTCTTCATTCTCTCCTCATCTCTCCTTCTTTTCATGCCTTGGTAAGGCTGTGCTTCGTAAATGTGGCATTTCTGGGTGTCTTTACTAACATGATTTTATTAAATGGTTGAAGTTAAGCCTTTGGTCGAACATGCGTTGTTCTAATTTTTCTTTTTTTTTTTTTTTTTTTTTGCAGTAATGATTCATGAATGAGTTAGAAGACCCCTATGCGGACCAAAAAAATATATATTTTTCTACCACCATGGAAGCTGCGAGTGGGGGTTGGGATCCCGTAAAGTTAGCTTAAGCCAATTCTCTTCTCACCATCTCCTTCAACCAATGTTTTGTGTTTTTTTAGTCTTTTTTATTTTGTTTTGTTTTGTTTGTTTTTTTGTTTGTTTTTTTGTTTTTTGTTGTTGTTTTTTTTTTTTTTTTTTTTTGCTGTTGTTATTTTTGTATGTTTTTTTTTTGTTTGGTTGTTTGTTTGTTTGTTTGTTGTTGTTGTTGTTGTTGTTGTTTTGTTTGTGTGTGTGTGTGTGTGTGTGTGTGTGTGTGTGTGTGTGTGTGTGTGTGTGTGTGTGTGTGTTGTTTGTTTTGTTTTGGGGTTGTTTTTTTTTGTTTTTGTTTGTTTTTTTTTGTTGTTTTTTGTTTTGTTTTTTTTTTAACATTATGTAAGTTGGAGTTATAGTAAGTTACCTTTGGGAATAGAGATGCCACCTTTTTGGGACAGTTGCTAACTCTGCTTGGCATCTGTTCATTTTGTGGCTGGATAAATTTTATGATAGAAAATATGATTTGTATGAAGCAGCTCTCCTTACTAGATGTTATACTCAACATGCTCTTCGTCCTTACATTGATTCTGAAATTAACCACATTGGACATTTCATCAAAATTCCATTCATTAATAAAGGTATTGAATTCATAGATTTACCTAGCATATTTCGAGATAATAATATTATATCAGCTATACCTTCATATTTCGAAAACACGGAATCTCCTATTATCTGGTATAAATATAACAAGCCTATCCGTAATACTATACTTAATTTCAATAAAATAGTTTCTGATCTTGACATTAAAACTAGTTCCCCTGATTCTAAATTTTGTTATCAATCAACCAGTGGGTCATATTGTCATTGGTAACTTGGAGATTATAACTGATTCACGAATCCGTTCAGTTATTTCAAAAGGACCAAAATATAGATTCCCAGCCCACAATGATTTCAACAAATGTCGGGAAACAATTGTCAATGCTTTAAATGATTATAGTACGCGTTGGTGTAAACGAGAGCATGTTGAGTCTAATGCTTTAAATAACTGGAAATTTAAGTTTTAAGATCATTGATGAACGTGTGTTATTTTACTCTAATAACCTTGAACTTCCCCCTCCTAAGCCTAAACTATCTTTTCGATATTTGAAACAAGGTATCCAAGAATTTCATAGGAAGTAAGTTTTGGCTCCAGCTGATAAAGCTGCTAATAATGTTGTTGTTGTGTGACGACTTTATTATATCAACACTCTAATACAAGAACTTGGTAGTATCAAAACATATAAACGGATTTCTACTGACGAGAGGTCGATTGTTAATACTTATCTATCGATATTCCTGTAAAGTTCGCAGTGAGTTTTAAAGAAAAACAAGACAGACTTCCTACGTTATATTGGTTACTGAAACTTCATAAACGACCGTATAAAGCACGTTCATGTACGACTACTGTTTTTGTCCAAACTGCTAACTTCATGCCTTACTGCTGTTAAAAAACATTGGATTAGATACTATGATACTGTTTACGAAAGGGACGCAATTAACTTCTTTTTTGTCAATTAAAAATTCCAATGATGTTCTCAATAAATTTAAATCTAAAACTTTCAGGCTTCTAAATTGTCTACATATGATTTTTCTACACTGTATACTACGTTACCTCATCATCTTATAAAAGATAAACTTATTGATTTAATTAACCGAACGTTTATTCGGGAGAATACCCAATATTTGGCTTGCAACGAAGAATGTGCTTTTTGTTTTACTTCTGATGTATGACAATAATCACAATTTATGGTCGTGTTTAAAGTGTGTGATGCCCTTGTTTATCTTTTGGATAATATTTTTATTAGATTTGGAACTAAACTTTATAGGCAAACTATTGGTATTCCGATGGGAACTAATTGTGCTCCTCTTGTTGCAGATTTTTTTTTTTTTTTTTTTTTTTTTTTTGTTTTTTTTTTTTTTTTTTTTTTTTTTTTTTGTTATAAGAGAGATTTCATGAAGCCTCTCTCATGTGAAAATCAGGCTGACATTATTGCGGCTTTCAAATCATTTTCAAGAGACCTTGATGATTTATTAACAACATTTACTTTGACCAAATGGTGGACCGCATATACCCTACAGAACTCCAATTAAATAGAGTTAATTCTTCCGATACCGAGGCACTTTTTTGGATTTGAATCTATGTATATCTAATGGTACAGTTTCCACCAAAATTTTTGATAAACGGGACGATTTTGATTTTGATATAGTCATTTTCCCTTTTCTGGATGGCGATGTCCCCGGCGTACCTCATATGGGTTATTCATATCTCAACTTATTAGATTCGCCAGAGCTTCTTCAAATCTTAGTGACTAACTACAATAATAAAGCCCTTACTGCCAAACTTCTTAGGCAGGGCTATTATTATTTTAAGGCGTTTTCGAAATTTTATCGCAGACACAGTGCCTTGGTAGAAAAATATATCGTCAGTCAGAAAACACTTCTGCAACAAGGTATATCGGAACCAGAATTTTACGGTGACAGTGTACAGATTTAGAAAAATTGTAGGAAAATCTAATTTTTCGGAGCAATTCAGAAAACTTATAAACCGTTGTAAAGGAATTGGCTATAGCCTGGATATTATGCGGCAGACTGCATGCCTAGTTGTCAACCCAATCATTGTTGATAGCTATGCTTCACTCTTTAATTGCACGACGGCGGTTCGGGCCTCAGACTCAATGACGGCCTCTTCATAAAACTTTAAGCAGTGGGTTGGGGCTTGACGATATGTCTTTGGCTTGGCCCGCCGTGGTTCAACTACTGGTTTTCATTTACTCTGGCATATAGTAGGATTAGCCATGAGTATTCGTCTTTGTTGATTATAGTGATTAATTTGATTTTTATGTTCTCGCTTTGATGCATTGACTGAGCTGGGAGCCTTTATGCGAACCGAATTTTTTTTGTTTATTTTAGTGATTAATTTAATTTTTGTGTTTTCGCTTTGATGCATTGACTGAGTTGGGAGCCTTTATGCGAACCGAATTTTTATGTATTTCTGTATTAAGAGTAGCATCGGGACCCAGGATGAAGTTGGCTAGCTGTAAAAGTACTTTAACCACCACACACCCCTTCCGCCGCCCCCCCCCCCCCCCCGCCTCCCCCACGGTAGTGATTTCTACTGGCCGTATTTAGGCGGTGGTCCTGGTGTCGTTGTTACTCTTTGTAGCTCTTTCTATTTTTTTCTGTATGTGTTGTGATGTTAGCATTGTGGTCACCGTCTTCAATAGCTGCCCACTTTGCTTTCTGTTTTGCTGGTTGTTTTGTGATGCTAGCAGTTTGGTCACCATCAACAGCTGCCCATTTTGCTTTCTGTTTTACTTGTTGTGATTAGGAGTGGCATCGGGACCCAGGGTGAAGTTGGTTAGCTGTAAAAGTGTTTTAAACCCCCCGGTAGTCTACTCTACTGACCGTTCTAAGACGGTGGTCCCGGTGTTAGTCTTACTCTTTGTTGATTTGTGGTTTATTCTACGAGGCGATTTGTTTTATGTCTTACCTTGTGTCATTTTGTTCTTGTGTTTTTCAGTCCTTTTAGCATTGCAATTACCTTGCTTGGGGAAGAGAGAGAGAGCTAATCTTAGTGCTTTTCGTGCGTTTGTTCGGTTTGTGCTTGTTTGGGTTTGTCGGTTTCCTCTTCCTCTTTGTGTCTGGAAAGAGCTGCGGTTTGTGATTGTGGCACTCCCTGGACTTTTCTCTTACCTTTTTTCATATGCTCCCTTACACTGGCTTAGATAAAGCTCGATTTACAAAGACAGCAGAATGAACAAAGTAATCCCAGGAAAAATTTAAAATAAACTGCACTGTGATGGATATATGGATGCTTAAATGGCACTAAATATCCCCCCAAAACAGGGAACAACTCTGCGACAAACCAAAGAAAAGCAAAACAACTACCCAACTACAATCAGAACGATTTTAGCTATTTTTATCTACAAGTCACCCCGATACTTCCTATCAAGTTTCGAGTCAACTGGCCTTTCCTTTTAGGAGAAGTTCAAAAACGATTTTCATGATGGCGACTCAAGCGGCCATCATCGACTTCCGATTTAGCTGTGTTTAGTCTAGAAGTCTTCACGATCTTCCTACCAAGTTGCGGGTCAGTTGGCATTTAATTTCAGGAGCAATTTCCAAGATAGATTTTCAAAATGTCGGCCGTCGTGGCATTCTTAAATTTCCAATCTGAACGAGTTCGACTATTTTGATCTACAAGTGACTATACTTCCTACTAAGTCTCAAATCAATTGGCCTTTCTGTTCAGAAGAAGACGTTCAAAATCCATTGTCAAGATGGTTGTCATCTTTGACTTCCGATCGGAACGATTAAACTTATTTTTAATCTACAAATTGTCCCGATACTTCCTACCAAGTTGTAAGTCATATAGCGTTTTCGTTCATGGAAGAATTAAAAATGTGATGTTCAAGAGGGTCGCAGTGACAGCTATCTTGGATCGCTGAGCGGAACGATTTAAATTACTTTTGATCTTCAAGTCACCCTATACTTCATACCAGGTTTTGAATCAATTGGCCTTTTGGTTCAAAAGAAGAAGTTCAAAATACAATTTCACGATTGTGGCCGTGGTGGCCATCTTGGATATACAACCAGAGCGATTTTAGCTTTATTATCTGTACAAGTGACCCTAAACCTTTCTACCAAGTTTCGAGTCATTTTGCCGTTTCGTTCAGGAGCAGAAGTTCAAAATATAGATTTTCAAAATGGTGGCGGCTATCTTGGATTCCCGATCGAAACGATTTTAGCTATTTTTGATCTACAAGCTGCCCGATACTTCTAACAAGTTCCTACCAATGTCATGATTTAGGAGCGTAAATTTCACTTAGTAGGTATATTATCATCAAACACTTTTGTTTTCTCATATAGGTCTCCACCGATATCAATACAGAAATGTTGCTTTTACTGATTACAAAATTATAATAAATAAGTAAGATAAATAAAAAGTATCTCGTACTTACTAACATTAGAATACGCATTAAAAGTCGGTTCTTTGGAGGTGATTATTGTTCCTTGATAGGCTGTGGTTTCTAAATCTACAACACAGAAAATAAATGCAGACTCTCATTCAGATGTTAGAGCTTACAGATTTAGAAGAGAGCAATGTAACTAAATGGACGTTTATTATACAAAGATAATGCAGTTCTGAACTGTATGTAAAACCAACTCGACTCCTTGTCTGCAAATGTAATAGGAAAGAAATCCAATGTGCCATTCAGGGGTGAACAATTATATGTTGCTGGAGCTGTATGGGTATTTGAGACAATGTTTGGCGCTTAAAAACATGTTTTATGATGACTTATTTTACAAGGGATAATTGTGCTTGGTAAAAAACATAATTTAAGATACCCAGGAACTACCACTATCACGAAGTCCTTCCTTCCCGAGTAACCAAAAGAAGGAGAGATGAGGAACGTCTAATGGCAAAACATCCGCCGTATATGAAAACATCGAAAACAAATACCAATATAAAAGTGAAGATACCCAGGAAATCCACAATCAGGAAACCCTGCCTTCCTGAGGCACCAACAGAAGGAGAGATAAGAAACATCTAATGACAAAATAAATGCCACGAATGGAACAATCGAAAACAAACACACATAGAAGATACCCAGGTTTGCCACACACACGAAACCCTGTCTTCCCGAAGCACAAAAACACGGAGAGATGAGGAACGTGTAATGACAAAACAAACGTCACATATAAAATAAACGTCAACGATAGTGCCTTTGGAAACAAAGAACACATTACAGATTATAAAATGGGGGTCTCGGTTTTATTGAGACTCTTCATAAGCAGTTATGAAGTTTGCAACACTGTTTACGCCCTCTGGCATATACATGAGCAGAATCAAACATACCACAATGAGCCAAATGATCCCAAAGGAATTGAAATATAATCTGCACTATGGTGAAGTACGGGGAGACGTTCTACCGCCGCCACACGGCACTAATACCAGCTGCAAAGCCATCGAAGCACAAATAAACATATAAGTGAGGCTACCCAGGAAATGCCACAATCTCGAAGCACAACCTTCTTAGAAGCAGAAATAGGGAATAAACAATGACAAAACAAACATACTATATGTAACTACCGACGCACACACAAAGTGGAACTGCAACAGAGGAATCGCCTAGTAGAAATAACTGCTTGTGGGGGTTTAAACCAGTTTTACTGATGCGAGACCTCGCCGTTTATTGAAATGCTGCTCCAAATTACAAATGTACTTTCTCTTCCCATCTATAAATATCACAAACACATATAATCATAAACACTGTGATCAAAGAAAGCAAAAGTCTCAAAAGCGATCTGAAACCAGACCACAAGAAAACCATACATAGGAGCACGATGGGCTCAACCACAGATAAATTATTTAGTCAGGCGCCAATCAGGTGAGTCATTCTTTTTATACCCCGCCACACAATAGTGGCGGGGTATTATGATTTCACGTTGGACGTCCGTGTGTCCGTCCGATTGTCCATCCGTCCGTCCGTCGTACGTCCGTCCATTTTTCGTTTCCGGATGATAACTTGAGTAAACATCAATGAATTTTCACCAAATTTGATATATGTGCATTGATATTGTGGAGATCTGGTTTTGGATTGCTAATGGGCAAATTTCGTCAATTTTTTACGGAGTTATCTGCCCGAGACACGCCCATATTTTCGTTTCCGGGTGATAACTTGAGTAAATAACAAGGGATTTTAACCAAACTTGCTATATGCATTGACATTAAAGAGATCTGGTTTGGGGTTGCTAATGGGCAAATTTTGTCAAATTTTTACAGAGTTATCTGCACGAGACACGCCCATATTTTCGTTTCCGGACGATAACTTGAGTAAATAACAAGGGATTTTAACCAAACCTGCTATATATATTAGCATTAAGAAGATCTGGTAGGGAATTCCTGATGGGTAAATTTCGTCAAATTTTTACGGAGTTATCTACCCGAGACACGCCCACATTTTCGTTTCCAGACGATAACTTGAGTAAATAACAAGGAATTTTAACCAAACTTGCTATATGCATTGACCTTAAAGAGATCTATTTGGAATTGCTAATGGACAAATTTCGTCAACTTTTGCGGAGTTATCTGACCGAGACACGCCCATATTTTCGTTTCCGGACGATAACTTGAGTAAATAACAAGGCCTTTTAACCAAACTTGCTATATGCATTGATATTATCAAGATCTGGTTTAGGATTGTTATCTGTCCATTGATATTATCAAGATCTGGTTTAGGATTGTTATATGTCCCTCCGTCATTTTCTTTCCAGACATTTTCGCAACGATAACTTTAATACATAAACAAATAATTGCTATGGGGGGGGGGGGGGGGGGGGTATTATGCTTGCGGTGCTTTTATTTTCAGAACAATTTAAAAGCGATTTTTATGGACATAAATGGTCAGGATATAATGTAGATGTTTTGCAAAATGACAACATCTATAGTTATCAAGGGTAACAATTTGTAATGCCCATCATGAGTTCAGAGCGGTACGTTGAGTTACAGACTCAATAATGGCTCCATCCTAAACCGTTGATCCTTTTCTAAGCGGTTGTATGTTTAGCGTATGTGGCTCTATCAGTGGTCTATTTTGCTCTTTCTGTTTGTAGTCCATGTTCATCATCTGTTTCCATCAATGTGTTGAAAAAGCAATTTATATGTGTTTGATGTGTTGATCCAACGCGGAGTTAGGAAACACATAGTTAGACCGAACAGGCGTATGTAGCTGGAACTGTATCATCATTAAGAACGAGGTTGAGCGTCCGTAAATTATATTTGACCGTTTGGGTGGTACTTCTGTTAGAGCTCCTCTTCGTTTGTCTATTTTGTCTCATTTTGTTCGTTCTCTATTCAACAGACAGTACACAAGCCACAAACAAAAAAAGCAAAGTAAACAGGGGTCCTCTTTTCCAAGGTAACCATAGTGCTAAACAGGATCCACTAGTACAACAATAACACAACGAACAGGACAAAGCAAAACTCCACACAAAGAACAAACATCACCGGAAATCCGCTTTAGAACGGTCAGTAGTGAAATTTACAGGAGATTACTTCATTTTTACTGGTACCGAATCTGCATTCTAGGCTCAAATGTAAAACAAGAGGCCTATGGGCCACAACGCTCACCTGAGTAAATTGCTGTAAGTTAATCAGGTCATTTACTCATCATTCCCTATCAGCCCGTCAAGTTTCAAAGTAATGACTTAAACAGATATCTTGCTTACAAGGTTAAATGCTGAAAGTTTCAAAGGGCCATAAGTAAAACAAGTTTAAACCCGAGGGGCTTGATTGGCAGGATTTATGTAGGGGACCACTAAACATTGCTACATACTAAATATGTAAGCTGTGGGCCTCATGGTTTCAGAGGAGAAGATTTTTTTAAGTTTTTTTCCATTATAAGTCTATGGGAGCTAATGACCACCGGGGCGTGGCCAGTTTGGACCCCAGGGGCTTGATTGGCAGTAGGGGACCACTAAACATTGTTACATACTAAATATATAAGCTCTGGACCTCATGGTTTCAGAGAAGAAGATTTTTGAAGTTTTTTTCCGTTATAAGTCTATGGGAGTTCACGACCCAAGGGGCTTTATTGGCAGGATTTATATACGGGACCACTAAACATTGCTACATACAAAATATATAAGCCGTGAACCTCATGGTTTCAGAGGAATTTTTTAAGTTTTTCCCATTATAAGTATATGGGAAATATATCGCGCATGACGGCCATCTTGATTTACGGACCGTGACCATTTTTAACAAATTTTAAATCCCCCTTTAACACAAGGCTCCACATAAAGTTTGAAGAAATTTGGCTCAGGGGTTTCAGAAAAGTCGTTCAAAGGTGTGAACGGACGGACAGAAGGACGACGGACGGAGAGTGATCACAATAGCTCATCCTGAGCCTTTGGCTCAGGGGAGCTAAAAAATGATTGTTAGACTCGCGTCAGGCTCCCTAACTCTATCAGTGGAACGTGACTGAAAAACAAGCGTGTGATTTAAATTAAATCACTGTGATAAAAAGGATGATGATTCATGGCAATCTCCTCAGACACAGACACTATGCTACGGAAACTCACTAGATAAACTTCACGCAGGGTCAGAACATACATAACATCAGGCTTTCAAATTTAGTTTTTTAACATTTAAGATTTTTATTCCATTTTAAAATTAAAGGTTTAGTAGGAACCTTCAAAGAGTCAAAGACCCGAGCCTCCTTCGTTTAATTTAAGATGAAAATATAGCTATGACCAATAAAAATGACTGGCTTAAAAACAAAGCATGCCGTCTATCTCGTAATATCAAAGATATAACCCGGCCTTGTATAACGTGCACTATTTTTTAATTCTTTTAAACCCCTTTCAGGGCCTAAGGCGGCTTTGTTCTATAATTGATGTCTTTCTTGGGTATCACTATGTTTATTTTTTTAAACCCAACAATACTTAACTGGTGGTTCATACACCGGGGAAGTATCTTATCCTGTGTTTGTGTTTAATTTCATTATTTGTTTTCTGGTCCTTTGTGATCATTGAGTCTATTCCTTAGTATATTTATATGAGGCCTAGCTGGTTGAAATTAGCTAATCTGGCACAGAAAACTTCACATTCAACTGCTTTCATTCTTGTGAATGCATTTGTTCTAAAGGGTAATTTTAGAGTGTATTTATCTTCTCTACAACTCAAGCATGCTTTTGCATATCATCTCTCTTCTTTCACTATTTCTTGCCCCTTTCTGATCATACTCCAAATTCTAGGATTTTTGAAAATTTATATGGTATCACTGACGATACCTAATCTGCCAAACTTCTATACCTAAGGTATGTGTGTGTGTGTGTGTGTGTGTGTGTGTGTGTGTGTGTGTGTGTGTGTGTGTGTGTGTGTGTGTGTGTGTGTGTGTGTGTGCGTGTGTGTGTTCACTTTTTTCAAGGAGCATTCCCTTTCGAATGTATTTGAAAAAGACGATAAACCTTTCAGCTCTGTCTCCCTTTAATTGTATCTATTAACCATAACATGATTCATATATTGCTTAGCCCGTTTTAGACTGAATAACCCACCCCTCCCCACCCTCCTCCCCCACACACACACTATATATATATATATATATATATATATGTATATATATATATATACTTGATGAGTCAAATTTCAATTTTAGGTATGCCGAGTTATGGGATTTAAATATTCCTACAAAGGGCTAAACTGTTGGCAAACAGTGAAGAGCCTGACCAGACGCCACAGAATGATCTCGGTCTGCAATGTTTGCCAATTAGCATTTTGGGAGTCTCCAGACTAAAATGATTGACAGGTTGTAGAAAATAAACATCAAGAAGATTCCCTTTGGAAACAAAAGAACAAATTACGGATTAGAAAATGGGAGTCTCGGTTTTATTGAGGCTTCATAAGCAGTAATGAAGTTTGCAACACTACTTACGCCCTCTAGTGAATACATGAGCGAAACTCCTGAATTTTCTGACCATTGTATTAAAATTCTCATATGTTATAAACAAAAGGGGTATAACATTGCTGTCATAAAACAGTCTGCTTGCTTAGCGGATAATCCAATCACGGCTGATCACTTGGCCCTTTAATTGCACGCCGGTGGGTCGGGGTTCAGACTCTTTGATGCCCATACTTAAATACTATTTCTTTGTTGCACTGGGCCGGAACTGTTATATCTGTTTTTCGGCTCACCGGGGTTCAACTGGTGTTTTTTTTTTTTTTTTTTTTTTTTTTTTTTTTTTTTTTGTTTTGTTTTTTTGCTCCAGTATTCCAGTGGTGCTGTTTGACAACTCGGGGCTCTCCAAGTTTCTCAACACGTTGCATCTGTTGAGTCCTCATCTTTGCTTTATTATAAGCGTTATCTGTGATTTATATGTTGCCCGTAATGATTTATGGATGAGTTAGAAGACCTGTTTCAGTTCAGTTTTCAGATTTTTAACGCTGCCAGGCAATTGAGCCACATAGAGGCAGCGCCTTAGAAGACCTCTACACGGACTGAACAATTATATGTTTTAAACGCTTTGGAAGCTGAGGGTAAGGGTTGGGATCCCATAAAGCTATTTTAGCACCCCAAAGACACACATTCATTATTGACCGTTTCAAGACGGTACTTTCGTTGTGGTCCTTTTTGTTGATTGTTAATCAGTGTTCCACATTCTAATGTTTTTTTGTTTTTTTTTTTTGTTTAACAATTATATGTGTTTAAGATATATTCAGTTAAATTTGGGTAGCAGGGCTGCCACCCTTTTTGGAAAAGAGTTGCCCATTCTTCTTGTCGTCTGTTCATTTTTGGCTGTTGACTTGTATTTGTAAAGGTATTTAAGCACCCCTCTCCACCCCCCCCCCCCAACCCTCTCACTCCCCACCCCTCCCCCACACCCGCATTCATTGACCGTTTGTGGTCCTTTATGTTGATTGTTATTTAGTGTTTCACGTTCTGATGTTTTTCGTTTAACAATTATATGTGTTTAAGATATATTCAGTTAAGTTTGGGTAGCAGGTTTGCCACCTTTTTAGCTCACCTGAGCCAAAGGCTCAAGGTGAGCTTTTGTGATCACTCACCGTCCGTCGTCGTCGTCGTCGTCCGTCCGTCCGTTCACAATCTTTAAACAACATCTCCTCCTAAACCACTGATTGGATTTTGACCAAACTTCACAGTAATGATCCTTGGTTGGTCCTCTTTCAAAGTTGTTCAAATGGTTCCGGTCCATTGCATATCTAGGTCACAGGAGCTAAAAATAGATTTTTAACTAAAAACTTAAAAAATCTTCTTGTCAGAAACCAGTTGACCGATTTCAATATGATTTTGCAGAAATGTTCCTTTGATGAACCTCTAGCTCTAGTTGTTCAAGCCATTTGGATTCGTCAAAACACATGGCCGTCAGGGGGTGGGGGGGGGGGGGGGGCGAGCTTATTTTCCCTATATATCTATATAGAAAACTTTAAAAATCTTCTTGTCAGAAACCACTGGACCGATTTCAATATAAATTTGCAGAAATGTTTCTTTGGTGATCCTCTACCAAGACTGTTCAAGCCATTTGGATTCGTCAAAACACATGGCCGCAATGGGGGCCGGGGCTTATTTTCCCTATATATCTATATAGAAAACTTTAAAAATCTTCTTGTCAGAAACCACTGGACCGATTTCAGTATAATGTTGCACAAAAAAATCCTTTGGTGATCCTCTACTAAGATTGTTCAAGCCATTTGGATTCGGCAAATAACATGGCCGCCAGGGGGCGAGCTTATTTTCCCTATATATCTATATAGAAAACTTTAAAAATCTTCTTGTCAGAAACCACTAAACCGATTTCAGTATAATTTTGCAGAAATGTTCCTTTGATAATCCTCTATCAAGATTGTTCAAGCCATTTGGATTCGTCAAAACACATGGCCGCCAGGGGGCGGGGCTTATTTTCCCTATATATCTATATAGAATATATATATCTATATAGAAACTTTAAAATTCTTCTTGTCAGAAACCACTGGACCGATTTTAATATAATTTTGCAGAAATGTTCCTTTGGTGATCCTCTACCAAGATTATTCAATAGATTTAGATTCGTCAAAAAACATGGCCGCCAGGGGGCGGGGCTTATTTTCCATATATATCTATATAGAAAACTTTAAAAAATCTTCTTGTCAGAAACCACTGGACCGATTTCAATTTCCAATTTTGCAGAAATGTTCCTTTGGTAATCCTCTACCAAGATTGTTCAAGCCGTTTGGATTCGTCAAAAAAAACATGGCCGCCAGGGGGCGGGGCTTATTTTCCCTATATATCTATAGAGAAAACTTTAAAAATCTTCTTGTCAGAAACCACTGGACCGATTTCTATATAATTTTGCAGAAGTGTTCATTTGGTGATCCTCTACCAAGATTGTTCAAGCCATTTGGATTCGTCAAAAAACATGGCTGCCTGGGGGCGGGGCTTATTTTCCCTATATATCTATATAGAAACTTTAAAACTCTTCTTGTCAGAAACCACTGGACCGATTTCAATATATTTTTGTTGAAATGTTTCTTAGGTGATCCTCTATCAAGATTGTTCAAGCCATTTGGATTCGTCAAAAAACATGGCCGCCAGGGGGCAGGGCTTATTTTCCTTTTTATCTATATAGAAAACTTTAAAAATCTTCTTGTCAGAAACCACTGGACCGATTTCAATATAACATTGCAGAAATGTTTCTTTTGTAACCTTCTCCCAAGATTGTTCAAGCCGTCATGATTCGGCAAAAAAAACATGGCTGCCAGGGGGCGGGGCTTATTTTCCCTATATATCTATATAGAAAAAATTAAAAATCTTCATGTCAGAAATCACTGGACCGATTTCTATATAACTTGGCAAAAATGTTCCTTTGGTGATCCTCTACCAAGATTGTTCAATCCGTCATGATTTGACAAAAAACATGGCCGCTAGGGGGCGGGGCTTATTTTCCCTGTATATCTATATAGAAAATTTTAATGATCTTCTTGTCAGAAACCACTGGACCGATTTCAGTATAACATTGCAGGAATGTTTCTTTTGTAACCCTCTACCAAGATTGTTCGTCGTCATGATTCATCAAAACACGTGGCCGCCAGGGGTCGGGGCTTAACTTCCCTATATATCTATATAGAAAATTTTAAAAATCTTCTTGTCAGAAACCACTGGACTGATTTCATTATAACTTGGCAGAAATGTTTCCTTGTTGACCCTCTACCAAGATTGTTCAAGTTATCATGATTCGTCAAAAAACCTGGCCGCCAGGGGGCGGGGCTTATTTTCCCTATATATCTACATAGAAAAGTTTAAAAATCTTCTTGTCAGAAACCAATGGACCAATTTCAATATCACTTGGCAGGAATGTTTCTTTGGTGACTCTCTACCAAGATTGTTCAAGCCGTCATGATTTGTCAAAAAACATGGCCGCTAGGGGGCGGGGCATATTTTCCCTATATATCTGTATAGAAAACTTTAAAAATCTTCTCTTAAGAAACCGTTGGATCGAGTTCAATGTAACTTGGCAGGTATGTTGCTGTGGTGACCTTCTACCAAGATTGTTCACGCCCATATGATACATCAAAAAATATGGCTACCAGGGGGCGGGGCTTATTTTTCGAATGTGTCTGTATAGAAAACTTTAAAATTCTTCTTGTCAGTAACCACCTGACTGATTTCAATATTACTTGGCAGGAATGTTTCTTTGGTGATCCTCTACCAAGATTATTCAAGCAATCATGATTCGTCAAAAAACATGGCTGCTAGGGGTGGGGCTTATTTTCCCTATATATCTAAATAGAAAAATCTTCTTGTCAGAAACCACTGAACCGATTTCAATATAACTTGGCAGGAATGTTCCTATGGTGACCCTCTACCAAGTTTAATCAAGCAGTCACGATTCGTCAAAAAACATGGCCGTTAGGGGGTGGGGCTTATTTTCCCTATGTAGCTATATAAAACATTTTAAAAATCTTTTTGTCAGAAACCACTGGACCGATTTCAATATATCTTGGCAGAATTGTTCCTTTGGTGATCCTCTTTCAAGATTCAGTTCAAGCCATCATGATGCATGAAAAAAAAAAAACATGGCCGCTGGGGAGCAGGGCTATAAAATTTATACAAAAATCTTAGAGCAGTAAACTTGGCTGAAACTTCAACAGTAAGTATGCAAAGCTGTTTGCTCAGGTAAGCGATATAGGACCATCATGGTCCTCTTGTTTGAGAAAGAGTGGCCCATTCTGCTTGCCATCTGTTCATCTTTTGGCTGCTTATTTGTATTTTTCTGTCTTTCCCTTTGGTTTTGGGGGCTTGATGTGGATCTGACTGTATCAGTTCCTGAGTTCATTTTATATTTACTTTTAAGTTTTTTCCAACAGTAAAGCGATATAAGCTATCAATTAGCTACACAACATCATTTTTAATTATTTTTAAATAACATTTGGTATTCTCTTGTAAGCGGTGATGTGGAAGAAAGAAAAGAAGACATAAAAAAAACAGGACATAAGTAGTTGTGGTCTTGATACCCAAGCCATAAATCAATCTCATAAATCCGTAAACGAATGACAAATCAGAATGTTTAGACGAACAGACATGGACCCAGAATAAAGGGTGTAATCAGGCGTTCGCGGGTAGTAAGCATTACTTGGTAAGCAAGCTTCGCCCACCATGCCCACAGGTCTGAACGAAGGAAGTGTAGGTAGAAGCGTATGTCCGGGATTTTGGAAGCTCGTCATTGGCAAAAACATCAGAAACGATTCTGGAAACTGCCACATTGTAAGGATTGACCAGATTATGATGTCTTGTTTATTATAGTGATTAATTTGATTTTTATTTTTTCGCTTTGATGCATTGACTGAGTTGGGAGCCTTTATGCGAACCGAATTTGAGGTTGTTTTTGTAAAATGTGTATGCATTTGGAGAACATCGGTTTTCTTCCAGTTTTATGGGGTTCTTAGTAGGGTTATATATAACTATTCACCACCCTCGCCGCCCCCCTCCCCCCCACCCCCCCTACCCCCCCCCTCCACTTTTTTTTTATTATTCAAAGTCACACTTTTGCAGCAGAGAACTGTGCTATTGGAAATAAAAACAAATGGGAAGTACTGTGTAGAATGAATGTAGCAATGTGGGTTTTGCTCATTTAAAAGAGAAATGAGCAGTTTTCCCGTAGGAGCCCCAATTTGACCATTCGACCTGAAATGAGCTTGTTGCTGTAAATATTCGCACACTTTTGAATTGTTTCATTTCGTTTTATTTTTACTACGAAGAAGAAACAAAAGATATTTTTCTTTGTTTACGATTGGAAATATGCATTTTCAAATCGAACGGATTATAAGCTGGTTTAATAATACAGTTTAATTTGATATTCAAGCATGGAAAGATTTGGGCCGAAAGAAAACGTTATGAGTGGAGAAAAGAACGAAACACTGCTACATAGATTATTTCGGATATAGTATGTCCGGCTTAGGCTATGGATGGCGACATGTAATTGTGTATGCGGGCTAGAAAACAGACGATCATAGTTGATTTTTTTTACATAGCTCTGATAACGTTTATAATGTTTTTATCGTTGAGTATTGCGATAATTTATATAAATACAACATTTCATAAATTATAACATTTTTTCACTATACTATGGTCTATAGGGAGCTAAGTAATGCATGACAGATTAGTTTCCCGGCGTACTGATGCTTTGAAAGAGCCAACAATCGACTTTAAAAGAAATTCAAACAATTCCGCAAAAGACTCAACACATTATATAGCTATAAATATAAGTAGGAGTACCGTAAGTATTGAAAATACAAATGGCGCCATTTGACCTTTGCCGTCTATATCAGAATTCATTCGTGTAGCTACAGCACTATATTCAGGTTTTATCTATTATTATGCTTGCAACAATGTATTTATGACTCTGTCTGTCCAGTATTATCATTATATGCAATAAATAAAACAACTTACGTTAAGGTACACAACCCACAAAATTTATTGACATGATTATTCCCATTTACCAATTCTAACCACCGGGTCATTAAAGTTGAAGAAGTGACATAGGATGCCATTTTCACAATCTTTGCCTGGTGCCTGGTGCCTGGGCGAGACAAGTGTCGAAGAAAACTGGCATTTGACAAGTTGAGAGAGCTAATCTTAGTGCTTTTCGTACGTTTGTTCGATTTGTGCTTGTTGGATTTGACGGTTTCCTCTTCCTCTTGGTGTCTGGGAAGGGCTGCGGTTTATAATTGTGGCACTCCCTGGACTTTTCTCTTACCTTTTCTGTTTTTTTTTTTTTTTTTTTTTTTTTTTTTTTCATTGATTAGACCTTGTCAATATCTAGCAAGACCATTGATTAGAGCTTGTCGATTCAGTCTCAAATTTCTACACTCGGCGAGGCTATTTATAAAGAAATCTGGCATTTGAATATTTTGATAATTTCATTGGGAAGGTCTTAAGCATATATATATATATGATGTCAAATATAAACAAAATATTCCCGATGGTTTTAGGTTCTGGCGATTTATCATCTTTTCATTTTTTTTTTTTTTTTTTTTTTTTTTTTTTTTATTTTTGCTTCGGCGAGGCAGATCATAGATATAAATAAAGACATCTGGCATTGGCGAATTTCTTAGTTAGGTCTTGTTAATATCTATCTGATCGCCAAATATTATCAAAATACTCCAAGCGGTTTATAGCGTTTTATAAGTTATAGAGTTTTCACAAACTGATTATGGACGGATGAACACGTTTCGACGAGGCTATCTGAAAAGAAATCTAGTATTTGATAATTTCATTTGTTTCATCTTGTCAACATGCATCTGCCCGCCAAAACTTATCAAAATAATACAATCTGTTTAAAAGTTAAATCGACTTTCACAAACAGATTACGGACGGACGAAAAGGCCTCGGCAAGGCTATCTATAAAAAATATGGTATTTGAAAATTTCGTAGGTGAGTCTGGTCAATAATATACTTAAAGCCAAAAGTAAATTTACAGCTTATATTTATATGCTTTACTAACTTTGGCTGAGTAAACTTTATAAATTGTTTTAATGATGTTAAAGAACAATTATTTGTGCACATAATACACATATGTTGAGCCTTTTCTGCCAAACAGATAATCAAAAGGGTCTCTCTCAAAACAGAAGGAGGTCAAAATCAAAAGTTACGATATTTATTTACTTTTGGAAGGTCACTGTACCTTAAATATGGGTTTATTTCAGGCACAAACGCTTTGTTTACTCAGATATGCATTAAAAATTGTTCTTAAGTAACAAAAAGTACGCATCATGTATTGCACAACTTCAGAATGCGTCATATGTTTTCGAGAAGGCCGTTTGATCAAACTTAACAATGTTTGTAATGGGAATCCTACAAGAAATTATCATCACATGACAATAACTTTTGCATCTTTTTTCTGGTCATACACTCCCTGTAGAGGTCCAAACAAATTGCCGTTTAAAACTTCCAAACAAATATCTGAAATATGGCTTTTCCTGGGGGCAGTATGTCTGTATAGGTATTTTTGTCGAATACGTATTCAAGTGTTAGCTTCATATGTGTCTCTTTATGCTTTATTGCACAAAAGCAAACACACGAAGAGTAAGATTATGTATTTTTTATAACAAAAGTTGTACAGTCCGGATCAAAGATATTGCAAGAAAGTAATGTTTAGCTTTTTACCAGAACATTCTCTGTGTTTGTTCTTACCAACCCACAACATTTACTTTTATGCTACTAGAAATATTAAAACACATTTAAAGCACATTTAAAGGCATAGTTTTGCTTACAGTTGTATATTACATGTATATATTTAAATAATATGACACTGCAGCTTACGTAAGATTTTGGAGGTATTTTGTCCACGTCAAAATTGATGTAAATGTGAATCAGCCTTTTTTTATGCAATATGCTTGGACAGTGGTTGCGTAGGTTTCCAATTATACAAGGCGTGATGATTAAATAATGCAAACATATCAGTAACGCGTTTTTAGTGTTCATATGCTAATGACCTGAAAGCGGAGATTCAGTAATAAATTTTTCAAACATAACTTTAGTTACTTTAATAGCAACTATTTAAAATTTTGCGGGATAGGCCTTTGAAATTTGAAATGATTTGAATGTCCTATACGTCAAACTTATTAATATCCTCGGTTATATTCTAAAACAAGATAAATCTATTACTCTGTAATATGTGTTAATATACTTCTAAATTTATTCTGATCTAAATGCATGTTCTGATCTAAATTCATGGTGAAAAAATACTTCCATGAACATTGAGGCATTTGCTTATTTGATGACTATTGGATATAAAACATGTTATCACGCAAATTTTGGCCTACTGATGATGACTGTAAATATTTGTTCTTTGCTACCTTGTCGATACATTTGGAAAACCTTTAGACTTTCCTTCCGCTTGTCTTGTATTACTGTGTTGATGTCTGATTTGCTTCTTTTGTCTCCCGTTTCAAGGCTTATTTGCTTAAAATACAGTCATGCCTCTATATACAGTAAACAGAAAGGAAGGCAATGATCAGGAATCGATACACTTACCTAACACCTTTCGTTCCAAGACACCAAACGGAAAGTATGACGCTCTTACAGTAATGGCACCACACTCAAAACACTACAAGCAGAAAGCCAAAAGGACAATTTCTTCCAAAAACACTACAAGCAGAAAGCCAAAAGGACGATATCTTCAAAAAAAATGGCCAAACGGCTATCCAAAGTAAAAATTGCACCAAGACAAACACGCAAAAACATACAATGACTGATATAGTAAACCATAGCAGAAGCACCACTTTGGAACGGTAAATAAAAATGTTACTTGGGGGCTTAAAGCGCTTTTACGTGGCCACAACCCTCGTCCTTAGTTCTGCCATGGTATAGACAAGACATTTGTTCAGTCCGTGTGCAGGGTTCCTCACTCATCTGTGCAACATCTCCAAGAACATAAGAATCAAACGAATACAGAGATGAAACAAAGATGATGACTCGACAAGAAGAAGTAACTGAAATGCTGAAGCAAAAGAAAACCAACAGTAGGACTACGGTGGGCCCGGCAAGAGCAAGAGCATCAGGCACCAACTTACTTAAAAGTCTTTAGGCCGGAGCGTAATAGGGTCTGAGGCGCTACCCGCCGCCATGCAACTAAAGAGGGGAGCAAAAGTTATTAACCGCGATTGGGTTAACTACTATGCATGAAGTCTGTCGTATTACATTTCTGGTGTAACAAATCTTTATATATCGTTGAACGATTCTATCAAATTGAGTGCTTAAGTCATTGCAAGCATATATATTTCTGAATTTATATACTACAAAAGGTAGTAGAAAAGTCCAGGGAGTGCCGCTGTAGTAGAGAGTCCAGGGAGTGCCACAATCACAAGCTGCAGCCCATCTCTGACATGAAGGGGAAGAGAAAACAGACAAAACCAAACAAGCGCAAATCGAACAAATGCAATAAAAGCACCAAACTTAGCTCTCTCTTCCCAAAGAGAGGTAATCACAATGCTAAAAGGACTGAAATAATACAAGAATAAAATAACACAAGGCAAGACTTAAAACAAATCGCCTCGTAAAATTAACCACGAAGCAACAAAGAGTAAGACTGACACCGGGACCTAAGTCACCATAAAATTCAGGTTCCGATAGGCCTTGTTGCAGAAGCGATTTAAGTCCAACATTGAACTTTGAAACTCAATCGAAATAACGTCTATAAAATTTAGAAAAAAGGCTTTGTGGAGATTATAGTTCCGATAACCCTGATTTAGAAGTTTAGCAGTTAACAATTTATTTCGAGTGCTGAAATCAGAAACATGACTAGACACTGTAGCAAACCGAATAAGTTGCGAGATATAAACACCGTAGGATGCTCGACGAGGAACATCCCCATCCAAGTAAGGAAAATTTACAATCTCAAAGTCAACATTATCGGGTTTATTATAAATTTTGCATGAAATAAACCCATCTAAAATAGACAAATGCAAGCCCTAAAACAGGGCTTCAGTTTCAGAAGAATTTGTTTAATTTAACTGAGGCTCGGAAGGATAAATTTGACTAATCGAAGTACTTATTATCAATAGTTAATAAATCGTCCAAATCACTAGACGTCGAGCTGAAACCTTCAATAACTTTAGATTGCTTTTGTTCAGACAGACACATTATGAAGTCTCTTTTATAAAAGAACAAGAACAAATCAGCCACAAGCGATGCGCAATTCGTACTCATCGGAATACTAACAATTTGTCTAAATAGTTTAGTACTAAATCTTATATAAATATTGTCGAGTAGAAACGTGAGAGCTTCACAAACTTTCTAACATGACCATAAGGTATCATTTCTATGCTTTTCGGGAGTGAACAAAAGCATTTCTGCCGTTACATGCAAGATGGAGGGAACCTTTCCTATTAAATGTCCATTCAATTAAATCATTAAGTTTTTCTTTTATAAGATTATGAGGTAGTGCAGTGCAAAGCGAGAATTAATCATACGTAGACAGACCTGATGCACAAAAACTTCTGGATTTTAGTTTATTTAGAACTTCTTTCGATTTTTTTATTGACCAAAACAGATTCTTGCCTGATCTTTCACAGACTTGTCGTAATATTTAATTACATGCTTTCTGATTGCACTAAGATAAAAACGTCAAGAATTTAGAAAGTTTAATAGTGATACAAGAGCTTGCATTTGCAATAAACTGTGTTTTGTATGTCTTTTGTGAAGTTTAGTCAACCAATATAATGTAGGAAACTTATCTTGGCCTTCTTTAACACTTAGAGCAAACTCATTAACCACAGACCTCTCTTCAACCAAGGGTTGTAGTTCATAGGCCTTTGTACCACCAAATTCTTAAGAATATTGACATAGTGGAGCCGTCAAACAACGACGACATTATTTTCTACCCTGTCTGCCAGAGCCAAAACATACTTCCTATGAAAGTTTTGAATACCTAGTTTAAGGTGACGTCTTTGGTTTAAGAGGTAATAAATTAGCATTTTGACAACGTTTATTTACTATTCTCAAAATGCTCAGTTTTTATTCTTTAAGGGCTGCATTTTTATGTTGTTTTATGTATCATGTTTATTGTTTTGTTGTTGTTGTTGTTGTTTTTTGTTTGTTTGTTTTTTGTTGTTGTTTTTTGGGTTTTTTTTTTTTTTGTTTTTTTTTTTTTTTTTGGTTTTTTTTGTTTGTTTGTTTTTTTTGTTTTGTTTTTGTTTTTGTTTTTTTGTTGTTTTTTTTGTTTTTTTTTTACCATTTTGTTTAAGCGTCTATGTTATGTTATTCAGCAGCATTTGTTGATAAAAAACGTGCCAGGTTAACAGTGCAGTATCTGAAATTGTCGAAACTAGAGATACATATTCTTTAATATAGATTACATAATATACCTTACGATATATAATGACTTATAAATGAAATGTGTAGGCTTCAAGCATGTAAAATTTTATGTTTACAGGCGGTTATTGTTTTAAGACAGTATCGCATAACATAGGAAACATAGTAAATATGATACTTAAAATAATTGAACACCCTATATATAACACTGTAGATAGATATAGACAGCTGTTGAAAGCACCAATGAAATTTAATTAGTTGCACTTTAAAGTAGTTAAGGTCATAATTACAATATCTGTTTGGATGGTTGAACAATTGCTGACAGATGATGCATTTGCAAAAATCAAAATATAATATACGTTACCGTGATACAAAAGTACTAACAAAAATATTAATATAATGATATTTGGTTTGATTACTGAAGTTTATTAGGTCATAAAATGATGCGGCTACTCAAAAAATTGTCATTTATTCACATAATATATTTGGAATTATAACTAAAGGTGACCACGCTTCTCAATAGTGTAAAGTGCCTTTGCATACAAAAGAAGAGTGGTAGTTAATATCAAACGGCAACATTTTTAAGGAACATCAGTTGATAACATGTAGGTCAGTAAAACGTGTTAACTAACTCCCTTTCTCCAACACAGTCTAAATGCAATAAAAACATAAAAGACATACCGTTTATAGCAACAGTACAATAAAGAATTATAGCCAGCAAACAAAACCGAAGTATATTGAAAAAATAACTTATAGAACTTATAGACATAGTGCCAATTCGTCAAATGGACCTGCTGGTATTTTAATGCCATTACAATAAGGGTTTAAGGGGACTGAATGCAGTGGGTAGGAGGAGGCAACTTTTGTGATACCCTGTTAACATTCCGCTCTCCTGTTCTATAAGCCCCTTGTGTAACGGGGTCTATTCTATAAGCGAGCTTTGTAGAGCAGACCTTTTTCTGACGGGACGCAAAAAAATGATAGAACTGTCTCACCATAAAACTGTAAAAAGGGACGCAAAAGAATGATAGAATTTCCTCCCTATGAAAGTTTATCACTTCCAATTAAGGCCTCCAAATATTTAGCATAATTGCAGTAGACTTACCTACGAGCTTGCATTCAAACATAAGCTCTAAATACTTGTACGTTCCGCTGCAGGGGTCACCAAAGACTTTATTGGTGGGTTTTAACTTGCAAAAAGTTCTATTCTGGCACAGATTCCTGACCACTGATAGCGAATTAGCTCTACAGTCTGTATTACTAGTCAGTCTGTGCTTACATATGTTTTTTGATGTACGTCCATACGTGGCATTTGTAATATAGAGTCTCGTGCCCTGTATGGTAAGGCAGCTGATAGTACCAGTCTTCCGTTCACAAATCTGTGTGATGTCTGCAAGAATACAAATCAAAATGCCTTATATCATTCGCATAATACACAAAATATATTTGAACAAGTTTTGTTAGTAGTATTTTCACGCTTACCATGCTAGGAAAATATCAGCAGACGGCATTTTAAAATAGTTTTCTTATTGTTTCCTAAAAATAGACTTTGACATTTCTTGCAAATTGTCTGCTTAGGAGACAATTCACATATAATGTCAAAGCCTATTTTCTGGAAAAAATACGAAAATACCATCAATTTCTCGTTTGCTGAATTAGCCTAGAGAGTGGTAAAGGTTAAATGAGCTTTAGCTTTGCTTCTCTACGACCGTATATCGGTCCTAAGACCATCATAGTGGTTTTGATTATATGCGTTTCACTGTGAAATTTCATAGGTTAGGTATAGGCCCCTATTTGGACCGGTCATATATTTTTAAATCTGGAACTGCTTCAGAATTAAGAGTGACGTTTCGCGCGAGTAAAACTGGTTGAAACCACATCTCTAACCTACGTCACCCCACCTCCTAAACCCCATCCTCTGAGTAGTTTTCCTAGAGACGATTCAAAGTCGGTTTCTCTGTTCCAGTTCTTCTATGTTTGTGTGTTTGTGGTTTCATATGTGGCGTTTGTTGTTCTTTTTTCTTATTTGTCCCTCTACTCCTTCTTTTTTCTGCCTAGGGAGGCCAGTGCTTCGTGATTGTGGTATTTCCTGTGTCTATTCACTTATAGTTAAACAGTCTCGAAAATCTAGGCTCAGATGTTCAAAACTAACGATGTCGTTAGTTAACGTATCAATAAAACTTTGATCATTAAATATGGCATAAATGTTAATATTTTTGCTGAAAACATGCAAAAGCTACTCACATTTTTTCCAGCAAAAATACATGTGAATTAGATATTGTACTTACTAAAACAGTTAACATTTTGACCACTAACGAGCTCGTTACGCTAAAGACGCTTTGAACAACTGGGCCCAGTAATTGAAAATACTGACATATTGACTATCTTGGGAATGTGCACACGTACCTTTCCAGAGTTGAATATGCCGCTTTTTGACTTACTTGATTCTGTTCGTTCTGTTTTCTATAAATCCTTTTATGCCTAGCATCCCATAAAAGGGACATTTCCAAATAGTGTGGATCCTCATCTGAAGTCGCAAAACGCGGCGTCAGATCAGGGTTCACACTGTTTGCATGAAATAAGGGGATTTCAATTAAACTTGGTAATAATAAAAACGAATGAGATACCCCTTAAATTGGAAATGAACCAGTCCAAAGAGTGTAGGCAGGAGAATCCACTCAGTGTAAATGGGTTAAGTACTGTTTGGTGTCGTCGTTTCATGGCATTTAACCTTTTTCAAGGAGAAGACAAATGTTTGTGCTGTCAAATGAAGTTTATTTTCTCTTCCACTTGATGGCATTGGTTTTAAGAGTTTAATATTGCTTTTTTGTGGCCGCCCTTTCGAATGATCCTTAACTTAAAAAAACATACAATGTGTGCATAGAAATACGGGTCTGTATTTATTTAGTTCAAATATTTTTAGATATTTTGTACACAAGGATTGGTTGTTTTGTTGTTTTTTGTTGTTGTTGTTGTTTTTTGTTGTTTTTTTTAAACAAGTGCATAACTCCGCAAACATAGGTCGGCTATCAAGCCCCCAGCATACAGCATAGCCTCTTCTTCACGAGACCTAGAAAGAGTGTAACGAGCAAATGGACGAACAGACACAAAAAAAATTCAAAAGAAATATGCCCCCGCACGTTCATCAAAGTTGGACGCCGGGAGCCGGGCAAAATTAGATGCCAGTAGATTATCCAAACCATGTAATTAGGCAATCAGACATACCATTACTAGCTACCGATATATATATATATATATATATATATATATATATATATATATATAATATATATATATATATATATATATATATATATATATATATATATAAGAACTTACTAGCAGAGATAGTGCCATTTGTACATGCTCCATCTGAAATAAATAGAAAAAAACTTACATACCTAGCAGTGAAGAATAGAGAAAAATGGAACGACCTTACCGGTATGTCATGAAATTGTTGCAGCTACGTCATGATTATGATGTTCACATTACTGATGCACTAATTAAATAATGTCGTTTTCAGATATTGTTTTCTAGTTACATTCTAGTTAAAGGAACTTTTTTGTGGCGTGTCAAGAAAACGACCATTACACAGGTAAGAAGGTAAGAGCAGAATGATAAACATTGGCTATAAACAGTATTTGCTCATTCTGAAAAAAATGTACCGCGTTGGAAATTCGGTAAAATACTCTTTCTTCGAAAATTGCTTTTTACCAAATTACCATACTCCTTCGTGACAGTTTTTAATTTAAATCTAATACTGTTGATTATTTTTCTTTATACTACCAATGAGACATAAATGCGATTTGTGCGCGTAAAACGTGGCGTATGCTACCGAAAAGGCCGGAAGTGCATACATTCGGCGAACACCACACTATATTATCGGGAACATTTGTGCATACTATAAACATTACAAATATTAGCTTCTACAAAAAGCTTTGTCTACTCTTAGCACACAATAAATGTTTAAGTTGATTGAAGACTGACTGAGGTTAATGTAACTAAGCAATCAGTGTGGCTTATTGTCCCCCGCCTTTTCGAAGAAAAGCTGAGGGACACTGTTTTCGGCTTTCCGTGGTGCGTGGTGCGTGATTCCGAATTTTTAGTAGGTACCTTGTCCCCTTAACTCCTCCCGCAGTTTTTGTCCGATCCTTTTGAAACTTAACAGGGGCGTTTAAGATGGTCTGAAGATATGCATGTGGATTTTTCAGAATCCTGAAATAATTTTTATCACTTTTTCCGCATTTTTAACTTAGACATTTTTTTTAGTTCTAATATTACAGAAGTGTATAGGGAGTAGGTACCTTGTCCCCTTAACTCCTCCAACGGTTTTTGGCCGATCCTTTTGAAACTTTACATGAGCTTTTAGGATGGCCTGAAGATATGCATGTGTTTTTTTCAGAATCTTGAAATTATTTTTTATTACTGGTTTCCTGCTTCAATACTTAGGTAAGTGATACAGGACCAATGGTCCTCTGGTTAATTTACCCATTTTTAACAGCTCAAATAAAAATAAGGCGGGGGACATAAATTCCCTATGGAATTTGCTTGTTTGTCATTGTCCAGTCACTGTGGAGACTGCCTGATAGATTAACATGAAACATGGCATTTTGCCGTCAATATTCATTCAGCTTTACATTTATTATGTGCTATGCGTAGACTAAGCTTTTTTGTGAAAGCCAATACTTGGTTCTCTGAATCTGCCAGATACTTCAAATATTTCAAATGAGAATAGCATGGAGTGCGAACAAGCAAATTCCATAAGGAATGTATGTTTCCCGCCTTAGTTTTATTTGAGCTGTTAAAAATGAGTAAGTTAACCAGAGGACCATTGGTCCTGTATCACTTACACAAGTATTGAAGCAGGAAAAAAATTGAAGCTAAAATGTGGAAAAAAAATCAAAAAACATAATTTTAAGACTCCAAGAGCACATGTATATCCTCAGACCACAGGCAAAATGTCTGTAAAGTTTCAGAAGCATTTGCTTAAAGCTGTGGGAGGAGTTGTGCTCACAAGGTACCTACTACTATATGCACTTTCATACTATTGAAGCATGAAAAAAGTCTATGTTAAAAGTTAAAAATGTGAAAAAAAGTAAAAGCAAGTAATTTCAAGATTATTTAAAAAGCATATGCATATCTTCAGACTATGGTTAAAACACCTGTACAGTTACAGGAGGAATGGTATAAAACTGTAGGAGGCACTCACCAGGTACTTACTAATATACACTTTCATAGTATTGAAGCATGAAAAAGAGCTAAGTTCAAAATGTGAAAAATTTGGAAAAATTATTTCAAGATTCTGTAAAAAGCATATGCATATTTTCAGACCATGATTAAGACACATGTGAAGTTTCAGAAGGATCGGCATAAAACTGTAGGAGGAGTTGCACTCACAAGGTTCCCACTACGAAGTCGGAACCATGCAAAAAAATGTCTAAGTTAAAAAATGTGAAAAAAGTAAAAAAGAAAAATTACTTAAGGATTCTGTAAGAAACACATGCATATTTTAGACCATGATTAAACACCTGTAAAGTTTCAAGAGGATCGGTCTAAAACTGTAGGAGGAGTTGCGCTCACAAGGTACCTACTACAAACTCGGAACCACGCACCACGCACAAACTCTGAACCGAGCAAAAACGTCTGTTACAAATGTGAAAAAAATGAAAAAAAAATACTTTAAGGATTCTTTAAAAAGCACATGCATATCTTCAGATCATGATTAAAACACCTGTAAAGTTTCAAAAGGATCGGTCCAACACTGTAGGAGGAGTTGCGCTCACAAGGTACCGACTACAAACGGAACCACGCATCACGCACCACGGAAAGCTGAATACCATGTCCCCTCGCTTTTCTTCGAAAAGGCGGGGGACAATAATCACGTTTATGAATTCGACCGGTCCATGACCTTCCATAAATTGCTTCCGGAGCAATGACAATTATTGAGGTTGTTCACGGGCGTAGACAATAAAATTATATACAAAGATCGATTACAGTATAGTACAGAAGGACGCATATATTGTAAAAACACAACTGAATATACCGAAAAAATGTCACAATCACGAAGCACAGCCTCCAGGTTGGCGTTGTTGATGTGTCGGTTATTGTTGTTACGCTTTTTAGTTTTACCATGAAGTGTTCCCTATTTCTTTTCTTTAAATGCGTCGGAAGACGCTGTGCGAAACCAAGACTGTGATTTTCTTTATTTTAAATGTTCGGTAGAGGGAGTCTTTATAGATTCCATCCGACTTCATGGCGACTTATGTTAAGTGCCATGGGGTGGCCGTAAAAAGTATTTCCGTACTTAATCATAGTGCAATTTATATTTTTTAATTTCCCTGGGATTACTGAGTCCAATTCATATCCTGCAAAATCGAGTTCTGCTTGAGCCGGTGCTAGGGGCGTATACAGCCCTGCAAACTACAGTCGACTCTCGTTATCTCGAATTCCAAGGGACTCTCTGAAATACTTCGAGATATCCGTACTTCGGCATATCAGGTTTGCAGAATTGAGGAAAAAATAATTTGATTACCCACATTTAACAAACTGATAGGTAATTGGACTTTTGAAGTTAGAGATATATTGAAAATATTGTGGAAAAGAGGAGAAATTGCTCCTTAGGAGCAATTTCTCCTCTTTTCTACAATATTTTCCATCTGTTGTTAGGTTTCCATGTATAGGCAGGGACCAGATTTTCACTTCGAGATAAGCGGTTATTCGAGATAAGCGAGGTCGAGATAACGAGAGTCAACTGTACATTGCTCTACATGTAGTCTCACTGAAACTGATACTTTGGTTGTCTTTATTTTATGTATTTGGGGTTTCCAATGGCAGCCTTTATAGAGTGTATTCATTGATAATTTAGAAATAATGCAATGAATTAATACACACATGCGCGCGCGCGATTTTTAAGTACGTATGAACATTTGCAAATTGTACGTATTCCATTTTCGTATATTTACCTGTACATGTAGACTACAAACTGACTAAATATATATTTAAATTCATGTTTGCCCTCCGTTTTTGGCTCAGAACCATATGACAGCTGTGACAAGTAAATAAGTGACCTCAGGAACTGAAACAATCAGGTCCACATCAAGCCCATAACACCAAAGGGAAAGATAAATACAATTAAACAGCCACAAAAGGAACAGATAGCAAACTTTTTCCCAAAAAGGTGTGAACTTTGTTACCCAAACTTAATGGATTATAGCTTAGCCATACATAATTGTCAAAAGAAAAACAACTGTAAATAAAACACTGCATACATGTAACATTTAACAAAATGCACTACAATGGAAGTGCTGCCTTCGAACGGTTAGTAATAAATTACTGGCGGGGAGGCAGGTAGTGGGGTCTTAAGCTAGCTTCACAGGATCCCAATCCTCGCCCTCAACTTCCATAAACATATATATTTTTTTTCGGTTCGCATCACATCAAGGTCTTACAACTCATCCATAAATCATAACGGGCAAGAAATAAATCGCAGATAAGCCTATTATGGAACAAACATGAGAACTCAATAGAAACAAGGTGTTGAGACTCTTATAAATATTTGAACCCTGGAAGCTTATAAGTGGGCAATAAAATTAACAATCTGAGACTATGACGGTATATTATTTTTTATCCCCGCGCTTTTCGAAGAAAAAGCGGGGATATTGTGAAACCCACGTCCGTCCCTCCGTCCGTCCGTACGTCCGTCAGTAATCACACCATTGCTCCTAGACCATTTAAGCTAGAATCTCGAAACTTTCACAGGCGATAGTACTATGGATCAGGACTGGAGGAATACATTCGACAGTTTGATGTAACCCCTGGGGGCAGGGCCGGGGGGATGTGGCCCCGAAGGATCAAAAATCTATTTTGTACAAACATAGTGGTACTGCATATCAAATCAAAGATAATGAAGAGTAGAGTACAATGGTGCAAAACTTTTGCCCCGGGGGCATGTCTGGGGATCAACAGAGGTCAAAAAGTAGGATTTGGAGCCCTTTTTTATTGTCACACAACTCCTTCTAGGCTTTTTTAGCTAGAGCCTTGAAACTGTCATAGGTAATAGCCCTATAGATGAAGACTGGACAAACGCATTTGGAATTTTGATGTGCGCTGTGATATGCGATGGCGATGGCCCGGGGATTATGCGATGGCGCGCCAATGACTTGCTCTAGTGTTAGTTGTGTTCTTGGATGTACAGCTACCTAATTCGACAGAATATTTGTTTCTTTAATAGGTAGTTTAGGGTTATGATATCGCTAGTGTCTTGGATTATTAAACTGGACGACCTATTTTTATTGTTGTTGTTTTTTTTTTTTTTTTTTTTTGTTTTTTTTTTTTTTTTTTTTTTTTTTTTTTTTTTTTGTTTTTTTTTCTATATTCACTTTAATATTCGATACATTCTTGTAAACAAATAAAGATTAAAGTAAATACACAAGTATGAACTCAAAGCAGGGGAGAGCTTAGAAATCGCTGGTGCAGGTACAGCAAGGGCGAATACAGGTGTTTTACTCGATCTTTCAGGCCAGTTAGGTTTGGGTAAATAAGGAGTGAATGTAAACTTATTGGTGCAATAACAGAAATGTGCATGTGTAAATTACAATTTATAAATTGTTTTTTATCTTAAACTGTGGTTACACATGCTAGTAAATATTAAATCATACTGTTGACAACAATCCTTACCAATGCATTCGTATTGTATCTTGATATATGAGTCATTTCTATTAGTCTCCATCCCAGGAACGCTACAATGTTTTCTACAGGTGCAAGTATCGCGTATCTTTGAAAGTTCGCTGTCTATCAGAACAAGCTGTTTACTTTTCAAGTTTAGTCCGGTTATTTCATTAATAAATATATAGCTGTTGTCTCCACAACTGATAGATCCATTAACAAGTTTCCTGTTTCTTACAGTGACAGTCAGCTCTTTTTTCGCTGTACATGAAGCTACCATACTCTGTAAAAAGACTGAAACAGAAAGACCAGAACACTTTTTAAACCTAGTAAACACTCCGATCAAATTGATGAACGGATGGGAGCTGTTCTGCAAAGCAAATAACCAGTTCTTTGTCATGAATGCTTCCATGATATCGTAGTTTGGATTTAAATCTGATAGACTGAACTATACTTGCCGTGTGACGCTGGCTGTAGCTACAACAGTAACACCCATACCGTATTTACCCTAAGTATTCGGACACCTCAACCCCTTACCATATATGTTCTAAAATTGAGCCAGTACAATTCACTACCCGATGTTGTGTCTGAAATTGCTGGATGAGTGGCAAACAGTGTAGACCCAGATGAGACGCCGCGTTCTGCGGCGTCTCATCTGGGTCTATACTGTTTGCTCAGGCCTGTCTGTCCGAATATATATGGGAAATACGGTAATCAATCCAATAAATATTCTGAATTGGGCACTTTGGAAATATAAAGCGGAAACATTCAGAACATACGATCAGGCTCGATTTGTCTGAGTCTGTTTATGAGTAGTTTCAAACATATGTATTATTCCTTAACCCTGTAGCAGCTTTAATTTGGCCGCGTTTAGTGAAAGAGTGTCTTCGAACATGCTCGAAATTCGCTAATTCAGATCACATCACGAAAACACGCCTATATAATTTTGACCCCCTTAAACCCCACTTTTATAAAGTAAAACTGGGGTTTACAGGGATATACATTATGTTTTCTTATTTTGCTAAAAAAAACTTAGATTGTGGGTACTCGTTAGAACCGCCTCGCCGAGGCGGTTCTAACGGGTACACACAATCTCAGTTTTGAACAGATCAGAATTTTTTACCTGAATTTTTTCCGTTTTTGGTTGTACAATTTAAAAATATATTTGAATAGGCATGTTTTTGTAATAATGAGCAAAGTATCATCCGGGCCTTTGCTCTCCATTTTCACATTCTGAAGTATCAGTATCCAATGATTCTGTTAAGGGACCGTGAAGGTACTGATCAGGCGACGCTGATGCGCAGGATGATCTTGGCCTTCGCTGTTCGCATACGCTCAAGACACGTTTTCGCATGGCGCAGCCTAATTATAAGACATGCTTTTTATCTGCTCATCAAGACATATATGCCACCATGCATATATTTGTATGGTTTTTAAAATGATCATAACTGTTTTACACAGCAGTCCTTCAGACATAGACTGCATCCAAAAGTATAATTATCTAATAGTATCGTCTGTTCGGAGCTAAATTTGTATACGTATGTACGTACGCGTACGTGTGTTATTTTCAAAGCCACTTACATATTGTTTTGATATACAAATGATTAAGTAAAAGTAATAAATAATATTAATAAGTGGCATATTCTAGATTGTTAGAAACTTCACACCAGCTGGCTTAAAACCCGATTTTTATACGTTTATGATTTTAATTTCTTTGTATTGTCAAGAGCCACAGATATAAAAAGAAGTAAAAATACCGAGGAAATACCACAATCACGAAGCACAGGCTTCCCGACGCACAAAAAGAAGGACAGCTGAAGTACAAAAAAATGATAAAACATACATCAAATATGAAACCACCGACGCAAGAAAAAAAACAACGAACTGCACCAGAGAAATCACCTTAGAAGAGACTGTAGCAAAATAACTCGTGGCTAAAACACATTACGAAAACATACCTATTCAAATATACTGAAAATTTCACCATACAAAAAAATGAAAAATTTTCAGATAAAAAAAAATATAATACAGTCAATCCGCTTTAAACCGACGTTTGATACAACGACAAAATTCATTATAATGACAATGTGAATGTCGCGAAACCTTTTTCAAGAGGTGACAGTTAATGAGAAATTATGCAAGAATATTGTATTAAAACTTCAAGCAACATATGTTTTGGATATTTGTTAGAATTGCCTCACTGAGGCAATTCTAACAAATATCCAAAACATATGTTCAACGAGAAAGTAAGAATAAAACAAGGTCTTTCTTACATACCATTCCGTCAACTAAGGATTCTTTACAACAGCAAATTCATTTTAACGGCAATATCTTTGAGAGCAAATGTTGTCGTTGTGACGAGGGGTCACTGTATTTTTCATAATTTTGCTCAAAAATTAGATTGGGGTAATCGTTTGAACCGTCTCGGCCTGTTCTTACGAGTACCCACAATGTATGTTTTATAGTAGAAATAAGAAAAATAATGTATACCCATGTAAACCTCAGTTTTACTAGATAAAAGAGGAATTTAGTGGGGTCAAAATTATATAGGCATATTTTCATGACGATAAGTGAATATACACAGAAATGCCACAATCACAAAGTACAGCCATCCCGATGCACCAAAGGAAGGAGAGATGATGAACAATAATGACAAATCAAACGCCACATATGAAACCATCAAAGCTGAAACAAAAAATGACTGCAGCAAGAGGAACTGACTTAGAACGGTCAGTAGGCGAAACCTCATCCTTAATTAATTAATACCTATATAATTTTGACCCCCTTAAACCCCACTTTTATATAGTAAAACTGGGGTTTACCAGGGTATACATTATTGTTCTTTTTTCTGCTAAAAACATAGATTGTGGGTACTCGTTAGAACTGCCTCGCCGAGGCAGTTCTAATGAGTACCCACAATCTATGTTTTGAGCAAAAATATGAAAAATATCAGAATGTTCATCTGGAACCTTTCATTTTTTTGGTGATAGAATAGGCTTGTTTTCGTAATGTCTCTGAATTACGAATATATGTTCAGTCCGCATAGGGGTTCTCTACCGCAACACAAAAATATCAAACCCCTATTATCGAAAACACTGTGACAAAACAAAGAAAATGGTGCAACAGCGTTTAAAACCAGACAAAGAAAACCACAAATAAGACCAGGCTCGGCCTGACCACAAATGTTCATAGGCGCCAAACATCTGAAATGGATTGAGGAGGGAGCCGTCTGAGGACTGACCCACCCTTGTGTAATTAAAGAAAAATGCAAAATTATCAACCATAATAATCTTTGTTGCGAGTGACACTGTGGGTCTACACTGTTTGCATAAACTACAAGAATTTTCATAAAACATAGCAATAATCAAATTAAACAAGACACCCTGCTACTGGAAACAGACCAGTGTTCACTCACGCGAAGTGCCCCACTTAGTTTGTGTTTAGGTTTTACGGCCCAGTCTACCCAATGGGGTCATGTCGAGCGCGCTCAGTTTGCCTAACCACACGTTTACTGGGCAGGCTTAGTCCCCTAAGCGGTTAACCAGTACTGTGCACATTCTTTCGCCAGAAACTGACAACTGCCCTTCTCCTAAATACAAATATATCTTCGGGCCTCGTAGAGGCCGTCCACCTCACCAGTAAAATATCACAGAGAAACATAAATAAATATAGCAAGGAAATTCCATTATCACGGAGCATAGCTTTCCCTAGGCACCATCAGAAGCAAAAAGGAACAAACGATAGCAAAATAAACGCTATGTCTGAAGCCACCGCCGCACGAAGAAAGAATAACAAAAAACAAAAAAAAGACAGGGGAGCCACCTTGGAACGGTTAATGTAAAAAAATACTATTAGGGAAGGATGGTTAAATCAGTTTTACTCGTGTGAAATCTCTCCCTTAATTCTAAGGCAACTCTAAATTACAAATATATGTTCGGTCCGAATAGGGATCCTCGTATTTATCTGTGATACATCGCAGTGCAACAAATCTAATCGCAAACACTATAAAACGAGGCAATTGGCTCAATCCAATGGCGATCTAAAGTCAGAACACAAGAAAACCATAGTCATACATTATCAAAAACACCAAGCTGTAAGAAAGAACAGGGCTCAGTTGCGATCTGAAAAGAAAATGAAGCAAGTGCACAACAAAACCACCAGTTATACCACGACAGGCCCTACCATCGATATGTAAGTGCCAGGCTGAGGTAATAAAAGTAATCTGGTCGATCGCCGACTCAACATCGTTCAAATAAAAATGAAAAATAAATAAATAAACATGCTATTATAAAGGCATATATGAGCCAGCACATGGAAAAAAAAAACAATGTATTAAATAGGTGACCAGCAAATGCTCTGGCGAGACTGCGCATGAGATCATGCGCAGTCTCGCCAGAGCCTTTGCTGTTCGCAAACATGTAGTAGAGACCTTGAGGTAGCTTTAGGCAAAAACTCTGCCTGTAGCCCAAATAGGGTACTGTGTTTGTGCATTTGAAGAACCATTAACCGGTCTCTTTTGTCGTGTGCTAGCTCATATAAAGAATGGCAATTTCTGTAATGGAGTATATTTATGACTAATCAAATGGGACGTATCAAGCAAAAGCGTTCCTTCGAACATGCACAAAATGCAAAGATTCAGATCACCCTGCGCATATGCAAAGTATCAGCAGGACCTTTGCTTTCCGTTCGTATATTCTGTGGTATCCAATAATTCTGTTAGCGGAAAATAAAGGCTCTAATCAGACTGTGCAGACGCGCAGACTGATTTTGGACTTCACTGTTCGCATATTGCCAAAGCCACGTTTTTGTATGGCGCGGGCCACAAGAGAATAAGTATAAATGACCCGCAATGTAAGACAACGTACCTGTTTACTTGTGCAATCTGACCAGTCTTCACTGGGCTCATTTTGGGCGCCAAGGATGCAAAATTTCTTCATGCAAACAACGTACTCTGAGCAGACTGCGCGCATGCGCAGTCTGATCTGTGTCTTCGTTGTGCGCACATGTCGGAAGGTATGTTTTCTAACGTATTTGCTCAAATGTTTGTTTGTATTGAGGTTTTACGGCCCAGTCAACCCAATGTGGTCATGTTGAGCGCGGTCAGTTTACCTAACCACACGTTTACTCGGCAGGCTTAGTCCACTAAGCGGTTAACCAGTACTGTGCACATTCTTTCGCTAGAAACGGACAACTGCCCTTCTTGAATCAGAAAGGGAGAGAATGACCGTAGAAAATATTTCATGACCAATCTCCACGAAAGAATGTTGCCAACCTCGGCGGGGGTTGAACCCGCGACCTCCTGGTCTCCAGTCGGACGGCGCATCCAACTACAATGTAAGCCACCGAGGCCGGCTGTGGCTCAAATGTAGAAAGTCGATGGTTTTATCTTACAGTTCTCATTTACTCATAGTTGCTGTTTGTTTGTAAATGACCGTATATTGCAGTACGGGGGTAAGTCAATAAGTAACCAGCCTAACTTATTTCCGGTTGAGAGCCACCTCTTCTTTTTCGACGTAATTGCCCTCTAGTGTGATGCACTTAGACCAACGGTGTTCAAGTGCCATCGGCCCAGAACTGAAAAAGTCAGGGTCCTTTCCATTGACCCACTCCTCAACTGCTGTCACGACTTCTTCATCAGACCGGAAATGAAGTCCACGGATATCCTTTTTCAAGTTTGGGAATAGGAAGAAGCCGCTAGGAGCTAGGTCAGGTGAATAGGCAGGATGTGGTATTGATTCATACCCGTTTCGCTCTACAGCATCCATTGCAACTTTGCAAGTGTGGACTCTCGCGTTGTCCTGTTGCAGCAAAACACCTTTAGAGAGTTTACCTCGGCGTTTTTACGGATGGCGGTTCTCAGAAAACTTATTAACCGTTATAAAAGAATTGGCTATAGCCTGGATATTATGCGGCAGACTGCATGCCTAGTTGTCAACCCAATCATTGTTGATGGCTATGCTTCACTCTTTAGTTGCACGACGGCGGTTCGGGCCTCAAATTCAATGACGGCCTCTTCGTAAAACTTTAACCAGTGGGTTGGGGCTTGACGATATGTCTTTGGCTTGGCCCGCCGTGGTTCAACTATTGGTTTTCATTTACTCTGGCATACAGTAGAATTAGCCATGAGTACTCGTCTTTGTTTATTATAGTGATTAATTTGATTTTTATGTATTCGCTTTGATGCATGGACTAAGTTTTTATGTATTTCTGTATTAGGAGTAGCATCGGGACCTAGGGTGAAGTTGGCTAGCTGTAAAAGTGCTTTAAACCCCTCCCCCCCCCCCCCCTGCCCTCCCCTCACACACACACCCTGGTGGTTTACTCTACTGACCGTTTTAAGGCCGGTGTTAGTTTTACTCTTTGGTGCTTTGTGGTTTATTCTGCGAGGCGATTTATTGTATGTCTTACTTTGTGCCATTTTGTTCTTGTGTTTTTCAGTCCTTTTAGAATTGCAATTACCTCGCTTGGAGAAGAGAGAGCTAATCTTAGTGCTTTTCGTACGTTTGGTCGATTTGTGCTTGTTTGGGTTTGTCAGTTTCCTCTTCCTTTTGATGTCTGTAAAGGGCTGCGGTTTGTGATTGTGACACTCCCTGGACTTTTCTCTTACCTTTTTTTTATAATAATGAACCCAAGTCCTATCTACAGTCACCAGACGCAAAAGAAAATCATCTTTTGACTTAAAACGCTTCAATAAGGCGCTGCATACTGATGCCCTGGTTGCCATTTGCTAAGGGATTTGGGGACCCAACGGGCTGTTAGCTTGCGCATACCTAAACGATCATGTAAGATTGTTGAAACGCTACAGTGAAATGCCTAATGCCTGCGCTATTTCTTCCACCTGAATTCGTCTATCATACCAGATCCCGAACTTTCTTACACATTTCTTCGTCGGTGGCATCCAGTGGGCGTCCAGACCTGGCTTCATCTTCTAAAGACGTTCTACCGCGTTTGTATTCCCCTACCCAGAATTTAACCTGAGCATAAGAAGGTGCAGAAGACCCATAAACATTGGCTAACTCGCCGTGTATTTCCTTGCCTGTTTTACCTTTTAAATACAAGTACCGAATTACAGCACGGTACTCAACTTTAGATGAAAAGCATGCCTTTGCATCACTAGCCATGTTTGACATTCAATATCGTATTAAAGAATGACACGATACGTGTGCAATTTTGTACCCATGTATAAAACATATACTGAAACAAAGCATGAAAATCGTGACCGTCTCGGTCTATCGGAAATGGGATAGGTTGCTTATTTATTGACATGCCCTCGTATTGACACGATTTTATAGTTTAACTCTTTCGGTGCCACATTTTAGACGACATTTGTCGTCTGTCTTTTTATTTTAACAAACTATCGTTTGGAAAGACGTTTATGTGTAAAGTTGAAAGACTGAATGTCAAACAGCGTAGATTCATCTGCCGTCTCATCTGGGTCTATGCTGTTTGCAAAAGCCTATTATTATCGTCTGTGGTAGTGAAAAAGTTAATTAAGTACCTTGCCAATATGTTAGGTTTTCCGCCAGTTTTTATAGGGAGGCAATTTTTGTAGCTTTTTGTCTACTTTTCTGCATTTTATATCCCTTCTAAATAGGGTTCTACTCTAAAAAAGAAAGTTGTTAGTTTTTTTTTTTTTTTTTTTTTTTTTTTTTTTTTTTTTTTTTCTGTTGTTGTTTTTTGTTTTTTTGTTTGTTTGTTTTTGTTTTTTTTGCTTTTTTTGTTTTGTTTCGTTTTTTCGGGTTTTTTTTTTTTTTTTTTTTTTTTTTTTTTTTTTGTTTTGTTTTTCTTCTGTTTGTTTGTTGTTGTTTATATTTTTTTGTTTTGAATAAATATAAAATAACCGAATGTAAATACATATAATTTACTGCACATATATATAATTTATATCACATGCTGTTAAGAGTTCTCTTACAATTTGCCAGCAGACAAGAACCCTTATAGGTTACAACTCACACAAACAACGTGAGTCTAGATCAGTTAGCGCACTTGGCTTCTTTGTTGAGAGCCGACAATATTCGTATAGTGTATATTTGAACGATAAAGGTTTTTTATGGATGTGTGCACAGGTCGTACTATTTATATGCTCTAAAAGATATATTACTGAGAATTGGCTTATGTCGCCCTATATTACATTGACACCCTTGTCCTCCTGAACCCGGATATACCCTGTCTTTATAAACAGTGTAGATCCAGATCAGTTATCTTCTGTAGAAGCCAACTGATCTGGATATGCATTTTTTGTCATTAACCCTTATCCTGCTGTTCACAACAACCCCTACATTTGCAAACAGTTTAGATCCAGATCAGATGGCTTAGAGCCATCTGATCAGGATCTACACAGTTTGTCATTCAGTTTGTAAATTTGAACGAAAACATTATATGATATAATCTGATTGGCTGATAGTCAGAAATGGATGTGGCTAATTAATTTACTCAGCAGGATAAGGGTTAAGTATGGGAATTTGTATAAACATCCTGGATCAAGTAATCCCCGGCGGGCGGGGCATCTAAATTTGTTCAGCATGAGAAGGGTTAAAACGGAAATTAATATCGTTTAGTTAACAGCAAATATAACACATGAACATATTATATAAAAGAATTACCCTTGAAAGAATGAACACACTATCAAAATTGAGAACAGCTGAAGTTTCGAGTATTCTGAGTCAGAATTGTTAGTTTCACCCAAATAGATCTCACCAGTGACTCTTGTAGAAATCTTGACGTAAGATAGTGAACAGTATGCGATATGCGAAACGCTAAGAGCGAGTTCAGTCTGCCTGAATCTAGATCTTCTCTGTTTGTCGATTTATCCTACAGTATCCATAGTCCTACATGCTGGCTATTTCTAGTGCTAGGAATCGGTCAGAATTTCATAAACGATCATCGGTTTTAAAAACCGACTGATCATCGACTAATAATTGACTTATAGAAAATATATTCCTTCTTATATTAGCCATCTTAAAGGTTCTTGTACATAACTTTAGACCGAGAAGAGTGGTATCCAGATTTTTTTTCTCCATGAAACATACCTTGTAGGTATTCATTAGAAGAGCCTCGCAACAGCGTATGTTTTCATGGAGAAATAACAAATATCAGTGTTTTCGGTTTAAAAAGTGTTATATTTCAGGCTATTAAATCACCACAAATCTAAAACGACCAAAACAGACAGCTTATTATTATTTATTTATTTTTTTTTTTTTAACAACTTGCTTACTGAAATAAAAAAGTGGGAAAGTATGCTTCTGAAAATAGCAGTTTCCGTTAAGTCGACTATAAAAATTCATTCCACTCATCAGTCACAAGAGGCAAAAGTGACTGATGATTAATTATAATCGATTATCAGTGGCAACACTTTAAAATAGGGCTTAAGAGGCATGAATACATTTTCACGTGGAGGCGGGGAGAGAGACGGGTACTTCCCTCCCTCTAAATGTCTTGCTTTCTTTCTGAAATGGGTTCTACGCTAAGGGATACAAATATTTCCTTTCAGAGTAGACCTTTTTTAAAGTGGGGCATAATCTGCTGCGAAGCGAACAGAAAGTAACGAAAGTTGACTCCCTTGTAAAAACTGGTTGACAATCTACCAAGTGTATCATGTCCAGCAAATCAAAGTACAGTGAACCCTCGTCACAACGACAGTCTTTGTTGCCAAAGATGTTTCCATTAAAATGAATTTGCTGTTGTAAAGAATCCTTAGAAAAAAAACATATTTGCCCCCTACTTGTGTCTTTGCTTATGTATGTAACAAAATTAATATAGATGTCGCAACTATGGTGCACATACCTCGCAAGGCTTCGGATAAGGATTGAACAACACGACACCATTAGACAGCTTTTCAACGAGAACAGATGGAGCAAATGAAGAAAGAGTTTAATAAAACTTTGATCGTGGAACGGTCAACAGCAACCCTGTTGAGAGGTCTGAGCGCTTAAGACTTACCCAGCGGGCAAACAGTGTTGAAACAAAACGTTGAATTTAACGTCTTAACATTGAATGAACGTTGAATTGACATAGTTTCAATGTTGTGTGCCTACCCGCCATTAATACTGATACAGGTCTAGATATATATATTTGTTTCAACGGTAACCTTTCTAGACTTGATTTGACTTCACTGCAGCTGTTAAGTGCTATATTTCTCCGTACTTCATCATCGTGCAGTGTTATCTATATCTTCCTGGGGATTCTGGTATCGGAAAATCTCACCCAGCTAGCATTCTTTATAAATCTTTTGAGGGCCGATAACGGCCAGCTATAGATTTATAAAGAATGCTTACTAGGGAGTTCCGGTAAAGCCAGTACCATGTGGCTTATGCAGTCCTGAATAATGCATTGCTGTTATATGAAGAGTCTCCACAAAACCGAGACACCTATTTTCTTTTTATTTGTTTATTGTTTTCAAGATGAACTTTTGTTTTACCAACAACCCTCCCGAGTTTATAGTGCAAAGCGTACAAGGAGTATACACCCAGCTAGCCTTCTACTTAAATTTATATCGGCCCGCTATTGGACCGACAGGATTCCTGTCTCTCAAATAACGCTTTTACGGTCGTACTAACGTGGTACTACATGATTTGTGCAGGTGGTTTTCAGGGCGGGGACATAATGCATAACTGTCATGCGCGTTTGCTCGTACTGTTCATAAATCTACTAATCATAAATCCACTGTTCATAAATCTGCTATTTATAAACCATTTACGTAATAATTGTTTGTAATCAAGCAAATGCCCAGTAAGCATTCTTTGTAAATCTATAGCGGGCCGTTATCGGTCCGTCAGGGTAGCTGACGGGCCGATAACGGCCCGCTATAGATTTATAAAGAATGCTAGCTGGGTGGGACTTTCGAAAACTATAGCAAACGCAAATATTTGTAGTAGAGGGTAAGAATTTTTCAGTGAAGTATGCCATGATCTTAATAGTATATGCAAACGCAGATACTTCTAGTAGAAGCTCTAAAGTGAAGTACTAAAATATACACATGAAAGAAAGGTTAAGCATCACTTGCGGGTTTTTAGCGCTTTCTTTCCTAATCAACATTGACACCTGGTATTCCGTACATACATACATACATACATACATACATACGTACGTACGTACGTACGTACGTTCGGGCGTTCGTACGTACGTATATTCGCGCGCTTGCGTATGTGCGTGCGTGCAAACGTATGCACGTGTGTACGGACGTACATACATACATTTATTTTTATCGCACAACACTCTGTAATACAGCCGTGATTATAATGAATTTCATGGAACCCTGATGCATGAAAACAATGATGTTTAGTATTGTGTTAATAACGAATTATGAAACTGTGCTTAGATCGAACTTCTATACATGGGTTATGATTCATAGATTACTCTCTGAAGCTACTCGGTGGCAGAATATTGTAATGAGAAACGCTTTGTTTTTTGGGCGAGATTTCAGCAAACCGATCACATGCAGGACAGAGCACGCTCTGGGAGGCCCAAAGAAATGGTGCGTTACTGTGACTTGTTCGGCGGTTTCTGTTCTCAAGCCATACTGTTGTGAAGCGAAGATGGCTACTAAACAGGCCATTGTCACCCAAAACCGTTTTTAAATAGTCATCGGGTTTCTGGACATCGTGCTCGACATTACGAAAACATGCCTACTGAAATATACTGAAAATTTTACCACCAAAAACTGAAAGTTTTCAGATAAAAAAATCTGATGTTTTTCGTATTTCTGCTGAAAACATAGATTGTGGGTACTCTTTCGAACCGCTTCGACGAGGCGGTTCTAACGAGTACCTACAATATATTTTTTGAGCAGAAATAAGAAAAAATATTGTATACCCATATAAACCCCAGTTTTACTATATAAAAATAGGTTTTAAGGGGGTCAAAATTATATAGGCATGTTTTCCTGATGAAGAACTGGAATATCCGGTCCTGGAGAAAAGTTCAGTAGCCGGATGAAAGCCAGTTTCTCCTCTATACATGATGTATGCCCTTGTGCGTGTTCCAGGCACATCCAGGAAACTGCTCCTTTCGGTGGAGGCTCAATAACGGTCTTGGGAATGTGTATTGCATGATTGCAAGATTGATTTCATAACTGTGCAAGAGACCCATACTGGACAAAAGTACCAAACGGACATTCTTGAAACTGTTGTTTTCCAATTGTGATGACCATTCCTTTTTATCAAGACCCGTACTTATGATGGATGACACTGCAAGACCTCATAGATCATGTGCAGTGATTGAATGTTTAAGTCAAAATGAGATTTCAACATTTTCACGGCCCTGCCGCAATCCTTATTTGTACCCTTCTTAAGATTTGTTGGACATTCTCGGCCGGATATTCGTGAAATTACGCCTAGTTAAACTTGCGGCTGCGTTGCATAAGGAATGGCAGCAAATCCCTCAGCAGCGGATACAAAACCTAGTTCAGGGTTTGAGGAGGCGTCTTGCTGCTAGGATTGCAGTTCAGTGAGGTTACACAAAATATAGACTTAAAGGTACTAAAATAAATTGTCCTAAATAGCGCTAAATTTGGAGAAAAAAAAACTCGTGTTCTAATCTGACTTCTTCTGTGGCCTGTAGAACCATACTTGTAACCCTATGCATTTTTTTGTCACAAAAGCAACTGAATCAGTTGGACTTGGAGCCAGTAAAAGTGGTAATTTTAAACTTTAACATTGTGATCCTGATTCTTAGTATACTCGTACTCATTTATACGCTAATCCAATAATAATCATGTTTTGCTTTATAGCTGATTTCGTCAAATCAAAATCAAAATGTTGAGTCAAATTGTTGTTGGTGATGCTTACCTTTTTTTTCCATGTATATATATATATATATATATATATATATATATATATATATATATATATATATATATATATATATATATATATATATATATATATATATATAATTTAAATAGTATATGCATGATAATAAATATTTATTTAATCGTTCATCACACGAACATATCCGTTAATTTAAGTTTTAGGATATAACCCATATTTTCCTGAACATGATAATTAGGAATCTGTTGCAAATAAGGAAATAAACACCGAAATAAGGATTCGTTCGATGTCATCAGCACCTTATTGTCTGCTTGGTTTAAACATATTTATTTCAAATCTCTTTGTACAGTATATAACAAACATGTGATAATATAAATGTGAACAGGATTGGAACGTAAGAAAATATGCTTATATAGTTCTTCTCCTAATGGATCATCAAGATGTTACCTATAGATGCCGTAGATCTACTACTCAATTAGATGTGTGAAACATGAGTAATACATTTAACATAAAATTGAAAACAAGAGTGTACATATAAATACAGAAAATCGAACTTTTTCTCACTGCTCTATATAGATTTTTGTACCACATGTTTAAGTTTTATTAGATTCAGACAAAATGAATCGCATCAATTGTAAGAAGTTTCGAAAGGGATTGAAAAAGTAAGGGATAGTATATATAACAGAAATGAGAGAAAGAAAGACGTTTATAAAGGGACTGGATGCTGCTGGGGAAATGGTGGAATTGTACATTGATTTATGTATGCATTCGCGCGACAGATATTTCCTTTTGTATCTGATAATTTGCTACTCGAACCTCTTTGTGTCAATGATGTACTTTTGAACTTTCTCGAATATCGATGAATTGATTTCATCTGACATTAAGGCATCTCCGAACAGCAGAAGATTAAGTGTTTAGTTGTGGTGTTGTGAAAGGCTAGTGAACAGTTCTATACGTTGGCGAGCGTAAAGGGGACAATCAAAGAAGAAATGATACGCGTTCTCTATTCTGCCGCACTGACAGAGCGGAGATTCTGTTATGTTTTTAAGGAACAGATCGTTACTCAGGCTACTGCAGTTTGTTCGAAGGCGTGTATGGAGCAGTTGACCTCTTCTGTCTGCTCTTCATTATAAATTCTTTTGGTACCTTTTCTCTTCTCTCTGTTTAAGTACTGTTTAACATGTTTAAATAGTCGCATAGAACTATTTGGGATTTTCTCTGTCTCTGTTTAGAACTGTTTAAATGTTAAGAGTCACTTGTCTTGCCTCTGGTGTCAGATTATTCCAATCCCTAACGGTGAATGGTAGAAAGGAGTTAGAGTATAGAGATGTTCGCGCATTTATAGTTAGAAGGTCATTGGAGTTCCGTAAGTTGTACCTAGATGTTTGTCCAACGCTCTCTGGGACTAGAGAAGAAAGATAAGTTGGTGTCAAGTTGTTTTTCATTTTAAAGAACAAAGAAAGCTTGTGGTCATTTCGTCTTTTCTGCAGTGAATCCCATTTAATTTCATTGTAAAGCTTGTTTGTGGATATCAAGCGTGTAGTTCCAGTAGCTATTCGAGCAGCTTCATGCTGTATCTTTTCTAACTCGTCTTTTTCGTACTGGGCACAGTTGTCCCAGACGACATCTCCATATTCCAAAATTGGGCGTATAAAAGCAGTGTATATTATTTCAAGTGATTTGCGGTCTAATTTGAACTTGAGTTTTCGCATTGTGTTAATTCTTGTCCACGCCTTGTCTTTTATGTATTGTATCTGATGATGCCATGTTCCGTCATTAGAAAAGTATAGTCCAAGATGTTTATGCGAGTCAACTTCTTTGATTTGTTGGTTTTGCATGAAGAGTGGAGGATGTGCAGGTTTGTTTACTTTACGAGAAATAACGAGAGAATTTGTTTTCGGAGGCTGAAAGGTAACTAGCCATTTTTCAGCACAGTCTTCAATTTTTACAAGGTCTGAAGTAAGGAGTTCTGCAGACGTGTCTGGATCCGTTACTACAATATATAGGCTAGTATCGTCCGCAAAGAGACGAATATTGGAACCAATGTCGTTAACGATGTCGTTTATGTAGATTAGAAAGAGTAAGGGTCCTAAAACAGAGCCCTGAGGAACCCCGGCGTGGGTATAAGCCCAGTCGGAGAAAACCCCAGGAAGTACTACCCTCTGTCTTCTTTGTGATAAGTAGTCTTTGAACCAGTCAAGAACCCGAGATACCACATGCGTGAAGTTTATGTAAAAGTCCTGCATGACAGACACGGTCAAAAGCCTTTTTGATATCACAAAAGACCACTCTTATTTCTTTACCTTCGTCTGCTTAAGGTGAATGGATACGTCGTATACATTCACGCGGCCAAAATTGGTTTGCTGTCCTTCTGAAAAGGATCGACTCTAAAAGTGATTTTTTTTGTTGTTGTTTTTTGTTTGTTTGTTTGTTTGTTTGTGTGTTTTTTTTTTGCTTTGTTTTGTTTTTGTTTTTTTCTTTTTTTCTTTTTTTTTTTTTTTTTTTTTTTTTTTTTGTTTGTTTGGGTTTTTTTTTTGGTTTTTTTTTTGTTTTTTGTTTGGTTTCTTTTTTTTTTGTTGTTGTTGTTTTTTTTGTTTTGTTTGTTTTTTGTTTTTGTGTTGTTGTTTTTTTTTTGTTGTTGTTGTTGTTTTTTTTTGTTTTTTTTTTTTGTGTGTTTTTTTTTTTTTTTTTTTTTGTTTTTTTTTTTGTTTTGTTTTGTTTTTTGTTTTTTTTGTTTGTTTGTTTTTGTTTTGTTTTTTCCTATATGGATAAAAGGCTTTCCTTTTGCAGTAAAGCCAAAGGGGAATCTCAACAGTTGTCTCCCTTGGCGAAAATGCCGGAACATACCAGGTGTATTGAGTGCCGTAAAAGAATTCCCATACAACGAAGAATATATCGGCGAATAGAGAAGATCCTGACCGGACTATAAGGATGAAAAGGCTGATCTGATCATTTGCTTTCCACATGTTATCCAAAATCTACGAGCCTGTTTCTCACACTATGACCTCTTTATCAAATATAAAACCGACATGTTATTAAATCATTATAGGTGAAATATGGAATTGTACAAGTAGTAAGTACAGGTCTCAATATAGAAATTTTGCTAACCTTAGAATCGGAAAGATATACACTATAGTTTGATACATGGGAAGAAACGTTGACCATGCCTGTATATATTTAACTGTACAATAGATGTACATCCATTGCATTTTGCGAAAACAGGCATGTTTCAGTTGATACATAACGAATTCCAAGTAAACAAAACCTTGATTATTCAGATTAAATTCATAGAAAAGAAATAAAACAAAATGTTCTAAACAGAAAGCAGAATATTTATTGTCCCATGTGCATATGCAACTATGAAACCATAAGTGACACTAAGCGTGTTTTTTGTTGTTTTTATAAGACGGTTCATAGAAATGTGTTAACGCTAAAAATGTCCAATTTCTGACCCAATATTGCCGCTACGATAAGTTTATAAGGAAACGCTTGTTTTGGAAATTTTACGATACCATTTTGAATGATACGCTTTACATTTTACCAGACACCCTTCGGGCGTTCGTACTTTGATTTTCCTATCAGAGTAATTCTTATACAGTACAGATTTATACGTAATAAAATCTTAAAACTACGTGTTGAGAGAGTTCTCAGTGAATTTCGTCATGTCTACAATAAATAAACATTTGTTGACCGACTAAACTCGGTAAGAATCTATGAAGACCAAACATAATTAGTCGAATAATTTCCGCAAACAAAAATGTTCATAGAAATTTCATAGCTTAGATTTAACAAAACGCGAAAGAATTTAAAACATTCAGTGCTAATCTATATTAAGACAACAACAGTACAGATAAATCTATTGGGTGTCGGGTGTATTTACGAAGTGTATGAAGTTGGCTTGAAGAATGGAAATTCATTACGAAAACATGCCTATTCAAATATATAGAAAATTTCACCTCCAAAAACTGTAAATTTTCAGATAAAAAGCGCTGATATTTTTCACATTTCTGCTCAAAACACAGATTGGGGTACTCGTTAGAACCGCCTCGTCGAGGCGGTTCTAACGCGTATCCACAATCTATGTTTTTGAGCAGAAATAAGAAAGACATGTATACCCCTGTAAACCCCAGTTTTACTATATAAAGTGGGGTTTCAGGGGGTCAATATTATATAGGCATGTTTTCGTGATGGGTCTTCGATTTATTCCGTAGTAGTAAAGTATAGTAAAGTAATGGTTGTGGTTGGGCAAATTCGATATTCCAAGTTGCAAATCCCAAGCCAACTTCACACACTCGTATTTTCCTGTTTATACAATTTTACAGAACTTTAGTTGCTGGGCAAAAGTCGAAAACAGTACCATGCAAAATGCATGCATTTTGCAAAAAGGCATGTAGTTTCGAATTGCTATATAATGATTTTGTACCATGCAATATCAGGCTCTGTATATAGTCAAACAAAATCAGCTGTATATCTTTCCGATTGTAGTTTGTTTTTTGTTGTTGTTGTTGTTTTTGTTTGTTTTTTTGTTTGTTTGTTTGTTTTTTTTTTTTGTTTTTTTTTTTTTGTTGTTGTTTTTTCTAGATACATAATGTATGAGAAAGAGGACCCTGACTAAGTACTGCCAAATGTAGTAATAAGTAAATGCTTTCTCGTAGTGGATATGTTTCTTCGCCTCTCAGAAACTCAATGTTAACGCGACAATTGAGTAAAGACACATTTCCAAAGAAGATAACTGACACGAAAGTATGTGTCTCCTTTTATTTCTCATCTTACACAGGTTCTAAAATATTGCCTGTATATCCAACCACTTTTATCCAAAGGAAAGGAAATACTGACAGAGCAATCGTCTGACCTCTGCATAGGGTTACTATCATAATGGCCTTGCCATTTGAAAACAAGTCTCCGGTACATGCGGATAGCGAAGAGCCAGATCATCCTGCGCGTCCGCGCAGTCTGATCAGGGCTTTGGCTCTCCGCTGACAGAACTGTTGGATACATGTACTATAGAATGTATCAATGGAGAGCAAATGCGCGAATGAGATTTGCGCATGCGCATGATAATGTGAATTCGCACAATTTGCGCATGCTCGGAGTTACTTTTTCGCTTGATGCGGCTCATATAATGACCTACATAGAAAACGCAGCACTTTTAAATGACAACAGAAATTAAGACTGATACCTCATGATCTAATGTGTAAAATGTGCATGTACATCAATAACTGAGATTACATTTGACTTCGACATGTTTTTTACTTGATATAATATATATGCAAAAAATTGTGGTCGAACAAGAAGAGATAATTTTTATTGGAATCAAAAAACTTGGTACTAATATTACTTTTCGTTATAGTGCAAACGTGTTGCATTTCTTTTCTGGGTCAGTATAACTCTTTCTGATATTAATATGAATTTACAGTACGCAAAGACTTGAATAGCATTGTTGAACCGTAAATTTCTCATTTCGTAAATTTCACTCCCATAAGAAGAATTGGTACCAATACGTCACATTTGCCAAATGTGAAATTTACGTATGGTCAATTTCGATAAATTTTGGGGTCTAAAATTTTGTGCTCAAATTTCTCATGTTGATAATTTCTGACGTGTGAAGAATTGGTAAGTATTCGTCACACCTGTGAAGAACTGGTGCGACTTTTTCTCGGGTGTGAAGAATTGGTACCAATTCCTAACACATGTGAAGAATTGGTACAAATTCCTCACACATGTGAAGAATTCGTTGATAATTTCTGACGTGTAAAGAATTGGCAAGTATTCGTCACACCTGTGACCTGTAATTTTTTGGGGTGTGAAGAATTGGTACCAATTACTCTTACATGTGTGAAGAATTGGTACCAATTTCTCTTACATATGAAGAATTGGTACCATTTTCTCTTACATTTGAAGAATTGGTACCAATTCCTCTTATATGTGAAGAGAGAGAGAGAGAGAGAAGTCGGCTGATAATACAAATAAACAGATTATCCCCTGTATGTATGCATGCAGTCAAATCAGCACCTTCGTCGTTTACTTCATAGATAGATTTCCTCTAGTTTCTACTTATGGTAGTTTCAAGCATTCATCTCCAGAGCTGAGCAGGAAGATTTTTTTAATGCCTGGTTTGAAACATCAAAGACGGATTTCCTTGCAACTCATTCGTATACAATTTTGCCGCTTGAAAAATCACAAATAAATTTTCCTATAGAAGGTGGGGTTTAAACTCGGAGCCAAAGCAGTCACCACCACAGGCAATCTGAAAGACATTTTTTGTTTTGACACTTCCTCCTTCTATGGGTTTCAATGGCTGTGGAAGCGCTGCTTACTCGATTAAGCGTGTATTCGCTTTTTTGTGTGTTTGTTTGTAAATTTGGTCATTTCCCATTCTCAGACTTGTTTCGAGGCGGGGCATTTATTCTGATAGCACCGGATCCTGGTCATTGCTAATATTTTACTTTTTGTGACAGCAGTTGGATCCAATAGAAAATACAGAATATTATGAATATTTCTTGTACGGTTTTAAAATGATTGCACTACCATGATTTTGCGACAGAAACTGCGACGATTTACAAAGAAGGGCGTGCAATAAGCACGGTTTTTTTTACAGACACACAGCTAAATACCAAAATGCTCTTTTAATATTTTAAGTATCTTGTTGATATTCAGCATCTACTTAAATATTTTTGGTATTTGCTTGTGCTCTAGGTAAACTCCTCTGTGTAACGTCCAAATTTGGTCTAGAATGACATTTTTCCAACTTAAACTATTTTGGCTGCTTTCCTGTAACCAAAGCAACCGCTAAAGTCAAATGAATATGAAATAAAAAAAAATGGATCATTCATCTAATAAAACAATCTAAAGAAAATGTTGTAAAATTACTTTCAATTTTGGCTTCCGAGGGGGGCCAAATACTCAGACAGCAGATATTCACTCAGATAATAGACCAACATATTCAAGAGCTATGGTTACTAAAATCTACATACAATTTTGTAATGCTCAATACCTGTATAAAGTTTTATGAATAACTTTTGAACAGTTCCAAAGTAATAACGTGGATGCAATTTTGGCTTAGGAACAATCTTAGGAACAGCTTATTGTTTAGTTCAAAACGACATCGCTCAAAAAGTATAATTGCAAGGAGTTACTGCTATTTTCGCCTGACCATGGATTTTGAGTGTAAACTGTTTCATTGATATCTCTTTACTTGTCAAGATAAGAACCAATCAATTTACACCCTGTGTCTAAAAAAATGTAGTAATCTTTGTGATTCAGTCTGGTCAAGGCAAAGAAAAGGCAAAGAAAAAATGCAACAGGGCTCTGTAAATTAACATAGAAATGTGTTATTACATTGTATTTGCATATTTTCCCTTTTTAAAGATATATATAAAGTGTTTGTGAAGAGTTTATTGGTTCATATATAAATATCTGCATTAATATCCCCTTAAATTATCACGCTTAGTGATAGTTTACTCAGGCCAAAAAGTACATTTTCTGTGCACAAATACGACAATATTGTTTTTTCTATTACACTGAAACAGTTTGCTAATTCAGGCATTACTATTTGTCCATGGTGATGCGAAATTTGCAGTATGGCTCTTGCGTTCTGTATGTCGTCCAGTGTTGATTTACTATTGTATGACATTACATGAGATACTTTGTATGTTTGTAGTTACAGATCAGCCACAAACATATCTACTGTTTACCATTTCAAAGGACCATAACTCCACAAGTACACATTCCCGTGTTACTTTTCTTGCTCTCTGTGTTCCTTCTCGAGTCGGTTGATATTTTCACAGGGGCTTGAAATTATGATTTTTTTTTATATAATTCTGTGTATTGTTAAAATAAATCAAGCATCTAGAAATATTTTTATGAATTTCATGAACGTTCCTTCATAATTTTTAGTGCTTTTCTTCATATTTTGGTGTAACAGAGCGGATACGATTTTGTGACACTGAGAAGACCTAGGTCAAAATGACATGGTTCCCAGGGATATGATTCATATATACAACAAAGGGAGACCCCTCATAAGATTTATCAACCTTTGAAAAAAAAAAGAAAAACCGGTGGCGGAAGCACGGCCGTCTACAATTACTTGTTGCCGGGAGTCCCTAGATCGACCCGTCCGGCACATTCTTTCGTGAAGATTTGGTCATGAAAATATTGCTACGACCAATCATCCTCTTCCGCTGATTCCAGTAGAGCAGTTGTCAGCTGATGGAGAAATAATTTTCACTAAGTACTGGTTAACTGCCTCTGGGAGGCTTGTCCAGGAAAAGTGTGGTTAGTCAACTGACCGTCAATAACATTAGCTGTTGATCGTAGACGTCAAACACTAAATCAAACAAACAAACAAAGCAAAAAAAAAAAAAAAAGCGCAGAACAGCTCCTTAATCACTCAGAAGAATCAGCGCATTTGTTTTTCGTTGCACTGACTGAAGAATATACCAAGTTTCTAAATCAGAAGTTTAAAATAGTTATATGGAAGGCCCAGGGAGTGTCACAATAAAACAACGCAGCCTATCCCAAGCACTAAGAGGAATAGAAAACTCCTCCAAACAGAAACCACATAATTACAAATAAAAACATTAGCTGAAAAATTAGCTCTGCTAAGACTTGCTTTTATAGTTACACAGGCTGGCGGGTCTAGTCGGAAACACAGAAGAAAGGTTTTTTCTCATCTTTAGCATTCTAACTCTTGTCCCAGAAGTTCCAACAGTAAAACATTGGAATTTCCTTCCACGTTTATAAAATTATGTTATGCGTGTGAAGAATTGGAATCGAATGCAAAATGCAGCAGCTTTGTGGGGTATTTTATCGATGTGAGGAATATGCATTATTGCTACATGAAATTTGACTACGTGCGTATTTCTCTCACACGTGAGAAATATTGGTATGAAATATGTGACGTACTGGTACCAATTCCTCACGCGCTGTGAGGAATTGGTACCAATTCTTCACGGCGTGAAATTTACGAAGTGTGAAATTTACGGTTCAACATAGCATGCTATTTGTAATCGGCTTTTTTGTATTTTAAAGTTGACGCATAAAGTGTGATTTTCCCTTCAAAAGGTTGTTCTAAAAATAAATAAATATATTAATAAATAAAACATTTTTTGCAAATAATAGCACATAACATATGGTAAATCCATTTACTACAAGAATAAATAAACTCAGTCAAATAACTTTTCAAAGATAAATGTGTAGGCAAAAATAAAAAAAATAAAAAAAATAAAAAAACATAATGAGATATCAACTAAAACAGAGTCAAGTTTCGGTCTCAAATATATATTCTCCTTCAAAATATGAAAACAAATCTTTAATTATTATGTCAAAAAGTACTTTCTTTAATGTAAAAACAAATCTACCCGTGTGTATTATTTTGTTTGAATGCAACCAAGACAAAATAACAAAGAAATAAGTGATCTAATACTTACATATTATCAAATTCAGCCACACTGATATTCCACGCTGAGTTAGATGAAACTCCATGTCTCAAATGTAAATCATAAATCTTTATGTTTTAGTTTCTACACAGCAATACATTGTACAATATCCTGATTCGAATGATAATAAACCACTTACAAATAACTTTGGTACGCTGTCACGCTTGAAAGTAATTGCGTGTTTACCTTCAATAGATGAGGAATAATTCTGCTTTTTAGGCTGGTTGTAGACCTCAAGAGCATTTGGATGCATATTATAATGACTGTACATTTTAACCCGTTCAGTCTGGTAGACAAAAACATATACTTATGCAAACAGTGTAGATCCAGATGAGACGGCTCATAATGAGCCGTCTCATCTGGATCTACACTGTTTGCTATTCGAATAAAGATTTTTGACTGATATCCTTATTTGCAACAATGGACGTGTCCAAATTTAAAGACCGAAGGGTCAGTTGCAGAATCTCAGGGATGAAAAGGTTTAATGTTGCGTTTTGGGATGAAAAACCGGATTAAAATACAGAATCACTATAATTAGTATTCAGCTAGTATTTTGTCAGGTCTGGATTTAGAAATTATCAATTTATTTATTCGCCTTATATAACGGGGAGGAAATAAATTGACAGAGCCGTCACCACCGAAAATGTACATTTTCACCATAAGGACTAAGAAGGTTTCCTTCAACAGTATATCCCACTTTTTACCTTTAGGGACGGACCAGGAGGGGCGGGGGGTCGAGAATGGCCTGGATTTTGTTTTTTCAAAACAAATTATAGTTCTGGTTATGCTAGAAAAAAAATATTATCTGGATTCAGCCTTGTGGAAAAAATAAAATGGTCCTCGGTCATTGACAAAAACAAATCTGTGCTTGCAAAACTGTTTCAAGTCTTAACAGAGTCAAAATGCTTTGGCTTCTGGAGGACAAATCCCCCTAAACCTCCTATTATTCAGGAACAAATGTATTAAAGTAAATCTTTGTCTTAGATGCCAATTATTTAGTTGCATTTGATTACATGCCTTAAATGCCCATGCAATTTCTTGATTTTAAGTCTTCACGCAATTGGAACATTGGAACTTGCTTTGGTCTCTGTGGGGCTTTAGGTGGGTTTTGCCACCAAGGTTCTCAATAACCACAATGTATTTAAAAACATTACTAACTCGTTTATGTGCAGTTGTAGTATTTCTTGGTCAATTAGTGCTAGTATGCTTGGTATAGGAAAGCCAGGGGCAGGATAAAATTTGTGTGCAAAAATGACGATTGAAACAAGTAAATTTCTTAATTCACACTTTTCAATAGAATTAGACATAGCTTTTTCGCCAAATTTGACTTGAAAGCCTGCTCGTTTGAGCTAATAGCTGTTTGAAACTTCAGAAAAAAAAGAACGTTTTTGATTTTGCAAAAAAAATGTCTCTGCCCTTGTGAAAAATAATAATAATTGAGTTAGTGCCCCCATTAATTGTTTCCGTGGTGCACAATAATCATTGAAGGAACTTAATTCGCAAAACAAAAACATTATTAAAACATTCTCCGTGCAAACGTTACACATACTTAGGGAACTTCCGGGTCCTCTGCCTTTCCCCCAATTTTAGTGTCTCGTGTTTCAAGTAAGTTCATTCAAATTTGTTAAAGAACGCAGGGTACTGTACCTTGGTATATCCAACTCAGTATTTTTAAACCAAGCTTGTGTTTGATCTTACTCGTTTGTCACAAGGCTCACCGTGGCTCTACTAGTGTTTGTTATGGCTTCTGTACATAGTACAGTCTGCATCTTTCTTTCATCAGTGATGTTAAAGGCTCGATATTGCTCAAAAATAGACATTTTTTTATCCAAGAAAGGATTTTAAAAAATATTAATACAATCATAAAATGTGGCATCTGACAGCCTGTAAAATTTCATTTAGTCTCTCATTCTTGAACTGGATCAAAAATGAAATGATTTTTTTATCATATCTCTGAACTAATGTTGCCATAATTAATTCAGAAATACGATAAAAAATATTTCACTTCAAGAATGAGAGACTAACTGAAAATTTACAGGCGGTCAGATGCCACATTTTATGATTGTATCAATACCATATATCAATTTATTAAAGCTTTCTTGGATAAAAAATGTCTATTTTTTTAGGAGTATGGAGCCTTTAAGTTCGTTCAGCTGTTGGTCATGTTCTACTTATGATCTACTTATAAGTGAAGCCCTACTGGGACATCACAATTACATGAGCCACAACGTCAATAAAGGAACCTTCGGACATGCGCGCCCAGCGAAGATTCAGATCAGACTGCGCATTCGCGCAGTCGGATCTGAATCTTCACTAGGCACATTTCGGATAGTGAAATATGCAAAGTTTCTTAATGCAGCGAAACAAGACTGACCAGACTTCGCTGATGCGCAAGCTGATATGATTCTTCGTTGTGCGCATATGTCAGAAGGTACGTTTTCTCACTTTTGGTTCATGTATCAGGGATGTGCGAGAATTATCCTAGGTTATACTTTACCAAACTCTTGGCTAATTCAGCAGACTACAAATCGCTGATAGTATTCTTATTTTTTCCCAGAAAACAAGATTTGACATTTCATGCGAATTGTCTCCAATGGAAGAAACAAGAAAAAATAATCAAAATGTCTGCAGAAAATTTTACCGAGGGTGCCAATAGGATTTTGCTGTTCACTGTTTCTAGGCCTTATCTATGCAATAGAACTTCTTCCTTTGGCCGTTCTGTTTTTCGTGTTGCTGTATCAAGCCACTGTACCCTTATGCGGCACCCTGTGGGGTAGGGAGTTGGGAAGGGAGAGGGCGGGCGGGGGGGAGGGGGTAAGTCACGCATTACTCACATTACTTTTATACTATATACTTTTATAGGATGCTGCTCTCGAGCTCCTAATCTTTGTGTAGATAACGCTAGCTACTTCTAAATGTTACTTACTGACTTACATTTAAAGTAAACAGATACGTAAATCGGAAGACCTGCAACAGGAAACATTTTGCGGATAGAAATGCATCCTCGATATTTGAAAATTTTCAAAACTTAAAAGAACAAATTAATTCCCACCCCCAACCAAATCCCCCTCCTCCCCCCCTCCCCCGCCTGCTCCCTCCCCCCCCCCCCTCCCAACACACACACACACACACACACACACCACTCTCACAGAGCAAGCACATATTTTCGTTTAAGAGCAGCAGTGGCACATATGTTCATGTTAGAAGTATTTCTTTTGGAGACGTGTTAATGACCTTAAAATACAACGCTTATCTGTAAACAGACTTCATAAGCACTTTACATGTATGTACTATTTCGTCAGAAGTGTGCATCTTCCTTGTTAATACAAGGAGGAGTGTAATTTAATCACTGAATACTTTTACTGTTAGCTGCTAATTACTATTCAAATCACATCATTTCGTTAAATATTTGATTTCTAAAGCCATTAATTATTTGATGCACAACATACAAAAAAGGCCCTTATAAAATTTGCGGACAACGTAGGCCCAGATCAGCCTGCGCATTTGCGCAGGCTGATCAGGGCCTTCGTTGCCCGCTTACAGAATCAATGGATACTGTGGCATATGCCGACGAAGAATGCTCAGATCAGACTGCACGGATGCGCACGCTCATCTGAACTTCGCTATATAGTAGACGCTTTTCAGAATGGAAGCAAAATTAAATTTGATAGTTTTTTCCTCTCAAAGTTAATCCATTACGCTTAATAGGCACTTATTCGTACACAATTTGAGCAGGGGCACAGCATTTCCCATAAGTGTGAAGATGCATCCAGCACAACTCAGATTAGACAATCCATCAGCTCAGTCTAATCTCAATCTTCGCAGGACATCGTGGATAGCTAAGGGTCCAACGCGTCTTCAGTCGGCCAGCACATACCCTTTGACTGTGCGGATTTGCAGGAAGATCACTATCTTCGCTGGGCGTACATGCTATCTTGCAGGAAATGCTGTGCTCCAACTCTGATCAGGGCCTTCACTGTCCGTTAAGAGAATCATTGGATACAAAAAAATATATGAATGGAGAGCAAAACCCCGGATATCTCAATCTGCCCATTTTGCACACGCTCGAAGGCACTTTTTGCCTGACGAGTTGACTACCTATAAACATATTTGTGACCCTGTCCTCAACCAGCTGCAATATTTTGTTCTGTCAGCACCTACCAGTTTTTTTTTTTTTTTTTTTTTTGGTTTGTTTTTGCGGTAAGTACTGGCAACTATAGTGCTCGGAAGATAATTTGACAGTGACGTCACGGCAGCTACCACCCTACCTGGGTAAAGCAGGTTTTTCATGAATTATCATGAAAACGTTAATGATAATTTCGTGTATATATTCTTATAGCTAAAGGTATGATGTTGGTTATTATGATGCAATAGCGCAGTTGTTAGAGCGGAGTGCTCTGGGCGAACGGTTATTTGATTGTTTAGTACATGTGACTCTATCGGCACCTAAAGTTTTTTTTTTTTTTTTTTTTTGTTGTTGTTTTTGTAATTACTTATACTTAGCTTTTAATCCTTGTGTATCATATTTTATATTATTTTATTTAGATATTAGACATTTTACATGTTTCCAGCGTTCTTGTCCCCTTATGCATTTGCACGGATTATCAGCACGTGGTAATCATTCAAACTAAAACTTTAACTAGACTTACCGGTTTCGTTGTCTAACTTTGAAAGATATGCTAAATAGAAAAATAAAACTGTTTCTACTCTGAAAATTCGTTTCATAACTGACCATTGCAAAATACAGTTTCTTTCTTAATATGTTTTTTCTTTTATATTTATTCTTAAAAAAATATAGAATAAAAAACAGGTAACGAAATACTAAGATTCGAACCCACAATGTCAGATTTGTAGGGTAGATAAAAAATACCACTGAGCTACTGCGGCTTTACGATTACTGTTTCTTATAACATTTATTAGTATAAACGTATTTTATTGCATCTCTTTCATATACATGTATGCAATGGGGTTGGGTCACAACCCAGTCAGCATTCTACGTAAATCTATATCGGGTCGTCATCGGCCCGTCAGGGTAGCTGACGGGCCGATGACGGCCCGATGTAGATTTACGTAGAATGCTAGCTGGGAAGTCCTCACAACATTAGTTACGACTCTTCACCTACAAGATGACAGCAATACATTATAGTCACATGATAATGAGACATGATAATAAGACAATAAGACAGATGTTTTTCTAACTAATAATAATGATTACGAATAAATAAATATATAGATAAGGAAATAAATAAATAGTGTGTGCCTTCTCAAGAGGTCATGGAATACTCAGCAGTTGCCATGTAGTTAATTAGCAAATCTTTTAGTGCTTTTTTTATGTAATTCTGGACATCTCTTAATAACATAGTGTTACTTTCTAATGATAAGCGTTCATCACCAAATAAGATCAGGTTAATATTCAAAGGGTGGTACTCGCGAGATTCATGAAATAATCTTAAGCGTTCGTTTGCGTATTTTAAACAACAAAGAAAAAAATGTTCCGCGTTTTCTATTTCTTGATTACAACTGCAGAGTGGATTCATTCTTAAATGGTTAAGATACAAATTGTTTGATAAATTACTACAGTTGTTCCTTATTCTAGAATGCATGAGTGACAAATATCTGTCTCCGTAGATATAATAAGGCGGTACCTTTTGTACATCTACAAGCTCTCTTTTCATTTGATATTTGAATTTTAAAGTAGAACTATTACGTAAGCTTTCATGGAGAGAGTTCCACAATGCAATACCCGACGGAATACAAGATTTTCGAAATATTTCCGTACGGCAAAACGGGATAGTAATGTTATTTTGATTTCTCAAAGGATAATTAGTGGTCCCCTAATAACAGGAGGGATTAAATCAGTAATATAAGTGGCGGGAACTAAGTCATTCACTGATCTGTAAAATTAAGTTTCTGCTGTTTACGTCTTTCTGATAGAGATAGCCATCCACATTCCCTGTACAAATTTTCTAAGGAAACAGATCTGGTAAGACCAGTTACAATTCTAGCTGCCTCAATTTGAAGTTTTTCAGGAGCATTTGAGTCTTGTGAAGAACATCCACCCCAAACAACTGAAGAATACTCAAGAAAAGGTAATACATAAGAAAGATAATATTTGGTTTAACACAACTCGAGTGAATTTAAATTTTAATCTCCTCATTATACCGACAATTTTTGCAGCACTTGTTAGTATGTTTTCAATGTGCATATACCACTGTCCGTTTTTACTAAAAGTCAATCCTAGGTGTTTATGAAATTCCACGAACCGTATTTGAATGTTATCAAAGATTAAATTAGGCAAGCGTCCTAAATGTTTAAGGGTAAACAGTACTGCTTCTGTTTTAGCAGGATTAAAATTCATTAGCCATCTTTTAGCCCAACCAACCAGTATTTGGAGACCATGGTTGATAATTCCTTCAATGTCGTGTATATTAGAAGCAGAGTAAAATAGAGAACTATCATCAGCGAATAGTCTCGTTATACTTAGTAGTGATTCAGCAATATCATTTATATAAATAAGAAATAGTAAAGGGCCTAATACAGATCCCTGGTGTATGCCAGCATTAGTGCTCCTAAAACTTGACTTACATGATTTAATGATTACCCGTTGTTGCCTGTTGTCTAAATAATTCGAAACCCATTTAAGTACATCCCCATCTATCCCTAGTTGTTTAAGTTTAAAAATAAGTCTCTTGCTCCAAACCCTGTCAAATGCTTTAGACACGTCACAGAAGACCATGCAAGCAAACTGGTTATTGTCAATAGATTGTGTAGTAAATGTCAATTAATTGAAAAAAGTAGAATGATTAGGTAAAAACCCGGATTGATATTTATAGATAAAGTCATTTTCATTTAAAAAATTATGAATATGTTTTAATATATTTCGTTCTTGCAGTTTCCCTATTCCATATAAAAGAGATACTGGTCGAAGGTTTGAAGGATTAGAACTATCGCCTTTCTTCGGTAATGGTAAAACATTTGAATATTTCCGAAATTCCGCAAATTTTCCCTCCCTAAAAGATCTATTAAATAAAATACTTAATGGCAATGACACTCCTTAAGCTACAGGTTGTAATTTTATTGCTAATTCCATCAGGCCCACTAGCTTTATTTGAGTTCAAAATTTCAATTAGTGATTGTATTTCTTCGGGGGTATATACTATATTTAATAATTTATTTTGATATTTCGTCTCAAAAGCAGTTGTTTACTGTTGTCATCATTGATTGTTGAGATGGAAGTGAAAAAAAATCAATTAAATATTCAGCCTTTTCTAAATCTGTATAACAATAAGTGTTTTGGTTGGTTTTTAAAGGGGGTATTAAGCTAGTATTACAATTATTTAACGAAATGCCGTATAATACTCCAAAATTGTTTTTATCGTTACTGTAGAAGTCACTTATAGAGGATTCTAAGTTGTTCGTGTTTTTTCAAATTATTTACTTTATTTCGTAGCTTTTTACATTTTTCTTTCAAATAATTACTGTCTGATCTAATAAGTTTCTTTTTAAGTCTATCGCGTTTCGTAGAAAAGTGTCTTATTTCATGGTCATACCAGGATTTATCGTCAGGTTTAACTAGTACTGTTTTTGAAGGTATACACGATTTTACCATACCAAGAAAAATATATGTAAATTCAACACAAGCTTTGTTTAAAGACCCTTAATTCAGACAACTCCAGTCAAAGTTTCTAATTTGCTGTTTAAGACTTTCAAAATTTGCCCTTTTGTGAATCCATACTTGCCTTGTATATGTTGTTTGTATTTCATAATGAAAGGGAATAATTAAAAACGTTGCTTTGTGGTCAGATATGTGGTTTGGGGTATCTATTACTCCAGAATCCGAGTAAGGCATATCGTCATAAATAATGATTGGATCAAGAATCGCATTGTTTCTTGTGGCAAAGTCTATAACATTTTCCATAGAGTTAATAAATAAAATATCGCGCAAATTATGATAATTAGTATTTAGTAGGTCTTCATTTAAATCACCGACAAGTATACGATTCCTGCTGATTTCCGATACTTTCTCAATATTTGTATTGAAATTATTAAAAAAAAATACTATCTGCTGTAGTTGGACTATAAAATAAACCAATAAAAACATCTTGTTTAACCTTAACTTCCGCCCAAATAAATTCTTTGCAAAATATTTCTAAATCAGGTCTACGTCGATGTACAAGGTTGGAATTCATATTCAAGAGCAATCCACCTCCATACATATTCCTGTCTTTCCTATAAGGATCAATGAAAATATTCGAGGTACGAAGCAATTCAGAAGATACATTTTGGTCAAGATGAGTCTCAGAAAGTTGGTCTTGTATGTAGCTAATTTTATTTCGTATGCTCCTAATATTGAGGTGTAGTATAGATAATGAATGCTCAATTTCAGGACCTGGATTTCTCTCAATATCACCGGCTTTTAATAGTAGAAGAAACATAACTAACGAAAATTGAAAATTTCATAAACTAGACTCTAACTATTGTTGAGACACTAAACAAGCCCATTTAATGATGTAACTTTTGCCAGAAGACTCCAAACTAGGTGCATTAAACTGCATCTTATTATAAGTGTTTGAGAGCTACCGACGGTGCAACAATGAAACAGGCCTGTGGAGACCCTGCACTGATCAAAAAAAGTAAGAGAAAAGTCCAGGGAGTGCCACAATCACAAACCGCAGCCCTTCCCAGGCCCCAAGAGGAAGAGGAAACCGACAAATCTAAACAAGCACAAACCAAACAAACGTACGAAAAGCACTAAGATTAGCTCACTCTTCCCCAAGCGAGATAATCGCTATACTAAAAGGACTGAAAAACACAAGAACAAAATGACACACGGAAAGCCATACAACAAATCGCCTCGTAGAATAAACCACAAAGCAACAAGGAGTAAGACTAACACCGGGACCACCGCCTTAGAACGGTCGGTAGAGCAAACCACCGGAGGATTAAAGCACTTTTACAGCTAGCTAACTTCACCCTGGGTCCCGATGCTACTCTTAATGCATAAATACATAAACATTCGGTTCGTATAAAGGCTCCCAACTCAGTCAATGCATCAAAGCGAAAACATAAAAATCAAATTAATCACTATAATAAACAAAGACGAGAACTCATGGCTAATTCTACTGTATGCCAGAGTAAATGAAAACCAATAGTGAACCACGGCGGGCCAAGCCAGTCTGAGGCCCGAACCGCCGTCGTGCAATTAAAGAGTGAAGCATAGCCATCAACAATGATTGGGTTGACAACTAGGCATGCAGTCTGCCGCATAATATCCAAGCTATAGCCAATTCTTTTATAACGGTCAATAAGTTTTCTGAATTGCTCCGAAAAGTTAGATTTACCTACATTTTTTCTAAATCTGTACACTAAGTCACCGTAAAATTCGGGTTCTGATATACCTTGTTGCAGAAGTGTTTTTAGACTGACGCTATATTTTTCTAACAAGGCACTATGTCTGCGATAAAATTTCGAAAACGCCTTACGAAGTTTAAAATAACGATAGCCCTGCCTAAGAAGTTTGGCAGTAAGGGCTTTATTACGGTGGTTAAAGTAATTAAGATTTGAAGAAACTCTGGCGAATCTTATAAGTTGAGATATGTATACCCCATAAGAGGTACGCCGGGGGACATCGCCATCCAGAAAAGGGAAATTGACTATATCAAAATCAAAATCGTCTCATTGATCATAAATTTTGGTGGAAACTGTACCATTAGATATACATAGATTCAAATCCAAAAAAGGTGCCTCGGTATCGGAAGAATTTGCTCTATTTAATTGGAGTTCTGTAGGGTATATCCGGTCCACCATTTGGTCAAAGTAAATATTGTCAATATTTAATAAATCGTCAAGGTATCTTGAAGTTGAATTAAAAGCCTCAATAATGTCAGCCTGATTTTCACGTGAGAGAGACTTCATGAAATCTCTCTCATAACAAAAAAGAAACAAATCTGCAACAAGAGGAGCACAATTAGTTCCCATCGAAATACCAATAGTTTGTCTATAAAGTTTAGTTCCAAATCTAATAAAAATATTATCCAAAAGATAAACAAGGACATCACAGGCTTTTTGACATGACCATAAATTGTGATTATTATATACATCAGAGGTGAAAATAGCACATTCTTCATTGCAAGCCAAATATTGGGTATTCTCCCGAATAAACGTTCGGTTAATTAAATCAATAAGTTTATCTTTTATAAGGTGATGATGTAACGTAGTATACAGTGTAGAAAAATCATATGTAGACAATTTAGAAGCCTGAAAGTTTTTAGATTTAAATTTATTGAGAACATCATTAGAATTTTAATTGACCAAAAATAGTTAATTCCGTCCCTTTCGTAAACAGTATCATAGTATTTAATCCAATGTTTTTAACAGCAGTAAGGCATGAAGTAAGCAGTTTTGACAAAACAGTAGTCGTACAAGAACTGGAATTAGCAATGAAACGTGCTTTATAAGGTCGTTTATGAAGTTTCGGTAACCAATATAACGTAGAAAGTCTGTCTTGCTTTTTTTTAATACTCACTGCAAACTTAGCAGTAATATCGATAGAATGGGTATTGACAATAGATCTCTCGTCAGTAGAAATCCGTTCATATGTTTTGGTACTACCAAGTTCTTGTTTTAGAGTATTGATATAATAAAGTCGTCACACAACAACAACATTATGAGCAGCTTTATCAGCTGGAGCCAAAACATACTTCCTATGAAATTCTTGGATACCTTGTTTCAAACATCGAAAAGATAATTTAGGCTTAGGAGGGAGAAGATCAAGGTTATTAGAGTAAAATAACACACGTTCATCAACGATCTTAAAAATCTTTAATTTCCAATTATTTAAAGCATTAGACTCAACATGCTCTCGTTTACACCAACGCGTACAATAATCATTTAAAGCACTGGCAATTGTTTCCCGACATTTATTGAAATCAATGTGGGCTGGGAATCTATATTTAGGTCCTTTTGAAATAACTGAACGGATTCGTGAATCAGTTATAATCTTCAAGTTACCAGTGACAATATGACCCGCTGGTTGATAACAAAATTTAGAATCTTTACAATCTCAAGAATCAGAGGAACTAGTTTCAATATCAAGATCAAACTAATTTATTGAAATTAAGTATAGTATTACGGATAAGTTTGTTATATTTATAACAAATAATAGGAGATTCCGTGTTTTCGAAATATGAAGGTATAGCTGATATAACATTATTATTTCGAAATATGCTAGGTAACTCTATGAATTCAATACCTTTATTAATGAATGGAATTTTGATGAAGCGTCTAATGTGGTTAATTTCAGAATCAATGTTAGGACGAAGAGAATGTTGAGTATAACATCTAGTAAGGAGAGCTGCTTCATACAAATTATGTTTTCTATCATAAAATTTATTTGCCTCATCATCTAACTTATGTAATGAAGAAACAGACAGTGAAGCTAGTATAGAAAGCATTTGATGACGTCCAGAATTTAACTGAATATTTAAATCAAAAAGAGATAAAACAGTTTTATGTTTTCGTTTAAAATTGCCATTTTTGCGCTTACCATGGGATCGTTATTACGTTTTTTAATATCTAAAAGGGAAAAAGCATCAAAATCCGGCATTTTAGAAATATTTCCTTCATGGTTAATATTATCATTAAATCCAAGTGGAAAAGGGGTTTGTAAACGTTTAATCCATTTAAGTTCAAGTTCATGTCTTAAAATATTTTTGAATCTTTCGGTAGAATTGGACTTGTGTATAATTTTTTCAACAGGTTGAACCAAAACTTTACTAGATGATCATGAATGACCAGTACTCCGGAAATGTTGATAAAGAAACGTATCAATTTTCTTTGCTTTTTTGATTTTAAGCAAATGTTCCTTAAACCTTGTTTTAAGGGCCTGTTTGGTCTGTCCAACATACTGCATTCCTCAGCCTCCTTCGCTGCAAGTGAGAACATATATAACATCCTCTGATTTTCAGTCTAAATCAGAGTTGTTTACAACTGAAAATTGTCTATGATTAACTGAGGAAATTATAGTTGACCGACAAATTAAATGATTGCAGCAGTTGCAACTCTTTGCATTGCACTTAGAAATATTAGGGTACATACTGTTCCTTTTATACGGATTCTTATATTTTAGAAGTATAGGAGATTTAATTGGAGAAAGTCTAATTCTAAGTTGATTACTGAAAATATTATAATTGGAAGCACCATATAAATTTATAGATGATACAGAGTGAAGTTTCAAAGGTGAAACGTTAACAGTAGGTAACAGAGAGTTAAATCTAGCAGTAGAACGGGGAATCTGTAAAGAAGAAGCAGAATGTAGCCTAATAAGAGAAATAGTAATATTTAATCTATTAGTGATACTCATATAGTTGTATAGGAAGTAATACCATTAGATAAAAAGCAGTATTCGTACCGGCTATTATAGGCATAAGTAGCGATGCAAACAGGCGGTAGGACCGATGCATACAAAGTATAGCAACAACCGACAATACATAACTAAGTCTAACACAAGTCCAAAGAAACGTAAAGTAACATAAACGTAAAGTAACAAGTCACCATAATGAAACTGTATTACTCTTTAAATTGTCAAATAGAATATCTCTTGCAGTTGTAAGTCTGTTAGACAAACACAGATAATGTTACAGTACTTAGCGTCTCAGCGATGGCAACTTTAGTGACGGTGCGCAAAAACGTACTGTTTCAGTTTATGGAGCAGATTTGGGCTAATGTCGCAATAATGAAACTGTTACACTCTATAAAGTTGTCAACTAAAATATTTCTTGCATTTGTAATTATGTCAGACAATTACATATAAGGACATAGTGGCGTCACAGCGACGACAAAGTTAGTGACGGCGCGCCAAAATTTCGATAAGCTGCAGGATAAGAAGGAATGGTTGGCTTATAATATCTTTTGTGGAAATAGACTGTTAAAAATAACAAAAACGTAATAAAAAAGAAGAAAAAAATACAATAGGGCCTAAAATAAATGTGGAACACCAGTAAAAACTGGGAGACCAGAAGGAACGCCTGGAACGCTGTCCATCTCTTTCCGGGTGTGTAGGGTACGGGGCGTGAGGGAGGTGTCGCATTACTCACTAAATTGGTTCCTACAAGTTTGCTGGAAAAAAAGCTACCCTGAACAATGTGCTGTAAGAATCCTTTTCAAGCATCGGTACCAAACGCTCACTACACCGCCACTCCCCATTCCGCTCCCCACGACGTGATAAAGTTTTTTCTTCTTTTTTTTTTTTTTTTTTTTTTTTTTCAAAAAAAAAAAAAAAAAAAAGGCTTAGATCGTGAGGATGGTAAATGTACTGGTTTGGTAACACAGGGAGACTTTTCTTCTTATTTCTCAGTGATCACACAGATGACTTATTATTCGAATAGCCTCTACAGCAGAACCCTTTCGTCATATGATAGATCCAGATGAGTGAGGTATCCAGATAAGATTTTCTACTTTCTCCGTATGTGGATATCCTATTCTCAGTTTATAATTGCCTCGTTTAGTAGATTATAATGATTATTATATCTCACCGATGTGATTCTATTGTGCACCACAGCAAATGTGTCATGGAAAAGACAAATTTCATGAATAATCATGTTATCTGGAGCTACTACATATATTAATAGTCTAAATTTGTGCTGCTGACCTATCTCACCTATTCTCAGGATAGATGTACATCCTGTAGAAAAAAAATCGGAAAAAAAATTGTGCCAGAATATCTCTTTTTTTGCACTCAACGTGATATTTATTATATTGAGACTCATAAACCAAAATATGCGGACTCAGGGTCCGATTGATACAAAGTTGCAAGGATATTGTTAACAAAGGGGTAATTTTCATGTGTAATTTACGTTACTGTACTGGATAAAACTCGAAGCTACTGTATCCAAGAACTATGATCAATCATATATTATCCCAAGTTAGTTTGCTAACGATGATGTTTCTAGAATGTAATAAAAGATACAATATTTGTTATAAACATACCATGTTTTTGTATGGAATAAAGATTTTTTTTATGCTGTGTATGATTAGTTGTAGTGTTCATGTGAACCATTTGTTTCACTTTCAGCCACGTAGAGAACATCTCTTCTTTTCTGCTTCCGGTTTTACAGACTTGGTGTCTATTTATTACTTAATACAAAACAGACAGAGGCATTTAATAAAACTTAACATATTATGTGGAAAGAACGATTTCATTATGGTAACCTAGATTACCAAAGTTGATAAAATCTTTAAACAGATAAACACAAAACATTAAGAACATCAGAGAACCAATGGACTTATTCAACTTATTACAACATTAAAACAATGTAATCTATATATTTTGACAATTAGATATGTCATTTCATTTCAACAGTTTGTCTTCATAAAATATGTATGTATATTACCTTCATTTTCAATCTGCGACAGTATCATTTCATATCTAGAGTTTTTTAAACCTCAGCATACAGGATCTTAAACAAATCCTGTATTTTGTATTAAACTTTCAATATAAAAGTCCGATAACAGCTAATAATTTATAATTCTCTGCTTAATTCTTTTTTTGCACTGGTAACGTAGATTACATAAATCATTTGAGTCGAAGCTCAGCAATGCCTTCTGTTTAAATTGACGAGTTTCATTAGTCTGCGCATCCGCACAGTCTGGTCAGTCTCAAAAAGCAACTACCGAAACTTTATGCACTTATCTATGAAAACAGTGCAGCAGTTGTTTTGTCAAGTATGAAACTAGCTGGGACGAAGTATAGTTTTACATGTGAACTACAGCTGTTTATTCACCTGAAATCTGTTGAAGCAACATGTTCTGATAATACGTATTAAAGTTTTAATTACGCGTGCACCCTTCAATATTACGAAAAAATGCCTATTCAAGACAATGGAAATTTTGTCGCTAAAAAAATGAAAATTTTCAGATGAAATTTTTTTTTATATTTTTCTTATTCCTACTCAAAACATTGATTGTGGGTACGTTCGAACCGCCTCAATGAGGCGGTTCGAATGAGTACCCACATTCTATGTTTGAGAGCAGAAATAAGGAAATAATAAATACCCCTTCAAACCCAACTTTTTACTATATTAGGTGGGGTTTGCAGGGGTATTCATTGCATAGGCTTGTTATCTTGCTGGATGATGGGCATACAATGTTAAAATAACGTCGATTAAACGTCCAATCGACATTCTTTCAACATTTTGAAGTCGAGGAACCTTTGATGGTTTTCAAAAGGGCATACAGTTGAGTATAACCAACATAAGACAGTCATAAGCATGTATTGAAGCTACGTTACCAAACTGGTAAGCTACGTTACCAACATCTCAGCAGTCATAGCTTTAAACTTATGCACCCAATAACGAAGTTTTTTTGTTTTTATGTGATAAATGGACATTAAATCTCACATTTCTCAACAACCTTGTGCAATTTGAATGTCACATTCTGACAATTCATCATCGTAGTTCTGCTTCCTGATGAAAGTCGTAAGCTACGTTACCATTGCTTTACTAGACCATTAATAGGGAAGTAATGGCAACTTTCGGGTCATTTTATTTAAATTTAAATCATTGCCCAATTGCTTGAAATATGTGACAAAAACAGATATTAGTACAGTTTTTCTTACATTTTAAATTCATACTCGCTGGATGCTCATATGTACCCATTTGTACCGAAATACAGATCTGCCACGTAAATCGTTCTGTTTTGCTTACATTTTGTCAAGTTTTTGATGAACCTGAGTCTAAAGCAAAACTCTTTCACAACAGTTCATAATCGCATGCTTTTTTTCGCTACAGTTAAAATATGTGATTTAATACAAACCAATGACGATTTATCTCCTGTCGGCAAAAAAAAAAAACTTTTCGGGAAGCAGAACTAACACGAGCAGATGCTCTGACCTTCAAAACCGAATGCAGCTGAACTTTTGTGCATGAAAAAGCGATAACTCTAACTGATATGCATTTTCTACAACTGCAGCTGCAGTTTCAGCCCGAAATTCGAAAGCGTGATAACGTAGCTTACATCACGTAGCTTACATGGCGGGTTTAAAAAAGTGTTGCCTGATATCAAAGGTATGTATAAAATATCTTATGAAGCATAACGGCACTTACCATCCATGTGTAAAGGAATACAGGGGTTAAATGCGCTAATCTATTTTTGAATTTCCTGTAATTGAAGTAACGTAGCTTACATCCTTATCCGTTCGGTTGACTGGGCGTGGCTTGTCGAATCCGAGACACAAAAAATCGCCGTTTAATGCATCTTTGCTGTATGGAAACAAAAGTACATATGCACGTGCATGATTTAAGCATTTTAATAGTCTAAAATAACCAGTTCGGACTTGACTTATTATTCATTATGGTCATCGTAACGTAGCTTACCCTGAAACGATGGACATCTATATTTTGAGCTACAAGAAAAATTAAGCAAACGACTTGAAACTAAACTTCTTTTATGTGGTAGCTGAACCAATTATAAGAGCGATTTTGCAGCAATATCTCTATGTTCATGTACAAAAAACAACTTGTCATCGTAAGGACCCTGAGAAAGGACATCGAATTTTGTTCAAAAATGACCACTTTCACAAAGAAAATTTTGCCCAAAACTGTTACATACTACTGGTATATTACTACTAAATGAAATGCAAGGACCAGACATGTAAATTGAATAACGTGAGGATCATATGTTTTGTGTTTGGTAAGAAAAAAATGCAAAGGACAGCAAAAATACACAGATGTACATCTATTCTGAGAATAGGTGATCTGTGACCTGTCGTTGCGTAATGTGCTACGTAATATACAAACTAAAAATGAAAGCTTGCCGCCGGAAAATTTCGAGTAATTTCAATGTCATTACCGAACAATACCGACTCCCAAATAACTGGTGCCCCGCCTATCCACAGGAATATCGGAATCGCATAATGCATAATAGAACGTTCAAATGCTGATTAAAAGACAAAAGTTGCAAACCAGAATGCGCATGTTACGTATCCGGATACAAATTTCGAAAAAGGAAAGGTTCATAATGCAAAATGCAGTTTCAACAATACAAATTAAGATTGCACACTGCATAATTGATTGGGTTATCTGGGCCGTAAAACCTCAACACAAACAAACAAACTGCATAATTGAGTTTTTACCTCAATACTGTTCCATAGATCTGATTAGCTGGAAATTAGAAGTAGGCGTGGCATCTTAATTTATTCAGCATGACAAGGGTTAGCGGATAGCATATACCTATAGATACGTTTTTGCATGGCGCGTACCAAATAAAGCATGTTATCACTGTGACCGCTAGGTTTGTACTTTTAATAGTGAGCTACCCAGACACAATTTGCAAACAGTGTAGACCCAAAGAGGTCTGAACTGATGAGGGTCCACACTGTTTGCATTAAGAACAGGAATTTCTATAACAAATCATAATGATAAAAAATAGCCAGACACAATCAACTGGGTATGAATGTGCCAAACAAAGTAGTAGAAGAGTCCATTCATTAATGGGTTACATTACGAAAACATGCCTATTCAAATATAATGAAAATTTTACCACCAAAAAATGAAAATTTTCAGGTAAAAAAATTCAGATATTCTTCATATTTCTGCTCAAAACATAGATTGTGATAGTACCCACAATCAATTTTTCGAGCAGAAATAAGAAAAATAATGTATACCCCTATAAACCCCACTTTTATTTTATAAAAGAAGGGTTTAAGGGGGTCAAAATTATATAGGCATGTTTTCGTGATGAGCTAACTATTGTATGTGAATATAAAGTTCCGTTTAAAGCAGCTAGGGTGCGTGAGTGATATCTTTATGCTATTAAACCACTGGAAAGCATTATTTATGCTTAAGACATTAGACCGGTCCATTTCCAATAGAAGAGGTGTCAGGTTAGTTTTTGTAATTACCATGTTATGTAAATTCCTGTATTTAATGCAAATACAGTAGACTCTTATCAGATGCTGCGTTCTGCGGAGTCTGATCTGGGTCTGCACTGTTTACCAATATCCTTTTTAGGGGACGCTCGGCATAAATGGGTTAAAGCCTTACAAATAGCGTATCCACTAGGATAAAATGGGATAATGTACAATCAAGTCAATATTTAAAAATTAACAGACTGTTTTGTATTTTTTTTGTTTGTTTTTTTTTTTTTTTTGTTTTTTTTTTTTGTTTGCTTTAAAATAGAAAGATTACAACTAAACTACATCATATCGATGCCGAATAAACGGCATTATAAAAATCTAGCGAAAATAACAAGCGCAAATTCGGTTATTGTGTCGTTACTTTTTATTGTCACTTTTATTGTCACTGTGGACATGCCAACTGGTATAGGATTCAAGTTTTCATTAAATATCTGTCAAAAGTGTTCAAAGCATACATACGTTACAACCTTTGATCGAGATCATTTAAGTATTTCTATTATTTTACTCCAAAAGAAAACTTGCGTCTTCTATTTCCGAAAGTATACGACTTTTCGGAAGTATCCGGGAGGGCAACTTGAAGACCAAAATAAAATCATTCCGATTGGAAATCCAAGATGGCAAAGAATAGTGGACATCTTGAAAATCTAGTTTGCGCATTTCTCCTGAGCCGAAAGGTCAATTGACTCAAAACTTGGAAGGAAGTATCAGGGTGACTTGAAGATTAAAAATAGTTTAATCTTGAAAATCTACTTTGAACCGTCTTCTGAACCAAAATGTAAATTAACTTGTAACTCGGTAGGAAGCATCTGGGTGACTTAAATATCAAAAATAGCTAAAATTCTGAACGGAAATCCAATGTGACCGCCACAGTTGCCGTCTTGAAAATCTATTTGAACTTCTCCTGAACGGAAAGGCCAGTTAACTCGAAGCTTGATAGGACTTATTGGGGTGATTTGTAGATCAAAAATAGCTCAATCTTTCCGATCGGAAATCCCAAGATGGTCGCCCTAGCAGCCATATTGAAAATCTATTCTGCGCTTCTTCTTCTGAACAAAAAAAAACTTAGAAGTAGAATAAATCATATTAAACATATTTTATTGTCATTTAAACAATAAGATTGGGCACAAGTTAGTACAACATTATATAGCCCTCTCCCTACACATGAAGTGGTATACATGTAAAGGTTTAACAGCGTGGAAGAACGTTTTGACAATAAATACAGAAAATGTAATATTTGGTTTACAGCAAAGCTAGCTTCCCTTTTGGTACTTGAGTATGTTAATAGTGGGATAACCATTTTTATACAATGCAAAATTTCGGACTATGAGAATCTGTGTGTATCTTTGATATACGTTCCCCATATTCACACAAAGGAGAATCATTTCTTAATAGTGTAAAATCAATCACGAAATTTTGAATTTATTGACTAAATTAGTCTCTGTCTTTTAAAATTATTTATAAATTGCAGTCAAAGAAAAATGTTCCACTGTTTCAAATAGAGCTCTACATCTACATGCCGAGTTAGGTATTAAATTAACATTATTAACATTATATAAGTCCACGTACAGACTACTGCATCTGTGTCTCAATCTCGTCATTTGGATGTTAGTTTCTCTGTCCCCAAGGAGAAGAAAGTCAGGCACTTTAATCGGTTGCTCCCTGTTTGAAATGAACACAGTCTTGAAAAGGGAATAACAAAATCGGAACTGTTTCTGAGATTATACCTTTTAGTGTCACCTACAGTATTTGATAACAATTCCCTTAAATAATCTGGTACTTCTTTGTTCATTATTTTGTACAATTATGTTAATTTCTTTATCCTTCTTCTTTCGGCAAGAGTCTCCCAAAAATTTTCAAAATGCACTGAAGAAGAATTCGGAAGACGCATGTGTTCTGGCTGCAAGAATATGTTATCGTCGAGTTGATGGCATTCCTCCGATAAGTGACGTCATATTTGACGTGTAAACAGGTTAAAAACAAACGTCCAGGGAGTGTTACAATCAAAAGTTGCAGGCAGCCCCTGACACCAAGAGGAAGAGGAAAGAAACACAAATCAACACGTGAAAAGTTGAATAAACGTACGAAAAGCACACAGACCAGCTCTCTCTTCCCCAAGCGAAGAGACCGCAATGGCATAATATAATAAACCATTAAAAACATCCATGTTGTTTTAGTACGCGGTTTTGCTATGTAGTTATCAACTGTAATTGACTTGTTATGGTACGACATTTCGCATGCAGGCACTGTATATCAGTTATTAAAATTAATAAAGCAATATCATGAATTGTTTAATATCTAGATTTCTATGACATGATACTCAATTTGAGGTTCCGTCTCCAGCTGGTAGTATAATTTGAACTGCGGACACCAATGATCACGTTCAGTCGATCATCACCGGCCCAACGCGTCACACAAACTACACTGCTATATATGAAGAGACTTAATAAAAACCAAGTCTGATTATGGCTCTTTTGTGTGTTCTTTGTTTCCAAAGGCAACCTTTTAGGTTTTCATTTTTCTTCCAGAGCAGCATATTTTAGAAGTACTGAATGACTTACTATTGTTATTAATGCAGTAGACCTATTTGTAGAGAGATACAGTCAAACCTCAATAGCTCGAACACCGATTGCTCATTTACCATGGACAATTCGTACTCATTTTTTAGTCCCTACAAAATTCTTCCGATAGCTTAAGACAACAAATATTTAGGGAACTTTTCTTATCTTATAATGAAATTATATGTTGTGTGTACTCATTAGAGTCGCTTCATCGAAGCGATTCTAATGACTTTACTCAACATACTATTGCTGTGTAGAAGATCGAAAAGATTTTCCTTAATTGATGCAATTTCTTCCTGACCTGGCACCATGATTAATATATTAACCCTAAGTGGCTCGAACTATCCATATCTCAAACAAATTTTTATGCTCTCAAAGATGTTCGAGCCATTGAAATTCTTCTGAATCTAGAGTTTCCTTAATTAACAATTTTACATTTAACCTTTACCATTCTCTCGTCTTATTCATCAGACGACAATAATTGATTTTTTTTCCTAGAAAACATGATTTGTCATTTCATGCATACTGGCTCAATTGAAGACAATTTGCATGAAATGCCAAGAAAATAAGAACAATATTTCAGTATGTCGTCTGCTGAAACTTTTACCGCGAGTGCTCAGTGTTAATTATCAACATCTCTACCTCTGATTATCCAGCGTGAATTATGTCCGCTAAACGCTGATTCCTTGATGGTATTCGTATCTTAACCCTTTACCCACAGTTTCTGAACTCTTTTCATCCATCTTTGAATTTGGGCATATCCTTTGTTGCAAATAGAGGTTAAGTCAAAAATCAATAATAGAATGATAAATAGAATAGATCCGAATGATACGGCTCGTTACGTCTCATCTGCATCTACACTGTTTACAAAGGTTCCTGTGTTGGTCTGCAGGGATGAATGGGTTAAGAAGGAAGGTGGGAACTATTTCCGATTCAGAATTCACTCTAATATATCTCATTGACTAAATATAGATAACCTTCACTATATTAACCCTTTCCACCCTGAGTTTATCAAATGGATTTTCCCTTTTTTGGATTCGGACATGACCATTGTTGTAAATAGAGATTTCAGTCAAAAATCGAAGCAGAATGGCAAGCAGTGTAGATCTTGATGAGTCGGCTTGTAACGAGCCATCTCATCTGGATCTACGTTGTTTGCAGTAGTGTTGTCACTGATGATCGATTATACTCGATTTTGATTTCTAACTCGTACTCCAAAAATATTTCCGATCTAATGATCGGAAATATTTTTTATTGTCGACTAATCAGAAAATTCTATTTTTAGAAACATATTGTTCTCTCGTTTTTATTTATTTGTTGTTTTTTTTTATATACGCAAATTATGAGGCAATGAAATTCAAAGCTGTCTATTTGTATCATTCTAGATTTGTGGTCAATAAAAATTATAAAAAATGATAAAATAGCCTTAAAACGTCAACCCAAAAGTACTGATATTTTTTTCTTATTTCTCCATGAAAACATATATTGTGGGTACTCATTAGAAGCGCCTTGTAAATGCGCTTCTAATGAGTATTCCACAACATTAGTTTTCATGGAGAAAAACGAAAAACTCGTACTATCTAGATACCTCTCTTATTGACCTGGAGCAATTAATAAGTATCTGGAAGAGGGCTTAATTAAGAGTGAATATATTTTCTACAAGTCGAATAGCAATCGATGATTAGTCGGTTTTACAAATCCGATGATCGACTATGAAATTCTGGCCGATTGCTAACATTACATTACGAAAACACGCGTATTCAAATATATTGAAAATTATACCACCAAAAAAGGAACATTTTCAGATAAAAAATCTGAAATTTTTCATATTCCTGCTCAAAAAATAGATTGTGGGTACCCGTTAGAACCGCCTCCGCCCGCGAGGCGGTTCTAACGAGTACCCACAATTTATGTTATTTACCAAAATAAGAAAAATATTGTATACCCCTGTAAACCCCAGTTTTACTATATAAAAGTGGGGTTTAGGGGTGTCAAAATAATATAGGCATGTTTTCGTGATGAGTTTGCAAAGGTCTCTGTTTTGGTCTGCAAGTTAGAAATTGTTAAAAGCTGTCCAATGTTTATTGTAGAAGACTAAAGGGGATCCGATACAGTTGGTAGATTTTCCGTCATTATGTATATTGGTATCTGCCTTTTTGCTTTCCTGCAAACCAGAAAGGGGCCCTCGTTACAAGGGAGCAAATTCTTTCCTTTCCTTATAACATGGTACCGTTTTCGGAATACAAGCAAGAAATTTTGATAACGTTTCCTCTCCTCCCCGAAAGTGTACTAATTTCCCTGAAACTATTATTGGATTGATGTTAGCCAGAGGATGCGGAGTATGATGATGGTAGCTGCTTAGATACTTTAACCTTTACCACTCTCTGAGCTATTTGATCAGACCAAAGTTTGAGGACATTTTCTTTTTTCCCAAACAGTAGGCTTTGCCAGTGTGCATGAAATGCCAAAGAGCATTTTCCGGGATAAAAAGAAACTGTATTTCAAAATGGTGCCACTTTTAGAAAAATACACCCCGCATGCTAAGCGTTAACGACAAAACGCGTTGAGCTTCAGGTTACGTGTGATCTGTAGAACTGGGGTTTACAGGGCTATACATTATTGTTATTATTTCTGCTAAAAACATAGATTGTGGGTACTCGTTAGAACCGCCTCGCCGAGGCGGTTCTAACGAGCACCCACAATCTATATTGAGCAGAAATATGAAAAATATCCGAATTTTTATTTGAAAATTTTAATTATTTGAAGGTAAAAGTTTCAGTATATTTGAAATACTATGTTTTCGTAATGTTGAGCGAGCCTGCGCATATGAGTAGTCTGGCCAGAGCCTTTGTTGTTTACAAACATTTTGTAAAGACCTTGAGGAAGCTTCGAGCAAAAAATGCGCATGGTCGTTTGAAGAAACATAAACAGGAAACTTTTAAGGTCTCTGTTTTCGTGTGCCAACTCATAGATTGTTTTTATTGTGTTTCAAGCACAAAATATTCATGCGCTATATCTTCCGAGACTTCACTCTGAGTGTCTAAGTTAATTGTTTCCAATGACCGATACTCATGTGTATCATGTGCTGACCCTGCCCGTTTGCAGTCTTCGAAGTAGCTGTCATGGTCTGGCTCCTTATGCAACTCATTATGATTTCCGATTTCCTTGTCCAAACAGTATCTGTTATCGCTTTCATCTGCTTCATCTAGTTGTTTACTGGTTTCGTTTTTTTCAAGTACGAAGTAATCATGTTCACTGACTTCCTGCTGAAATTTAGTCGTATTATTTTGCATTTTATTAATTGTTGTGTTGGGTTTCTTTTCTGTATTGGCCACAACATTTGGATGTTCTTGATTAACACTTGAGTAATCGTTTTCCTGCGAATTGAAATTAGTCGCAAACTCGTCGACATGCAGATGATCGTAATCATTACTTTCGTTCCTCAACTGATTCAGTATTTTATCAGTATGATGTTCTTGTGTAACATTCGTTGTTTCCACTTTTCCCGTTGTATCGATACGTCCGCACGAACGCGTTTTTTGTGGACAGTTCACCTCAGCATGGTCGTATGTTTCATCCATTTGGTTACCTCGATGAAATGCGAGTCCATAATTAGGATCATCAGGTACTATTTTTGTGTTAAAAGAAATCTTGTTATATGCTCCATCACTCCTTTCTTTTATAACATAGTATTCCTCATCGAAATTATCAGCAATTTCTTCATTGTGGTCAGCTATCGCATAATAATCATTCTGTGTATCTTTACTCTGTATGTCAGTGTAGACGCCGTCAGAGATGTGTGAGTGAGTGTTATCAGATTGATCTAAAGCGTCTACCTTATATATTTCTTTGGAGTAAGTGCGATTAATTATCCCGTGTTTTATATGTTTACTTGTGTTCCTTATCCTAATTTTGCATATGCCATCTCCTCTCCGCCACCTGTCACACATACAAAAAATGATTTATATCAAAGTACAACAATAAAGGAAAGAAATCATAAGTGCGAAATACTTGGCTACTAGCCAAAACCTCAACAATAACTTCTATGAGTAAAACTAGCTTAAAGTGATTGGACTAGTACAACCTCGTGTCGTTCTTTAGGATTACCGAAAAACACTAACCGTTTATTACAGAAGAGTTGCAAGGGAGATCCTAAAATACTGCTCGGCCATAGTCGGCTCGTTAAGCCGTGCTTATTTTATTTTATTTTATTTTATTTATTTTTTTTTTCTAAATTTTGTTTGATAAAACTGAGGTAGGAACATTGATATATAAAGACTGAAGTAACAACATCGTGGTATTTTAGTTAGCACATTAACATTATACTTGGTACCATATTACTTTGCAGCGCTAACGATCTTACAATAAGGTATGCAGGTATGGTAGAAATGAAACCCGAGTGCCTTTGTTTTGATTTGGAACTTGGTAGGAAGTATTAGGTAGTACCAGCTTTTCAACATTTAAGCTAATTGGAAAGAATAAGGTACAGACTCTTTTTTAGTCGTGCATATATCGCTCACACATATCAAAACGATCACATATTAAATTTTACAGCACATAAAAACAAGATTAAATCACATACTGACTAGCACCTATGGAATTTAAGATCTCGTTAAAATCTAGCACAAAATACACAGACTAAACATGGCTAAGAATGTACTATTCGTATTCATATATCTGTAGCGGGACGAGTCCCCAAAATTGTAACGGGATGGTCAATTTAATCGCCGAATTTAGCTTAAACAGATGGACGAACGCATTGGCCGTATAACAGGCAGCTCAATTAATTATCCTGCAGTCCCCTATTAACTTAATCTGCTTGTCTTCCAACTATTGGCACATCTCGGCACAACTCACACAGTCGGGCAACACTCCGCATGACACACTGCAGCTCATGTGCTGTGCAGGACAGACATACGGACAGTTGGTACTGACAGAAAAATATAGATATACTAAGTCGGACAAACAAGAATAAATATCACTGATGTACGGGGCGTAAGTTTGAGCTTGTCTGAGAATACATTTTATTTACAAGTCTGGTGACGAAAAGGCGTATAGGAATCATAATAAAGGACTTAGGCTTTTATATTGTCAGAAGTTATTCGTTAACTTTGTGCGTCGTAGGTTTTATGTGGCGTTTTTCTGGTCATTATTTGTTCCTCAGCTTTCCTTCCTTTTTGCCTTGGGAAGGCTGTACCTCGTGATTGTGGCATTTCCTGGGTATTTTCACATATATTTTCTTATATTCCCTCGTATACCAATGAACGTCGCTGCATAATTATTGTATATTATATATTCAATTTGATAATAAAACATATATGCCTGTATAAGGAAAAAGTTTTACAGTAATTATGAGGAATCTTCACTTACCTAAGGTATACTATTAAACTAACTATGCAACCAGCTATCAGCAATGTAACAACAGACACGGGTACAAGTATAACCACAGTATTACCATTACCATCTGAAATAGATATTCCAAAAGCTTGCCAATTAGTGCACATACGCGGAGATAATTTTAACCATTTTACTTGGAAATTCAATTTTAAAAATAATTTAAAAATATATATCCTATCATAATGGATATGATATAATAAGGACCTAATGAAATAAACTTCCAATAATGGTTGAAAGCTACTGTTTTTGCTTTAATTACACAACGGTAGATCAGATCTCAGACTATATGGCGGTACCGAGCTGAACTTTACAGTTTATAACTTTGCTCCCGTCTTTAATTGCAAGACGGTGGGTCGGTCCAAACTAAATGACGGTGCTCTGCACACACAGTCTGTTTCAGAAGTTCGGCGCATGACTATCAATTTCTGTGGTCGGGCGGCTCATCGTGGTACTGTTTTGATGGTTTTCTTGCGTTCTGTCTTCAGATCGCCATAAAGCCTTTTGCTTTGCTGCATAACAGCGTTTTTAATTATATGTGTTTTACTCTGATGTTCATAGATCTGGTAGGTGACTTCTATGTGGACTGAACATGTATTTGTTTTTGAGCTACATCAGAATAAACCTCTTGGTTTGCTCTTCCTCTTGGTGTCTGGAAAGGGCTACGGTTTGTGATTGTGGCACTCCCTGGACTTTTCTCTTACCTTTTTTGCGCACTGGTTTAAAACCTATCCGAGTAGTTTTCCTACTGATCGTTACGAGGCGGTCCCTCTGTTTCAGTTCTTCGTTACAAGGCTATTTATCTTTTGCAGTTTTTTTGTGCGTCTGTGGTTTTATACGCGGCGTTTGTTTAATCATCGTTTTCTCCTCATCTCCCCTTCTTTTGATGTCTTGGTATATATAGCTGTTTCGTGACTGTGGCGTTTCATTGGTGTCTTTACTTATATGCTTTTATAAAATGGTTGATGTTATGTCTTTGGTCGAACAATGCGTGGTTGTAATGGTGGTTTTTTTTTTGCAGCAATGATTCATGGTTGAGTTAGAAGACCCTACACTGAACGAACAAATTTATGTTTACCATCATGGAAGCTGAAAGCGAGGGTTGGGATCCCGTTAAGCTAGCTTAAGCCAACCCCCGTCTTTTCCAAACCCCCTCCCCCGCCTCCAACCAATGTTGTTTCTTTTTTTTTTCGTTTAATAACTAGTAAGTGTAAGATATATTAAGGTACGTTTGGGAACAGGGATGCCCCTTTTTGGGAGAGTTGCCAACTCTGATTGCTATCAGCTCATTTTGTGGCTGCTTAATTGCATTTGTTTGTCTTTCCCTTTGGTGTTGGGGGCTTTGTGTGGATCTTATTGTATCTGTTCCTGAGTTCACTTAAGTGTTTCTTTAGCTGTGGCTGTCAAAGTCTAAGGCGTTCGTCATGAGCCCTTATCCTTGTTATATCACAATATTTTTTTTATTTGAATATTTTTCTGTGATGCTTCAATGAATATGATATGGGACCTCTGTGTAAGCCGAACTTTTCTTTTGTGGTTGTTTTATTTTGCCAACATTTGAACCTTGGATGAAGCTTAGGTACCTATAAATATAACTTATAAAGGCTACCTTTGGAAAAAATAACATAACGTCAGAGTCTCTATTTCATTGAGAATAATTCTTTATGTCACGGTAATTTTCTTTGCTTGGCTGCGTACCCTCCCTTACATCGGCTTAAATGGAGCTCGATTTTTAAAGATACCAGAATGAACTCAGTAATACCAAGGAACATTTAAAACACACTTCACTATGATGGATATGTGGATGCTTTAGCGGCACCACACGGCGCCTTACTCCAGCTACAGTAAAGTCAAAAACAGTAGACTCTCGTTATCTCGAATTCCAAGGGACTCTCTTAAACACTTCGAGATATCCGTACCTCGACATATCAGATTTTCAGAATTTAGAAAAAAAACAATTCGAACAACCACATTTAACAAATTTATATGTAATGGGACTCTGGATGTTAGAGATATATCGAAACTATTGTGGAAAAGAGGACAAATTTCTCCACTTTTCAACAATATTTTTACTTGTTGTTAGATTTTCATGTTTAGGCAGGGACAAGATTTTCACTACGAGATAAGCGGTTATTCTTCGGATAAGCGAGTTCGAGATAACGAGAGTCAACTGTAAGCTATATACAGATTTACCTTTGAAACAAATAACACATAAAAAAAAGAAAATCTGACTCACGGTTTCATATGACAGCAAAGTTGGTTGCAGGGCTGCATAAGCTCCCTAGCAACAGCTTAAGTGGAAATCAATTTTCAAAGATACCATTATGGACTCAGTGGTCCCAAACAAAATTAACAATAAAACCTTTATCATGTTAATGTGCGGGGAAACTTTCTTCGACACCAGGCGGTGAAGTCCAGTGTGACAGTTATATAGCCTGGAGGGCTGCATAAGCCCGCCAGCACCGTCTTAAGCGAAACTCGATTTTCAAAGACAGATATACTCTACCCAGGGCAGATTGTAACTTATGACCTGTTCTAAAAAAAGGTAAGAGAAAAGTCCAGGGAATGCCACAACCACAAACCGCAGCCCTTCCCACACACAAGAGGAAGAGGAAACCGACAAATCCAAACAAGCACAAATCGAACAAACGTACGAAAAGCACTAAGATTAGCTATCTCTTCCCCAAGCGAGGTAATCGCAATGCTAAAAGGACTGAAAAACACAAGAACAAAATGACACACGGAAAGACATACAACAAATCGCCTCGTAGAATGAACCACAAAGCAACAAAGAGTAAGACTAACTCCGGGACCACCGCCTTAGAACGGTCAGAAGAGTAAACCACCAGGGGATTTAAAGCACTTTTACAGCTAGCCAACTTCACCCTGGGTCCCGATGCTACTCTTAATACAGAAATACATAAAACTTCGGTTCGCATAAAGGCTCCCAACTCAGTCAATGCATCAAAAAGAAAACATAAAAATCAAATTAATCACTATAATAAACAAAAACGCGTACTCATGGCTAATTCTCCTGTATGCAGTAAATGAAAACCAATAGCTGAACCACGGCGGGCCTAGCCAAAGACATATCGTCAAGCCCCAACCCACTGATTAAAGTTTTACGAAGAGGCCGTCATTCAGTCTGAGGCCCGAACCGCCGTCATGCAATTAAAGAGTGAAGCATAGCCATCAACAATGATTGGGTTGACAACTAGGCATGCAGTCTGCTGCATAATATCCAGGTTATAGCCAATTCTTTTACAACGGTTAATAAGTATTCTGAATTGCTCCGAAAAGATTTTCTCACAATGTTTCTAAATCTGTACACTAAGTCACCGTAAAACTCTGGTTCCGATATACCTTGTTGCAGAAGCGTTTTCAGACTGACGTTTAATTTTTCTACCAAGGCACTGTATCTGCTATAACATTTCGAAAACGCCTTACAAAGTTTAAAATAACGATAGCCCTGCCTAAGCAGTTTGGCAGTAAGGGCTTTATTACGGCAGTTAAAGTCACTAAAATTTGAAGAAGCTCTTGCGAATCTAATAAGCTGAGATATGTATACCCCTTATGAGGTACGCCGGGTAACATCGCCATCCAGAAAAGAGAAACTGAACATATCAAAATCAAATTCGTCCTGTTTATCATAGGTTTTGGTGGAAACTGTATCATTTGATTTACATAGATTCAAATAAAAACAAAGTGCCTCGGTATCGGAGTTAGGAATCAGATGGCCTGTTTGTTCAGGAACACTCTTTGGTGCTTTATGGTTTATTCTGCGAGGCGATTTGTTGTATTTCTTACCTTGTGCCATTTTGTTCTTGTGTTTTTCAGTCGTTTTAGCATTGCGATTACCTCGCTTGGGGAAGAGAGAGCTAATCTTAGTGCTTTTCATATGTTTGATCGATTTGTGCTTGTTTGGATTTGTCGGTTTCCTCTTCCTCTTGATGTCTGGGAAGGGCTGCGGTTTGTGATTGTGGCACTCCCTGGACTTTTCTCTTACCTTTTTTTTCAAAATAATATTTTAAGATGGTGGCCATCCGGGCTGGATTTCCGGCAATCTAGAATTTCCGTTCGGAACGGACGTTATTTAAAAGAACGGAAGTTTTTTAAACTATTTTGAATCTACAAAATGCCCTAATACTCCCTACCAAGTCTCAAGTCAGTTACCGTTTCCGTTCCTGGAAGAAGTAAAAAATGGATGTTTAAGGTGGCCGCCGTGGCGGCTATCTCGATGTGCCGAACAGAATGATTTTAGCTAGTTTTGATCTTCGTCACCCTTATACTTCCTACTAAGTTTCGAGTCAACTGGGCCTTTTGGTTCAAAAGAAGATGTTCAGAATAGATTTTCCAATTATCGTCTATGGTGGCTATCTTGGATTTACAATCAGAACGATTTTAGCTATTTTTATGCATACGTCACCTAGATACTTTTTCTGTTAAGGAGAAGAATATCGAAATACATTTTCAAGATGGTAGCTGTGGCGTCTATCTTGGATTTCCGATATCAGCTATTTATAATTAACAAGTCAACTGATACTTCCTTCAAGCCGTACTAGATGGTTCAGTTGAATGCGCGTCCGACTGTTGATCAGGAGGTTGCGGGTTCGAACCCCACCAGGTCGACAAAATGTTTTCATGGAGATTTGATCATGAAAATTTTCTACAGTCATTCTCTTCTTTCTGTTGATTTAAGTAGGGCAGTTGTCAGCTTCTGGCGAAACTGTGCACAATACTGGTTATGTGCACAATACTGGTTAACGTCTTAGTCCTCTAAGCGGCATTTTAGCTATTTTTTATCCACAAGTGACCTTATTATGTCCTTCCAAGTTTCGAGTCAGTAGGCCTTTTTGTTCAGGAGCAAAGTTCAAATAGACTGCGGTCGTCTTAGATTTCGTATTGGTACGATTTAAGCTATTTTGAATCTACAAATTACCCCGATATTTTCTACAAAGGTTCAAGTCAGTTACGGTTTCCGTTCATGGAAGAAGTAAAAATAGATGTTCAAGAGGGCCGCCGAGGCGGCTATCTTGGATTACCAATCAGAACGATTTTGGCTACTTTTGATCTCCAAATCACCCTAATACTTCCTACCAAGTTTCGAGTCAGTTGGTCTTTTGGTTCAAAAGAAGAAGTTCAAAACAGATTTTCATGATAGCGGCTATGGCTGCCATCTTGGATTTACAATCATAACAATTTTAGCTATTTTTTTTATCTACACGTTACCTTGATAGTTACAATGTAGTTTCCAGTCGTCGACTGGCTTTCGGCTAAATTGAAGAAAATCGAAATAGATTTTCAATATGGCGGCCGTAGCGGCTTAAAAAGAGATGTCCAAGAGGACCGCCGGGATGTCTATCTTGGATTACTGGTCAGAATGATTTTAGCTGCTCAGAATATTCAGAATACTTTACTTGTGTAACATCAAAAGACATTCATTCACCTGGGCCAACGAATGCAAAGACTTGTCTCAAGATCTCATAAGTGATGTGAATTTTACGACAGGGTCCTCAGACCTTTCAATCGAGGATATTAAAGATGCAGTGAACGCATTCTAATCCCTTATAGTGTCTAGGAAAAAAATGTACTTGTAAATGTCAGTTCTAGCAGGTATCACTTGAACTGCCATTGGATGCTGATTCCAACTGCGCTTTTTTCGGGGTTGAAGGTCATCACAAGGTATATTTGCTCTTTCGTTTATTTGAATAGTAATATGAGTTTAGTACCTTTGCATATCTTGTGAAGAGACTCCCACCCAAAATGTTTTACAATGCTTGTCATACTTCCAATTTCAAAGTTGTAGTTGCCAGTCACAAAAAAGGTAAGAGAAAAGTCCAGGGAGTGCAACAATCACAAACCGCAGCCCTTCCCAGACCCAAAGAGGAAGAGGAAACCGACAAACTATCACTATAATAAACAAAGACGAGTGCTCATGGCTAATTCTACTATATGCCAGAGTAAATGAAAACCAATAGCTGAACCACGGCAAACCAAGCCAAAGACATATCGTCAAGCCCCAACCCACTTGTTAAAGTTAAAGCTCTGTTGTCCTTCTTATAAAGTGAATAGATGTTAGCCAAAGATTTCATCCGTATCAAAGTTTATTGGAACAAACACAGGACCAAGTTCAAGCCTTTCATCATTTTATGATCTTCATTAGAAACGTGAATGTCGCTCATAGGTGGAGCCGACCTCTCAAGTAGACGGACCTCGCTTTCTGAAGTTTTGGAGAATACATCTGTAAACTGACCATTGAACTGACCAGCCTCCTCAGTTTCAGACAGCCAAACCACTACCATTTCTTCTTTTGAAAGGAGGGATACCCTGATTGCCTTTCCTCTGTCTGTTGCTATATCGATAGGAGTCTTTGGGGTAAACCGTAATGTCACCAGTTTGCGAACATACAAATCATATTGTTTATTTTTGTTTTTTTTTTTTGTTTTTTTTGTTTTGTTTTTTTTTTGTTTTTTGTATGTTTTTTTTTGTTTGTTTTTTTTGTTTTTGTTTTTTGTGTGTGTGTGTGTGTGTGTGTGTGTGTGTGTGTGTGTGTGTGTGTGTGTGTGTGTGTGTGTGTGTGTGTGTGTTTGTTTGTTTGTTTTTAGTTGTTGTTTTTTTTTTTTGTTTTTTTTTTTTTTGGGGGGGGGGGGAGGTGTTTCAGCTTTCATTTCATTGTCTGTCTCAGTTCTTGAAACTTTTTATCTCCAAGTCACCCTAATACTTCCTTCTAAGTTTCGAGTCAATTTACCATTTGGTTTAAAATAAGAAGTTCTAAACTGATTCAGATGACGGCCGCAGCGGCCATCTTAGATTTCCTATCAGAACGATTTTAGCTCTATCTACATGTGACCCCAATACTTCCTAGCGAACACTTCATACAGGAGGAGAAGTTCAAAATAGATTTTCAAAATAGCAGTGATGGCGGCCATCTTGGATTCCCGACCGAAACAATTTTAGCTATTTTTGTCTGCTTTGTCCTGATACTTCTTACCAAGTTTCAAGTTAAATGGCTTTTCTGTTCATATATTTTTTAAAATGGTTGCTAGCCCGGATTTGCGAGCAGAACAATTTTAGCTATTTTTGATCTGCAGGTCACTGATAGTTCCTACCAACTTTCGAGTCAATTGGCCTTTCTACTCAAGAGAAATTCAAAATAGATTTTTTGTTGGCTGCTCAGGCGGCCATCTAAAATTTTTGTCAGGAACAAATTAAGCTATTTTTAATGCAAAAAAAAAGGTAAGAGAAAAGTCCAGGGAGTGCCACAATCACAAACCGCAGCCCTTCCCAGACACTAAAAGGAAGAGGAAACCGACAAATCCAAACAAGCACAAATCGAACAAACGTACGAAAAGCACTAAGACTAGCTCTCGCTTCCCCAATCGAGATAATCGCAATGCTAAAAGTCACCTTGGTACTTCCTACCAAGCTTTAATTCAATGTGCCTTAAGGCTCAGGCGAAGAAGCGCAAAATAGATTTTCATGATGGCCGCCGTCGCGACCATCTTGGATTTCCAATTGGAATAATTTTAGCTATTTTTTATCTGAAAGACGCCCTGATACTTTCTACCAAGTTTCGAGTAAATTTGCATGCCTGTTCAGGAGAACTTCAAAATAGATTAAAAGAAGGCGGTCAAGAAGACAGCCATCTTAGATTTTAGAACGTTAAGAATTAGCTATTTTTTGATCTGTAAATTGCCCAGATATTTTCTATTAAGCTTCGAATCAATTGGCATTTCGGTTCAGATGAAGAAGCGCAAACTAGATTTTCAAATCAGCTGCTATGGCAACCATCTTGGATTTCCGATCGGAACGATATTACTTATTTTCGATGTACATATGACTTTATACTTTCTACCTAGTTTCGAGTCAACTGGCCTTTCGATTTAGGAGAAGAAGCGAAATCTATTTTTTAAGATGGCGGTCATGGCGGTTATCTTGGATTTTCGTTCGAATTGATTTTAACTATTTTATCTACAAGTTGCCCTAATATTTTCTACCAAACTTCGAGTTATTTTGGCGTTTCGGTTCGGAAGAGGAAGCGCAAAATAGATTTTCAAGATGGCGGCCGTCTCGGATTACCAATCGGATGAATTAAAGCTTTTTATGAATATGTTGCACCGAAACTTCCTACCAAGTTTCCACTCAACTGGTCTTTCAGCTTAAGAGAAGAAGCGCAAAATAGGTTTTCAAGATGGGGGCCATGCGGCTATCTTGGATTTCCGATCAAAGCAATTTTAGCTATCTTTGATTGACAAGTCACCCCAATACCTCCTACCAGGTTTCGATTCAATTAGCTCAGTATTGTAGGAGGAGTATTCTTTTAAAGCAAATTGGTGACGTCGCACGACAAATGACGCACTACGGACGATGGACATTGACCGATCACAGAAGCTTACCTTGAGCACTTCTTGCTCAGGTGAGCTACGTGCTCAGGTGAGCCAATAAAATGACTTTTCGGCTCGCACAGATGATCTCTGTCAATCCATGACACATCATAGACAAACAGCGACTAAATCAAAGAAATTAGGTTAAACAAGAAAAAGGCGGGTAACTCAAATTACAGAGACGAAACAAGGATGATATGAGGACTCGTGGCAATCACTTAAATACTAACAGGTTGAGCTATAGAAAACCTTTACTAAAACTTCGAAGGGCCTGAACAAAAACGTAACATAAGTCATCAACGATCTAATGCAAAGGTTACGGCGATCAAATTTATAATTTTAGGATTTTTTTAGGAAAACTAATGTTCTCGTAGAAAAAGCTATAAAAACATTATTACCCGCCATAAAAGTAGTGGATATAATATCGATTTTATGCAACAGACTGCATTCTTTGTTGTTAACCCAATCATGGGTCATAGCTAAATAATGTGCTATTCTTTTTATATACAACATTGGGTCGGTCTCAGACTACGGTGCCGACCTTTTTATTTGAGGGTTGATGTCTGATGTTATGTATGTTTAAGCCCTCCGGCTATTAGTGTCTTAGTCTTTGCCATTATCCCTAATCACAGTAATTTTTTTTTTCATTTATACATTTTACTAGGTCTGAGAGTCTGGCAAATGACCCACTATTTTGCAATAAAACAAGAAAGCACAGCTGTCAAATATGAATGATTGGGTTACCAACTAAGCATATAGTCTGTTGCTTATAATCTATGTTTAATCCAATCGTTTTATAACGGACAATTGTTAATTTAATTATCATTATTATTATTAAACTCTTATTCTTTTGGATTTTCGAGCAATATAACTGGTAAACTAACTCACCGTAAAACATTGGTTCCATGTTCACCTATAACATACGTCGTATAGTAAATATTCTTTAATTCCCAAACTAATTTCTATTTCGTCATTACTACTAATGTTTTGATTATGCAAACCTATTCGATTATACCGGATAATTCTCGGTATCTTCACATATTTTTACACCTTTCCCCATATTCATGGAGTAAAAACGTCATGATTTAGAAGAGTATATTTCATGTTCTAGGTATATTAACATCTAACACTTTTTTTCTCTAATGCCGTTCAGATAACAATTAGAAAAGTCCCAGATATAAATGTATCCTCCAAAATAAATATAGAAACGTTGCTTGAATTGACTACTGAAAAACTGTAATAAATAAATTAATTAAATAAATATAAAGTATTGCGAACTTACTGGCATTTGAATATGCATTAAAAGTCGGTTCTTTGGAGGTGATTAGTGTTCCTTGAGAGGCTGTTTCTATATCTACAAAACAACAAATAAATCTAGACTCTTATTCAGATGTTACAAGTTATACATTTAGAAGAGGACAATGTAACAAAATGGACATGCAATTCTGAACAGTATGAAAACCAAAGAAGAAGGGAAAAGGAACATCTAGTGTAAAAAAAATTGCTACATATGGAACCATCGGGAAACAAACAAAATATTCGTGAAGGTACCAGGAAATGCCACAGTCATGAAGCACAGCCTACCCGAAGCACCAAAAGAAGAAGCGGTGAGAAACACCTAATGACAAAAAAAGGTAAGAGGAAAATCCAGGGAGTGCCACAATCACAAACCGCAGTCCTTTTCAGACACTAAGAGGAAGAGGAAACCGACTAATCAAAACAAGCACAAATCGAACAAACGTACGAAAAGCACTAAGATTAGCTGTCTCTTCCCCAAGCGAGGTAATCGCAATGCTAAAAGGACTGAAAAACACAAGAACAAAATGACACAAGGTAAGACATAAGACATATCGCCTCCTAGAATAAACCACATAAAAATAAAATTAATCAGTATAATAAACAAAGAAGAGCACTCATGGCTAATTCTACTATATGCCAGAGTAAATGAAAACCAACAGCTGAACCACGGCAAACCAAGCCAAAGACATATCGTCAAGCCCCAACCCACTGGTTAAAGTTTTACGAAGAGGCCGTCATTCAGTCTGAGGCCCGAACCGCCGTCGTGCAATTAAAGAGTGAAGTATGTCCATCCACAATTGGGTTGACAACTAGGCATGCAGTTTGCCGCATAATATCCAGGTTATAGCCAATTCTTTTATAACGGTTAATACGTTTTCTGAATTGCTCCGAAAAGTTAGATTTACCTTCATTTTTTCTAAATCTGTCACCGTAAAATTCTGGTTCCGATATACCTTGTTGCAGAAGTGTTTTCAGCCTGACGCTATATTTTTCTACCAAGGCACTGTGTCTGCGATAAAATTTCGGCAACGCCTTACGAAATTTAAAATAACGATAGCCCTGCCTAAGACGTTTGGCAGTAAGGGCTTTATTACGATAGTTAAAGTCACTAAGATTTGAAGAAGCTCTGGCGAATCTAATTTGAGATATGTATACCCCATATGAGGTACGCCGGGGGACATCGCCATCCAGAAAAGGGAAACTGACTATATCAAAATCAAAATCGTCCCGTTTATCATAAAGTTTGGTGGAAACTGTACCATTAGATATACATAGATTCAAATCCAAAAAAGGTGCCTCGGTATCTGAAGAATTTGCTCTATTTAATTGGTGTTCTGTAGGGTATATGCGGTCCACCATTTGGACAAAGTAAATATTGTCAATATTTAATAAATCATCAAGGTATCTTGAAGTTGAATTCAAAGTCTCAATAATGTCAACCTGATTAAAATATGAGACCATCAAAATACAAACAAACATGTGAATTAAGGTATCCAGGAAATGTCACAATCATGAAGCACAGCATTGCCGAGGCATCAAGAGAAGGAAAGCTAAGGAACGTCTAACGACAACTAGGGATAGAAATTTGACAGTACCGTAAAAAGTCTAAGGCCATCCTAGGATCATTTGACCAGCTTGGTAGATTTTGCATCCCCGATGCTCTATACCAAGATTCAGTCTCAAAGCTTTCTTGGTTCTGGAGAAGAAACGTTTTAATCGATTTAAGCATATGTGGGCATGGCGGCCATCTTGTTCAATAGTGCAAAACTATTTGAAAATAAATGTTAGTACTACTTGACAGAATACGCCATGTGAATTCTGGTGAAAATGGTAAGTGGTTTCACAGAAGATGTTTAAAGATTTATACTATTTTTTGCATGTACAAAGCCTAAGGACAAGGGCAGATACCCCAAGGGGATAAAGCTTTGATTGTAACTAACAAGTTTTATTACTTTAATCATATACTAAGTTTCAGCCATAAGTCTTTAACGCCTTTTAGAAAATTATTTTACAACCTTTTTTGAATGGGGACGCAGATTTGACCTTGTCATAAAAGTTCAAAGGTCATCCTTAGATCATCATTTTACCAAACTTGAGACTTTTTTCTTACTTTTATTGGTAGACTTTGAGTTCCAGACATTATATAACAAGGTACGGGCATGGTGGTCACCTTGTTCAATAGTGTTAAATCATCTGAACAAAGTGTCAATATCCCTTCGACAGAAACTGACTTTTTAATATTTCCGCCATACAAATGTACAGGGACGCAAATTTGACCTCTCCGTAAAAAGTCAAAGGTCAACCTAGGTTCGTCATTTGAACAAACTTGGTAGACCTTGAGTCCCCGATGCTATATAACAAGATTTAGTCTCAAAGCTATCTTGGTTCTGCAGTAGAAGGTTTTTAAGTGTTTTACCATATATTGGCATAGCGGCCATCTTACTTAACGGGCCGTGACCATTTTGTTTTTTGTTTTTTGTTGTTGTTTTTTTTTTTTTTTTTTTTTTTGTTGTTGTTTTTTTTTCATTTTTTTTAATCAATTACAGAAGGCTCCACATGAATTATGAAGAAAATTGGCCTTAGGGTTTCAGAGGAGAAGTTGTTCAAATGTGTGATCGGATGACGGACGACGGATGGTGAGTGATCAGCTAAAAACACACATATTAGTGAAGATACCAAGGAAATGCTATAATCATGAAGCCCTGCCTTCCCGAAGCACAAAAAAAGACAGATGAGGGACGTCTAATGACAAAACAGGTGCCACATATGAAATCATCGAAACACACATTTACATATAAGTGAAGGTACCCAGGAAATGCCACAATCACGAAACCCTGTCTTCCCGAGGCACCAAGTAAAGAAGAGATGAGAAACATCTAGTTGCAATATAAACGCCATATAAAACCATCGAAACACAAATAAACATATAAGTGAAGATACCCAGGAAATGCCACAAAATGCCTCAATCTCAAAGCACTATTTACTTGAAGCACCAAAAGAAGAAGGAATGAGGAATAAACAAAACAAACATACCATATGTGCCTACCGACGCTCACACAAAGTAGAAACTGCAACAGAGGAACCGCATTGAAACGGTCAGTAGAATAACTGCTTAGGGGATCAAACCAGTTTTACTGGCGCGAAACTTCTCCCTTTATTTAAAACTGCTCCAAATTACTAATGTACGTTCGGTCCGCATAGGGTTCTCTACCCATCTGTAACAGCACAGAGAAATACGTAAAATCGCAAACACTATAATCAAAGAAAGCAAACTGCTAAGTGGCGAACTGAAACTAGATCACAGGAAAACCACAAATAGGACCACAATGGGCTCAACAACAGATATAAATATGAATTATTTAGTCATGCGCCAATGAGGTGAGTCAGTTTCTTGTTTATTTGTTTGTTGTTGTTGTTTTTTTTGTTGTTTTTTGTGTGTGTTTTTTTGTTTGTTTTTTGTTTGTTTGTTGTTGTTTTTTGTTGTTGTTTTTTTTTTTGTTTTGTTTTTTTGTTGTTGTTTTTTTGTTGTTGTTTTTTTGTTTGTTTTTTTATTGTTGTTGTTTTTTTGTGTGTTTTTTTTTCCTTGTTTTTTTTGTATTTGTTTGTTGTTTTTTTTTTCTTCTTTTTTCTTTTTTTTTTTCAGAACAATTTAAAAGTGACTATTAATGGACATAAATGGATAGGATATAATGTAGATGTGATGCGAAAAGACTACACCCACAGTTATCAAGGGTAACAATTTTGTAATGCCTATTGTGATTTCAAAGCGGTAGGAGGGTCACAGACTTGATTACTGCTCAGTCCTAAACCTTTAATCCTTTTTTAAAGCGCTTGTTTGGTTTTGTCTGTTTCCTCTTCCTTTTGGTGTCTGGGAAGGGCTGCGGTTTATGATTGTGACACTCCCTGGACATTTCCCTTACATTTTTTGTACCTTACCTTATTCGTATCTGGTTGGACTTACCATGAGTGTACGTGGTTCTATTAGTGGTCGACTTTGCTTGACTTTCGATTTGTAGTCGAGTCATCATATGTTTTCATGACTGTGTTGACAAGTCAGTTAATATGTGTTTATGTGTTGATACAAACGACGATTAAGTGAACACATAGGTAGAACAAACAGACATATAAAGAAAATACACATACAATCTGTTGCATAATGTCCCTGTATAATCCAATCGTTTTGTAATGGGTAATTGTAATTATTATTATTTTTATTATTATTGTACCCCAGGCATACGAAGTATGCTGAAGGGGTATATAGTTTTCGTCGGTTCCACCCGTTCATCTGTCCGTCCTTCTGTCTTTCTGTCCGTCTTTCCATCTGTGATTCCGTCCGTTAACCCTTTCTATAACCAAATTTTACTTCGATTATTTTTTTATTATTTATGTCTCTGTAGCCACTGATCAAAAGCTTTTCATATTTGATATGGGGGTTTCTGGGAGGTTTTCTTCCATTCGACATCTATGAGCCCTGGGTCATGCCCCGGGGCGGGGCTAGAGGCCAAAATATTGGACACCCCAATAAAGAAGTATATTGCAGTTTGTTTATAAAAACAACTGCTTAATAAAGAAGGATAGGCATCAGACATGTTTATCACATCAACATTGAGTGTAATAAGGTCAAGGTCATTTTGACCTTATATTCATGCTCCAGCGATTTTGCGATATATAGTTTGAAGACTGTTTCATGGATTAATATGATATTTTGTTTATTGGTTCTGTGTGACACCACAATTGACATCGTAACAAATGTAGGTTACCTTGACCTATATTTCATTGTCCAGTGATTTTGCCTTATATCTTGAATGTTATTATTTTGGATTATGAATCAGTATGATCCGAGAATTGACCTAAAAGTAAATGTAGGTCATTGTGACCTATACTTTATGGTCCAGTGATTTTGTATTACATATTGAAGACAATTTGATGTATGACTATCATAGTTTGGGATTATGGGACCTATATTTCATAGCCCTATGATTTTGTCTTATATATCCCACCATTTGATTCCTAAGTTTTATATTTACATATAATGACTCAATGTGACCAAAACTTTGACCTCAAAGTAAATATAAATCAGCATGACCAATATTTCATGGTCTAGTGATTTTACTTAATAACTTCTAGAGTATTTAATGGATTAACATCAAAATTGGTATAATGGATCAATGTGACCATCAAATTGACCTGTCAAGTATATATAGATCAATGACCTATATCTTATGCACCAGCGATTTAGCTTTATATCTTGAAGACTATTTACTCCAGAAAAGTTGTACTTGGGATGATACAGCAGTGTCACTCAAAGACTGACTTTGTAAACTATATGTGGGTCAGTGACCTATATTTTATGGTCCATTTATTTTTTGCCATATATCATTGTCGTTGACTTTAAGATATTTCATAATTTAAAAATATGGCGCCAGCTGGGGGTATTAGTGACCCTCTGGCTCTAGTTATTATTACATTTATTATTGATTTTTATTGAATTTGACTATACAGCAACATTCCGAAACTTGTAAACTAGCTCACGGTAAAAGAAGTGCCATGTTTACCATAAACATACGCTGTATACCAGATATTCTTTTATTCCGATATCAATTTAATTTATTTCATCATTTCTATCAATTTTTGCTTTCCACAAATCTATTTGATCATACCTGGTAATCCTAGGTATCTTTACTTCATTTTTTATCACTTTTTCTCATAATTATGGCGTAGAAATGTCACGATAAACAATAGAATATTTCACTTTCTAAGTATATACGGTTAGTGGCATTTATCCCACATTTGTTTTCTCATACCGTTCTGATACACAATAATTAGAAAATTGGCAGATATATAGGTTTCCTCCAAAATCAATACAGAAATGTTGCGTCTACTTACTAAAAACTGTAGTAAATACAGAAAATAAGTACAAAGTATTGCGTACTTACTGGCATCTGAATATGCATTGAAAGTCGTTTCTTTGGAGGTGATTCTTGCTCCTTCAGAGGTTGTGGTTTCTAAAAAAAAGGTAAGAGAAAAGTCCAGGGAGTGCCACAATCACAAACCGCAGCCCTTCCCAGACACCAAGAGGAAGAGGAAACCGACAAATCCAAACAAACACAAATCGAACAAACGTACGAAAAGCACTAAGATTAGCTCTCTCTTCCCCAAGCGAGGTAACCGCAATACTAAAAGGACTGAAAAACACAAGAACAAAATGACACATAGTAAGACATACAACAAATCGCTTCGTAGAATAAACCACAAAGCAACAAAGAGTAAGACTGACACCGGGACTACCGCCTTAGAACGGTCAGTAGAGTAAACCACCGGGGGGTTTAAAGCACTTTTACAGCTAGCTAATTTCTCCCTGGGTCCCGATGCTACTCTTAATACAGAAATACATAAAAATTCGGTTCGCATAAAAGCTCCCAACTCAGTCAATGCATCAAAGCGAAAACATAAAAATCAAATTAATCACTATAATAAACAAAGACGAGTACCTATAGCTAATTCTACTGTATGCTAGAGTAAATGAAAACCAATAGCTGAACCACGGCAAACCAAGCCAAAGACATATCGTCAAGCCCCAACCCACTGAATAAAGTTTTACGAAGAGGCCGTCATTGAGTCTGAGGCCCGAACCGCCGTCGTGCAATTAAAGAGTGAAGCATAGCCATCAACAGTGATTGGGTTGACAACTAGGCATGCAGTCTGCCGCATAATATCCAGGCTATAGCCAATTCTCTTATAACGGTTAATAAGTTTTCTAAATTGCTCCGAAAAGTTAGATTTACCTACAATTTTTCTAAATCTGTACACTAAGTCACCGTAAAATTCTGGTTCCGATATACCTTGTTGCAGAAGTGTTTTCAGACTGACGCTATATTTTTCTAACAAGGCACTGTGTCTGCGATAAAATTTCAAAACGCCTTACGAAGTTTAAAATAACGATAGCCCTGCCTAAGAAGTTTGGCAGTAAGGGCTTTATTACGGTAGTTAGTCATTAAGAGTGATTATTTCTAAGCACCAAAATATTGCAATAGGGTGTGAAAATGAGGTATCTCAGATATTGAAGGTACTTTGTGTAAATAGTAACCTTGATCCAGAAACAACATAAAAAGCATTTGTTCTTAGCTGCATGTGACGGTTACCATGGTAACAGCAATTTTGCCAAAAATCCTCTTTTTCTATGTTGGAAGTCCTCTTTTTTTCCTATTTTGGTCATTTTTGACTACTATTTATCTCACTTTCTTCAAATCTAAGAGCAATCAAAATTCATAGCTTCATTAGGCGACTTTTGCTTATTATAAAAGTGACTTAACATTCAGAGCCTGGGTTGCTTGTTGTTCTCTTTACTACTTTGAAGATGACTACCTTTCGTCTGGAGAGCAATATTTAAAAAACACCAAAAATCTATGTTTTTCAGTGAATATACCAAAAAAATGCAGCTATAGATTTTTTTTAAACTTTGGCATCTTGAAGAACAAAGTACTGGAAACCAAATAAAAAAATATTGAAGATGGTATATTTTTCAAACTTTAATAAATTCTGCTTGAGTATTGGTACTGTAACGAATTCCCCAAAACCGTTCTTTTTTAAAGAGTAGAGAATCTAATCACACCTTTCAAGCCAGAATCTACCTGAATGACATTTTATAAGATTCTGCTCCTGTAGTGATAATCTTTATAAAAATCCTGTATTCATACATTGACAAATTGTACAAAAAGATTTTAACAGTATCATAATTACCCCACCCACTTCACTTTCAGCGCAATTTTACATCTGCTGCAATTGAACCGCGTGAGCTATATTGTGTTTCATCTGTTAGATAGTATAAAGATGATAATGCTTAAAAGTGTCTATCTAGGGTATACCTGTCTGCAAAATTGTATTTACGGGAGGCAAATCTGTGGTTTTACGGTAACAAAATTGGTTTTATGGTGACGTGTCAGTTGAGCCTTAAAATGCAATCTGCCAACGTCAAACCGCCAATTTACATCTTGAAATAACAATTTCACCACAGTTATCCCCATGCTAATGCACTGAACCATTTATTTCACTTTTAAATATACACATTTTGATCATTTTGACACCACAAGCAAGTGTTGTCAGCAGTGTAAGACCAAACGTCAGCTAATGAAAATCAATGTTACGTAATGACGTTAGGCTTCCAGCAGTTTATTGCAGGATATAATGTCGCAAATCGTTTACCTCGCCCAATCAGACGTCACATTATATCTGCAAGTGCATTAGAATTCATGTTTACCCAATAAGAAAAAACAACAACAGGAAAATGGATGAAATGCAAGGTGATGTCAAAGTATTTTACTCTTCCCCACCCCCCCCCCCCCCCGGCACACACACACCCACCCACCCCCTCCCCGCACCCCTGTGTTTGACAGTCAGTTAGTTCACATACGAAAACATATAAATTGGCAGAGTCAGATGTTTAACTTGTGATAATGAAATCAAAACAGTAACTCCGAAAAAGCTGACCATATTTATCCTGATAAGTGCACTGTGCGCATTACTCCTTTGAAATTCTATACCCTCTTCTGAAAACTGAGAACAGCCATATTATCTGTTTCTGATTAGTCAGCTGATCAGGATCCGCAATTTTTTATCCACACAATGAATGCATATAAATAATGAAATTATACCACAAAAATGATCTCATTCCTTATACTTCCAACTTTGTCATCAAATTAAGTGTTAAAAGAATGCCACCAAAATGGTAAATTTTAGGAATTCTTTCGAAAGCATAATAGTAAACTTACCAAAGGTTATGGCACAATGATGAATTATTCAAGTTCCAACTGCAATCTTTGAAAGAATCACAAGTGAAAAAAAAATACCGAGTCGTTAAAATTTTATTTCTCTTCTTAAATTGATGTCAATTGCTGTCCATCTTTTAAACGAACTCTGTTGTCATCACTTCATACACAAGATGTAAGGTTAGAGATCTGAACGTGTTCTTTGAGGTTTTTATTTTACTAAATGTCAGTTGCTGGCAGAATGAAAATAGTAACACGCTTCTTACTCAATGAAATTATCGAAGTATAAACTTATATTTTGACCAATCAAATTGCGCTACAGCAACTGAGTTGATATTATATCAAGTTAATGACACTTAAGTACGCAGTGTGCACTTATAAGAGCATGTGCACTAATTAGGGTGAAAACTTAATTTTTTTAAATTTAGTTATTATTCTTCTAATGCAGTCATCATTGATCATATTTCTGCTTCTAAAATGCCAATAGAATCAGTAAATAGCATCAGTATACATTGTCAAATAGAATCAGTAAATAGCATTAGTATGCAATGAAAAAAAGTGTCAATAAGCAATGTTCATTAGATACTCCCCGCACCTCAAGCTGGTAACTCCCTATTCAAGGTACAAAATTTTAGTTTCAAAGTGCCGGTGTGACCTTGAAAAAGAGATTCAGGTCACCATAATCTTATCACTTCTTTCTCCCATCCCAATGAAGTATCTGTGCTAGTTTGAATGAATTCCGTCTATTGATTCATGAAGCAGAGTGCACACAAGGCTTATTTTTAGAGTCTTTATAATGTAGTGACCCATTAAATGAGGTCAAGGTCACCAAAATCTTATCACTTTTTTTTTCTCACGTCCTAATGATAGATCGGTGTTAGTTTGGTAAAATTCGAGCCATTGGTTCAAGGTATAGAGTGCACACAAGCATTTTCTTTCAAAATTTGAGTTACGAAGTGCTGGTGTGACCCTGAAAACAAAATGAAGGTCACCAAAATCTGTTCACTTCTTTCCCCGATTCCAATGATGTATCTGTGCTAGTTAGGTCAAATTCCATCTATTGATTCATGAGATAGAGTGTACACAAGGCTCACATTTTGAGTCTTTATAATGTAGTGACCTTGAAAAATAAGGTCAAGGTCACCAGAATCTACTCACTTCTTCCCCCCTTCCTAATGCTGTATCTGTGCTTGTTTGGTCAAATTCCAGCCATTGGTTAAATTTTTTAACTGCATTCAGACATTTTACAAAGGGCAATAACTCCTAGAGAATTGGCCCCTAGCCCTTATTTTTTCTTATGTAGGTACGCCTTACTGATATCAATATGTCTGCAGAAATTGATGAATATCCATCACTGTTGTTTCAAGATATTTAGAAAAAAAACTAAAGCGTCAAGGACGGACACACAGACGGACGGACAAGGTGAAAACAGTATACCCCACCACAAACAAAGTTTGCGGGGGTATAATCACAACAATTTCTTCAGAATATGGAGACACTGGTATTTTACATGAATGACACTTACGAAATGATATATTTTCATGCCGTCTTTCAGATGGTTTTTGAGCCCCCTGCTTGTACTGCTTGTATTTTTTTTTTTTTTTTTTTTTTTGGTATTTTACAAATACACCACATAAACCAAGCTCCGATCTGTATGACCTAAAGTGTTGTTAGAGGGAGTTTAAAACTCAAAACACTCACTCTAAATATGAATATTTTTTGATAAGTGATAGTCAAGATATTGATCGTCAAAAAGTATATATCTTTGAGACATCATTTAATGGAAAATGTCTGAGAGAAAATCAACAATTTTTACATTTATACCCTGCTTGTTATGCTTCAAACACACCTTATGAGACATTTTAGTCATTTATATAGGGTCATTTTGAAAAAAAAATAGGAATGTGTCAATATGACACAGATGCCCAAACCCAGGGCCATCCTCACCCACATGCAGGCATTTTGCAAAAGAAAAAGTTGAAAAAAGGGCCATAACTCTCATTATAATTGGCAGATCTTACCCTAAATGAAACTTGACCTATATTTTATGATTATATACCTGTGTATAAAATATGAATCCAATACATCAATCTTTTTTTTTAAAATTATCAAAAGGAAAACATTTTTTGAAAGTGAAAAAAGGCCATAACTCCCATGATTAAGGGTGGATTTTACCCTACATCGAACTTGACCTCTATTTTATGATTATATACCTGCGTATTAAACATGAATCCAATACACTAATGTTTTCAAAAGATATCAAACGGAAACTATTTTTCAATGTTGTAAAATGTCCATAACTCCAAAAATAGTCGATCAATTTTACCCTAAATCGAACATAACCTATATTTTATAATTATATGCTCGTGCATGAAATATGAATCCAACTCACTAATTTTTTCAAAGTTGAAAAAGGTCCATAACTCTCAAAATAACTGGTTGATTTTACCCTAAATCAAACTTAACCTACATTTTATGATTATATACCTGTGTATAAAATTTGAATCCAATATACTAATCTGTTCCAAAGACATCGGATCGAAACCAGTTTTCAACTATTTTTCAACATTGAAAAAGGGCCGTAACTGCAAAAATAATTGGTGGATTTTACCCTAAATCGAACTTGACCTATATTTTATAATTATATGCTCGTGTATAAAATATGAATCCATTACACTAATCATTTTAAAAGTTATGGAATGGAAGCCATTTTTTCAAAGTTGAAAAAGGGCCATAACTCCCAAAATAATTGGTTGATTTTACCCTAAATCAAACTTGACCTACATTTTATGATTATATACTTGTGTATCAAGTTTGGATCTAATACACTAATCTTTTCAAAAGATATTGAACCGAAACCACTTTTCAAAGTCGAAAGTCGAGAAAGGGCCATAACTCCCAAAATAATCGGTGCATTTTATCCTAATAATAGCCGGGATAGCTCAGTCGGTAGCGAGGTTTGTCTCACGACTAGCTACACACCTCTGCCGTGTAGGTTCGAGTCCAGCTGGGGACATGATGACCAGGTATGTGTGAATGGTTGCAGTTCTCTCCCAGTTGCGGTGGTTTCACAGGGTATTTCCCAGTCCCTATACAACTGGAAACTACCCAGGCTTTCCTCCACCACCGAACTGTCCTCTGAAATAATAGTCAGATATGACTGATTCAGAGTAATTGGTAGAAAAAAAAATCAAACTTCAACTACTTTTTATGATTGTATACCTGTGCATAAAATGTCAATCCAATACACCTATCTTTTCAAAAGATATCGCACGGAAACTATTTGTGTTACGTATGGGATGGACCTACGTACGGACAGCGGTGATATTATATGCCCCACCCCACCACTGAAAATGGTGGGGGCATAAAAAAGGTCGTATTATGTTATCGCATCGGTGTCTGTCCATCTGTCTGTAGACTCTTTCATTTCCAGATAACTCCTACTGTTTTCATCTGGTTGATCTGAAACTTGGTGGATAATAAGGGTGATGCAGAGCATCACATATCATTTCAAACTTAACGTCAACTGCATTTTTACAGAGTTATTGCCCTTTAAAGATTGCAATACATGCAGTAGTTTCCAGATACGAAACCGAGACATTGTGGTCTGAAATCGGGAGCACTAACCACTCCGCCACACGGGTGCTTCGCAAACTCTAATGTTTGCTGCAGTCTAATAAGGTTATGTACAACCAATGGTTACCACATACATGCATGGAACTGTCTAGCAAAGAAAAGCAAATTATAATCTAGAGACTTGTGTATAAGCTCAGTAATCTCTCCCCTTTGTAATATTTTGTAACATTAACACTTTAAGCGCCATCAAAATTGAAGCAGACGACCACTTGATGTTTTTTTCGGAGGGGGGAGGGGTTGGGGGGATAGTCTTGACATTTCATGTAAATTTGTCTGCTTGGGAGGCAATTCATATATAAGAAATGACAACTTATTTTCTCTGCAAAAAAAAAATGTAGCATATGACAATTTGATGTTTCTTTTAATTATTACAAAAAATGTCTTGACATTTCATGTGAATTGTCTGCAATTTGCATGAAATGTCAAGACTTATTTTATCTGAAAAATAAATATTTAAAAAAAAGATACAGAAAAAACAAATGTCATGTGCTTGATTTGATCTCGGTACCCTTCAGGTTTAAAGCGAACACTATAACCACTATACCACATCGACCTACTGAAAATATGCAAAATTATAATGGTTATTGGTTGGATGTTTCAATGCAAGACAAAATTAGATATTCTAAATTTCGTTTACCATTGTGTATTATGTAATTACATTTCAAATGCTCAGTTTTATCATTTACAGACATCCTTAAAAAAGTAAAAGCCACTCAAAACGCATGAATGAAGTCTCTTTTATTTCCGCTAAAACCTCGAATTTTGGGCATTTTGGGCCTTGAAATTTTCATTTGAGAGACAAAAATAAAGAAAAGTCTGATGTAGAATAAATGAACGCAAAACATTGATTTTTAATTGCAAAACCACTGTTATCAAAAACGCAGAACTGTCACCTCTCAGCAGTTATTGGAGTGGGTCCCTTGTAAAACGCGAATTTTGCATGTAACGTAATGTTGGAAACCCATTTCTTGCCGTCAAAAAACAGTGGTTTCATTGGCATTTTGGATGAAATGTCATACTTATTTCTTCCCTATGATTATTTCTTCCTTTTTCTGGATGAAATACTTTTTATCTGATTATATCCTCCTTTTGTAATGCAGAAAAACTTGGAAGGGAAAGCAGAATAAAATGAAGAGGCTTATCTAGATCTCTTACTATAGTTTGTCATATTTGAACATGAAGCCGCAATATCGAAACCTTGATTTTTTTACCAAATATTTTTCATTAGTTTATGAAACATTTATGAAAAATCATAGTGTCAAATGTGGGGCTTCATATTTTTTCAGCTGCCTTTTTCACCAAAAAATGTGAAAAAAATGTAGAATTTGGTGCTCTGATAGGTCCGATTTGGTAGATTCAAAGTAATTTTGGCAAATATTTCATACAAAGTTGTAAAGACAAAATATTATATAATATAAAAACTTACAAAATGAAGCGTATTTCATAGTTTGTTAAAAAAAGAATTTACAGGGTAGTAAACTACTATTTATGAAACTAGCCCTTTGTAAAGCCATAAGATGTCACACATTTACACCAGTGCAGCCATGCAACAATATGTATTTTAAAGTATGGCCAATGTTCCCTGTGATATCTTCACAGAATCAGAACCAAAGGAATTACGACTGTTAGGGCTTATCGAATTCATGTCAAAGTGTACCATTCACTGCATAAGAAGAAGATAACCGGTTCTTCCAGTGTGTAATTCACTATCATTTTATCATTTGCAAATAGTTTAAATTGATAAATTGACTTGTTGATTTAAACAATCACATATTTATTCATTTTATTGACACATTCATCAGAAAGACATCTGTATTTTGGTGCAGACTGTTTTTTTTTTTTTTTTTTTTTTTTTTTTTTTTTTTTTTTTTTTTGCTAATGAAGAGTTCTAAGGGGAGCAACTCCAGGATACTTATTCTGGTTTCTTTTAAAAGAGTTCTAAGGGGAGCAACTCCAGACTACTTATTAAGGCTGCATACTGAAAATTCTTACAACTTTGCTCTTGATTTAAAATCTTTTAGAAAATATACCATTCTCAATTTTTGGATATGTTATTATATGTTTTTCCAAATTTCCACTGGTGATATTTGAAAAAATTCTATAGCTGCATTTTCCAGAAAAATCGATTTTTGATAGGACTGTTTTTTCAGCTTATTCAATAAGCCAAATAGACCTATGAAAATAATCTCAATATATACTTTACAGTAACACACGAAACGAAAAGAAATATGTGGCACTACAAGATACACTTGTTACTTTTGAAATATATAAGTGTTTGTTTGTTCTTTTAATGTCAACCAAAAATAATGAAGCTGGAAAAATGGGTATTTTTTAAATTTTTGTAAGTGAATAAATGGCAAAAAACACTTAAACTTGGTTACCATGGAAACAAAAGTTCTGAGTTCAAAAAAGTTTCCATTTTTGTGAATCTATAGGCCTAGGTAAAAAAACAGGACAGTTTTCAAGAAAATCTGAGATACCCCATTTTCACCTCTTTTTGGTGGTTAGAAATAATCACTCTTAAGATTTGAAGAAGCTCTGGCGAATCTTATAAGTTGAGATATGTATATCCCATCTGAGGTACGCCGGGGGACATCGCCTTCCAGAAAAGGGAAATTGACTATATCAAAATCAAAATCGTCCCGTTTATCATAAATTTTGGTGGAAACTGTACCATTAGATATACATAGATTCAAATCCAAAAAAGGTGCCTCGGTATCGGAAGAATTTGCTCTATTTAATTGGAGTTCTGTAGGGTATATCCGGTCCACCATTTGGTCAAAGTAAATATTGTCAATATTTAATAAATCATCAAGGTATCTTGTTGAATTGAAAGCCTCAATAATGTCAGCCTGATTTTCACTTGAGAGACACTTCATGAAATCTCTCTCATAACAAAAAAAGAAACAAATCCGCAATAAGAGAAGCACAATTAGTTTCCATCGGAATACCAATAGTTTGCCTATAAAGTTTAGTTCCAAATCTAATAAAAATATTATCCAAAAGATAAATTAGGGCATCACATACTTTTTGACACGACCATAAATTGTGATTATTGTATACATCAAAGATGAAAAAAGCACATTCTTCGTTGCAAGCCAAATATTGGGTATTCTCCCGAATAAACGTTCGGTTAATTAAACCAATAAGTTTATCTTTTATAAGATGATGAGGTAACGTAGTATACAGTGTAGAAAAAATCATATGTAGACAATTTTGAAGCCTGAAAGTTTATAGATTTAAATTTATTGAGAACATCATTAGAATTTTTAATTGACCAAAAATAGTTAATTCCGTCCCTTTCGTAAACAGTATCATAGTATCTAAAGGCATGAAGCTAGCAGTTTGGACAAAATAGTAGTCGTGCATGAACTAGAATTAGCAATGAAACGTGCTTTATAAGGTCGTTTATGAAGTTTCGGTAACCAATATAACGTAGGAAGTCTGTCTTGCTTTCCTTTAATACTCACTGCAAACACAAAAACTACAACACAGAGAATAGATTCTCCTCTCATTAAGATGTTATACGTTATTTATTTAGGAGAGGAAAGGGTAAAAATATGGACGTTTATCATACAAAGATAATGCAATTCTGAACTGTATGTAAAAGAAATTCGAATCATTGTCTGCAAATGTAATAGGAAGAAATCGAACCTGCGATACACGGGCGAATAAATATTTATTGCTGAAGCTGTATCGATATTTGTGGCAATGGTTTGGCGCTTAACAAACGTGTTTTATGATGACTTACTTAACAAGCTTAGGAGAGTTGTGGTTGGTAAAAATATAAGAAAAGATACCTAGAAAATGCCTCAATCACGAAACAGAAACTTCCCGAGGCACAAAAAGGAGAGATGTGGAACGCCTAATGACAAAACAAACGCCGCATATGGAACCATCGAAACACAAACAAACAAACGTATAAGTAAATATACATAGTAAAATGTCACAATCACAAAGCCTTTCCTTCCCAATGCACCAAAAAGAGGGAAGGAGAGATAAAGAACGTCTAATGACAAAACAAATGCCACGTATTAAACTATTGTAACACAAACAGACATATTAGTGAATATATTACCAAGGAAATGATACAATTACGAAGCCCTGCCTTCCCGAGTCAACAAAAGAAGGAGAGAGGAGGAATGTCTTATGACAAAACAAACACCACATATGAAATCATCGAAACACACATAAACATATAAGTGATGATACCCAGGAAATTCCACAATCACGAAACCCTGCCTTCCCGAGGCATCAAGACAAAGCGCGATAAGGAACGTCTGATGCCAAAATAAACGTCACATATAAAATCATCAAAATACAAATTAAAATATGAGTGAATATACATATAAAATGTCATAATCTTGATGCACAACCTTCTAGAGGCACCAAAAGAAGGAGAGAAGAAGATAAATAAAAAATGACAAAACAAACGTGCCATATTAAACCACTGACGCAAAAAGTAGACCTGCAACAGAGGAATCGCCTTGAAACGGTCAGTAGAAAAATTGGATGGGACCTTAAATTAGTTTTACTGGCGAGAAACAGCGCCCTTTATTCAAATGATGCTCCAAATTACTAATGTACGAGCGGTCCGCAAAGGGTTTTCTACCTATCTGTAAACCTCACAGAGAAACATATATATAATCACAAACACTGTGATCAAAACAAAGCAATGACGACCTAAAGCCAGACCACGAGAAACCCACAAATAGGATAACAACGGGCTCGACCACAGACAGACAGAATTTAGTAAGGCAGCAATCAGGTGACCACAACGGGCTCGACCACAGACAGACAGAATTTAGTAAGGTAGTAATCAGGTGCGTCCATTTGTTTTCAGAACAATTTAAAAAAGATAATTAATGGACAGAAATCGATAGGATATAATGTTGATGTTATGCGAAAAGACAAAATCAATAGTTATTAAGAGTAACAATTTGTTATGCCCATTGTGATTTCAGAGCGGTAGGCCGGGCCACTGACCCAATAATGGCTCCACCCGAAACCTTTGATCTTTTTCTAAACGGTTTGTAAATGACCTTATTTTTTGTCTCTAGCTGGACACATCATTTGTGTACATGGTTCTATAGTAGTCCACTTTGCTCTGACTTTCGGTTTGCAGTCGAGCCATCATCTGTTTTCATCAATGTGTTGTAAAGTCAGTTGATATGTGTTTATGTGTTGATCCAACGCTGAGTTGGGAAACACATATTTAGACCAAAAGGCATATGTAACTGGAATTGTATCATCATTAAGGACAAGGTTAGGCGTCCATTTGGCCATATTAAAGCCCCAACAGTTATATTAGACCATTCGAAGCGGTACGTCTGTTAAGTTCCTTTTCGTTTGTATATCTTATCTTTGTTTGTTTGTTCTCTTTTCACCAGACAGTACACAAGCCACAAACCAAACAAAGCAAAGTGATAAGTGTCCTCTTCCCCTACAAGGTGATCACAGTGCAAAAAAGGTAAGAGAAAAGTCCAGGGAGTGTCACAATCACAAACCGCAGCCCTTCCCAGACACCAAGAGGAAGAGGAAACCGACAAATCCAAACAAGCACAAATCGAACAAACGTACGAAAAACACTAAGATTAGCTCTCTCTTCTTCAAGCGAGGCGATCGCAATGCTAAAAGGACTGAAAAAAAAGTAAGAGAAAAGTCCAGGGAGTTCCACAATTACAAACCGCAGCCCTTCCCAGACCCCAAGAGGAAGAGGAAACCGACAAATCTAAACAAGCACAAACCGAACAAACGTACGAAAAGCACTAAGATTAGCTCTCTCTTCCCCAAGCGAGGTAACCGCAATACTAAAAGGATTGAAAAACACAAAAACAAAATGACACACGGAAAGACATACAACAAATCGCTTCGTAGAATAAACACAAAGCAACAAGGAGTAAGACTAACACCGGGACCACCGCCTTAGAACGGTCGGTAAAGCAAACCACCGGGGGGGGGGGAGGGTTAAAGCACTTTTACAGCTAGCTAACTTCACTCTGGGTCCCGATGCTACTCTTAATACATAAATACATAAAAATTCGGTTCGCATAAAGGCTCCCAACTCAGTCAATGCATCAAAGCGAAAACATAAAAATCAAATTAATCACTATAATAAACAAAGACGAGCACTCATGGCTAATTCTACTGTATGCCAGAGTAAATGAAAATCAATAGTTGAACCACGGCGGGCCAAGCCAAAGACATATCGTCAAGCCCCAACCCACTGAAAACACAAGAACAAAATGACACAAGGTAAGACATACAACAAATCACCTCGTAGAATAAACCACAAAGCAACAAAGAGTAAGACTAACACCGGGACCACCGCCTTAGAACGGTCAGTAGAGTAAACCTCCGGGGGGTTTAAAGCACTTTTACAGCTAGCCAACTTCACCCTGGGTCCCGATGCTACTCTTAATACAGAAATACATAAAAATTCGGTTCGCATAAAGGCCCCAACTCAGTCAATGTAAAATAGTTGCAATAACACAACGAACAGTACAAAACACAACGCAACACAAAGAACAAAGATTACCAGAGAACCGCCTTAGAGCAGCCAGTAGTAAAATATTTTTTTTCTGAAAGGTTCCATTGGAAACAAAGAACATATTACAGATATAAAATTGGATTGTCGGTTTTATTGAGATTCTTCATAAGTAGAAATGAAGTTTGCAACACTGCTTACGCCCTGTAACGTATAGATGAACAGAACTCCATTTTTAAAGATACAACAATGGACAAAATGTAAAATCTACAGGGGATTTAAATCAATTTTACTGGTACCGAATCTTCACTTAGTGCTCAAATGTAAAAATACAAAATGATTGTTCGGATTGCATAGAGGCTCCCTAATTCAATCAGTGAAACGTGACTGAAAAAAGCGTGTGATTCAAATCAAATCAATGTAAAGAAAAGGATTATAGCTTGTGGCAATCACCTTAGACACTAGCAGCCAGAGCTAAGGAAACTCACTAGATAAATTACACACAGGACCAGAACAGACAGATTTAGATTTTTAACCTTTTAGATTTTCATTCCACCTCCTAATGAAACGTTTAGTTGGCACCTCTTTTGAGTCAGAGACCCGACACATTATCGTTAAATTAAAGATGAAAACATAGATACGATAAATAAACATGACTGGGTTAAAGACGAAACGTCTATATTATTATATCTAAGATGTATCCCACCTTTTTATAACGCGCATTTTTTAACTCTTCGGAACCTTTTTCAGGGCCTAGGGCGGCCATGCTCTGTGACCGATGCCTCTCTTGGATATCACTACATTTACTTTTCAATCCCACAACAGTTCCCATATTGGTTCCTATATGTTGGAAGCAACTGCTTTTCTGCTGGACCGATTAGCTTTTTTTTTATTTGTGTTTGTTTTTAGTTTCATTGCCTTTAAGGAACATTTTATGATTTGTTGCTGTCCCTTTATGATCTTTGAATGGCATAGAAGGCTTCGACTATTCAATTGCTTTCATTCGTGTGAATGTGTTGGCTCTCAGTGGGTAAATTGCTTTTAGAATCTATTTATCTTCTCTACAACTAATGTTGGTGCATGTGGAATTTGCATAACGTCTCTCGTAATTCATTATTTCTTGCAATTGTCTGTTTGGCTAATTCCGGGATTTTTGAAAATTTACATGCTGTCACTGACGAGACCTTATCTGCCAAGCCTCTATTCGTAAGCTGCTTCTTTCAACTGTCATTCCTTTTCGAATGTATTTGAAAAAGAAGAAAAAACTTTCAGTTGACTGCTCCGTCTCTCTTTGAGCTGTATCTATTAACCTTAACATAATATTGCTTAACCCGTTTTAGACTGAATAAACTCCCCAACACTATATATTGGAAGAATCGAATTTCAATTTTAGGTTTACCAAGTTTTGGGATTAAGATATTTCTAAATAATGCATAGACTATTAGCTAACAGTGGAGATCCTGATCAGACGCCGCAGAATGTGGCGTCTGATCTCAGTCTGCACCGTTTTCAATTCACCATTTCGGGGGTCTCCAGACTAAAATGGGTTGACAGTTTGTAGACAACCTGAATTTGTCAACTCTGCTTGCAATATATTCATTTTGTGGCTGCTTAATAGTATTTGTCTGTCTTGCACTTTGGTGTAGGGGGCTGGATTTAGATTTCATTATATCAGTACCTGAGATCACTTATTCCATTTTAAATGTATCCAACAGTAAAGTGATAATGGCTATCAATTAGCTACGCAACCTCATTTGTAATTATTTTCAAATAACATTTGGTATTCTCGTGTAAATGAGATGTAAGAAAGAATACAAGACACAGACGAACAGGATTGAAAGAACATACAGACATATAACATACTAAGTATAAAAATACACGACAGTGGCCAATATTGGTAGCATATTCGTGTCCTTATCTTTATTTTATCAGTGTTGATTTTAAATGTCTCTCAGCATTTAAACAAACTGTAATTTATACTTTCTATGCGCTGTGATAGCTAGAAGCTTAAACTAAATGTAGACACATTTAAAGTAATTATTTTAGTAATGGTAAAACGGACACTAAATCGTTAAAATTAATGATACCCATTCGGAAATTGAAATTGTAGAGAAGTACAAATATTTTTGGTGTTGTATTGTTTTACAATGGTGATTTAACACACATTGCATATCATTTGTATCAGAAAGGTTTGAAAGCGATTTTCATTCGCTTAAATCTAAAGTTTTCGACTTTGGTGTGTTAAGCAACAGTTTGAAACTTTTTGACATACTTATACGTCCCATATTGACTTATGGCTCTGAAATGTGGATCAGTGATTTTACCATTAAAGATAAAATAGCAGATACTCTTCCTTTTGAAAAAATACATAACAGATTTTGTAAATTTTTAATAGGAGTTCATAAAAAGTCATCAAATTTTGCCTCTGGACTTGAGTTAGGAAGAGAAAGAATACTTAAATTTATTACCTGCCAAGCACTGAAATTCAGTGAACGTTTAAACAAGCTTCCAGCTACCCATTTTATGAAGTTGACAAATCCCTCCATCATAAAGGTTACAGAAGCTGGTATTCTATTATCCAGAATTCTATGCATAAACTGAATGTCAGAGAGACTAACTTGAATTGCCGATATGTATCGCTTATTATTACTTAGAAGTATTGTTCAGACATATATGAAGAAATAAATTTATTTAAACGTCAAATAACTGACGATAAGCTGCATACATACTAAAAATATATGACAGTTTCTGTTTGCAATCCTATTTATCCTTCGGTTCCCAAAATCGTTCACAAAAGAACTTAAAATATTAGAATAAGTGATCATGATTCACTAATTGCACGTGGCCGCTACTCAGACCAAGAATTCAACGCGAGCTTCAAATCTGTGTGCAGTGCAATCAGTCGGAGATGAGGAGCATTGTTTCCTATTTTGTAGAAAATATACACATTTGCGGATTACATTGTTTAATAAGTTAAATTTAAAGATACCAATTCTAAAACCCATTACTAATGAATGTTTTAAATTATTTTATAAATTGATGAACCCCAGTAGTGCTGTGGATACAAAACTTATTTGAAAATTCATTCATAAGGCTTTAGAATTAAGGTAGTAGATCTATTGATTGTTTTCTCATATCTAACTTAAGAGGCGCCATTTTGAAAAAAACTAAACGAATCGAGAGATTGAAAAGTGATAAAATATTCCCATTTAAATGGATATTTATGTGTTCTCTGCTCAGATAGGATTATTTTTATGCTTGTGACCTGATTCAACGAAACAAGCATATGGATTTAAACATTTTCAGCCGGTAAGTTAGGATTTGAGATCATCCCACGGGTTAAAATCTAGGCCGTTCGTATGTTACAAAAAAAAGTACCGGTTAAAGAGATTTATTTAAGAGGAAAGATTTCTTCTTAGAAAACACGGAAAATACCAATTTTATGTCTGGTAGAAATCATGGTATTTCTTGGTTATGCATGTAATATACCGCTAAGTTCCATGCTTGGCGAGGTAAGTTTTATTTGGAAAACTTATTTTTACGTTCAGTTTAAAAAGATTGTCACTCTACAAAAAAATAAGTTACAGTATGGATATTCTGCGGCAAACAGCATGCATGGTTGTTAACTCAATTATGGTTCATAACTTTGCTTCCCTCTTTAATTGCACGACGGTGGGTCGGTCTTCAGACTACATGCCGGCTTCTTCATCAATCTGTTTCAGATGGTTGTCACCTGGCTATTAATTGCTATCGTCGGGCTCATCGTGATTCTCTTAGTTAACTGCTTAATGGAAGAGCTTGGTATGAGTACCATGACCGGAAACCCTACATATAATCTTACTGCTATGTCCAAGGAAGAAATTCTACAAAACCACCATTCGGTGATGCTGACATTTGGAATTTCCCTCCCAGAGGAAGATATTGACCTTCCCAAACTGTACTGGATTCCTAAACTTCACAAGAATCCGTACATGCAGAGATATATTGCTGGTTCAGCTAAGTGCTCAACCAAGCCTCTTTCTCAGATTCTAACACGAATACTAACCGCAGTTAAAGAAGGCCTTCAGAAGTATTGTGACACTGCATATGCCAGAAGTGGTGTTAATCAGATGTGGATCCTGAAAAACTCCAAAGAGCTCTTAGAAAACCTAAAGGCACAATCTCTTCATTCCGTCAACAGTATAAAATCTTTCGATTTCTCTACTCTTTACACTACTATTCCTCATGATAAATTGAAATCTAAATTAAAGGCAATTATCAACCAGTGTTTCTTCCACAAGAATGGTAACCGTCGATTTTAGTATGTTGTCATTGGCTACAAAGACACATACTTCATTCGGGATCACTCTGATGCACCACAAAAATACTCAGATGCAGATGTCATTAAGATGCTGGAATATCTAATCGACAATATTTTTGTGGAGTTCGGCGGTCGGATATTTCAATCGGCATACCGATGGGTACTAATTGTGCACCGTTACTTGCCGACTTGTTTTTATACTCGTATGAGGCGGAGTTTGTACAAAGTCTCCTCCAAGCAGGCAAGAAACACCTCGCACAACAATTCAATTTCACCTACAGATATATAGATGATGTATTGTCTCTGAAAAACACAAAATTTGCAGAGTATTTAGAATTCATCTACCCACGTGAACTTGAAATAAAGAAAACAACGGAGACTTCAGCCTCCTCCTCATACTTGGATTGTTATCTCTACATCGACAATGGAAAGCTTACTACTAGGCTTTACGACAAACGGGATGACTTCAATTTTCCCATCGTTAACTTTCCTTTCCTGAGCAGTAATATCCCTTCTGCACCAGTATACGGCGTTAACGTTTCACAGTTAATCCGTTATGCCAGAACTTGTTCAAATTATCAGGACTTCATGGAGCGTGGGAAAGTGCTCACTCAAAAGTTGTTGAGCCAGGGGTATCAAAAAACCAAACTGGTAGCAACCTTTAAGAAGTTCTATGGGAGACATCATGATCTAGTCAATCCCTACAATGTGGCAGTTTCCAGAATTGTTTCTGATGTTTTTGCCAGTGACGCGCCATAAGTAGACTTCCCAAATCCCGGACATACGCTTCTACCGATATTTCCTTCGTTCAGGCCCATGGGCATGGTGGGCGAAGCTTGCTTACCAAGTAATGCTTACTATCCGCGGACGCCTGATTACACCCTTTGTTCTGGGGTCCATGTCTGTTGGTCTGAACATTCTGATTCGTCATTCGTTTATGGATTTATGATTTTGAATTACGGCTTTGGTACCATGACCGCAACTACTTGTCTCCTGTGCCCTGGCTTTAGATCGCAATTAAGCCCATTGCTTCGTTTCATCACAGTGTTTTTTTATTAAATGTGTTTCACTGTGATATGATAGAGGACCCTTTTGCGGGACAAAGATATTTTGAAGTTGCATAATTAAGGATTAGGTTTCGCGGGAGAAAACTTATTAAAGCCTCACAGTAGCTTATCTACTGACCGTTTTAAGGCGGTTCCTCTTTAACACTTCATCTTCGTTTTTTTTTTTTTTTTTTTTTTTTATTTTGTGTGTGTGTGTGTGTGTGTGTGTGTGTGTGTGTGTGTGTGTGTGTGTGTGCTTCATCATTTGTTACTCATCTCTCATTCTTTTGATGCCTCAGAAGGGCTATGCTAAACGATTGTGGCATTTTATTGGTATCTTCACTTACGTTTTTGGAGATGCAGGCAATGTTGTGAAATACATTCTGTTCATTAACAGACACTTTGAAACCCACTTTGCTGTTATATTTGTTTTCTTTGATGCGTCATTTGGTATTAAAGTATTCATTTTATTTACCTATTATTTCACAAGATACGCCATTGCTCCATGACCCGTTTGACAGACACTGAATACTATTACTTTTCCCTGATAACATGTATCCTGAGTGACAAGTTACATTAACCAATGCTCCATAGGTCGTAATAGAATTCGTAAAATCAATTTCACCATTGGCGATCTGAACATTTTCTCCACAATCTGGAATTAAAAATTATGTTATTTATATAACGTTGCTATTATCCAGTGGAGAACATCACGTCATAAAAATGATATGATCACACGTTATATAACACTATGTTACTGGCGCGCCGTCTATGACAAGGTTAATTTTTCTGTTGAAAAACGGTTCAACTCCTACGGCTATAAAAAACCGTTCAGTGTCCTATGATAAATAAAATCTTGCAATGTGGTATGAAATGCTCACTCATGTAAGAGCCTCTATATATATATTGTTATTCTCACTATAAAATCAGACCGATAGGCATTCTCATATACATACATAAAGCGAAAAAGGATGGTTCAGAAAGTTAGTGTTACTCCTTTTATTTTACACATTGCGGTGAACAAAAATGCAAATTAAACCAGCAACGATTCAGTTATCAATTATACAAGTAAGCAGAGCAACCATTTAAACCAAACCAAAACATATGAGCCGCTAGGTGAGAAAACGTACCTTCTGATGTTGCACCCAACGGATACACCAATCAGCCTACACATCCGCGCCGTCTGATCAGAATCTTCGTTTTTCGCATGAGAAAACTTTGTATCCTTGGCTATCCAAACATCGCCCAGTGAGAGATTCAAATCAGGCTGATGTGAATAGTTCCCAGCTAGCATTCTTTATAAATCTATAGCGGACCGTTATCGGCCCGCCAGCTACCCTGACGGGCCGAGAACGGCCCGCTATAGATTTATAAAGAATGCTTACTGGGTTGCTGGACGTTCATGTTCAAAGGTACGTTTTCTGACATTTTGCTCATATTATAACAGTATTTTGAGCTACAGCGTATAATTTGACTACTTTAATCATAACTAATAGTCATCATCTGAGAGTCAGTAGCAGTCGAGGGCCCGGTTGTTCAACGCGTCGTTAGCTTAACGAGCTCGTTAGTGGTCAAAATGTTAACTGTTCTATTAAGTATGATATCTAATTTGCAGGTATGTTTGCTGAAAAAAATGTGAGTAGCTTTTGCAAATGCAAAAGCTACTCACATTTTTTCAGCAAAAGTATAGCGTACATGCCATATTTAACGATCAAAGTTTTAACGATACGTTACCTAACGACATCGTTACTTTTGAACAACTGGGCCCAGAAATATTGAGCGAAAGTTCTTTTCATTTCATTAAATTGTCCGCTTCAACTTTCAAATTTTGGTGCTCCTGATGTGGTTTACTATTTTTGTCATTGTATGTCTTTGCATGTATGTCCTAAAGAAATGCTTACTTTGGATAGCCATTTGGCAAAATTCATGGGAAAGAAACTGTTCTTTTGGCTTTCTGCTTGTAATGTTGTGATTGTGGTGCCGTTTCTTGAAGTGCGTCCTACTTTCCCTTTGGTGTCTTGGACGGAAGGTGTTAGGTAATTGTATCGGTTCCTGATCATTGCCTTCTTTCTATTTGCTAAGATGCCTTAAGAAGAGTAAAATTAATTGTTTATCTTGTGTAACTCCCGATCAACGCTTAAAGATCCCCAATGAGTTGAGACACACACAAACAAGAACAAACACGCACACACACACAGACACACACACACACACGGCCTCGGTGGCTCAATTGGATGCGCCGTCCGACTGGAGACTAGGAGGTCGCGGGTTCAACCCCTGCCGAGGTTGGCAACATTCTTGATCATGAAATATTTTCTACGGTCATTTTCTCCCTTCTGCTGATTCAAGAAGGGCAGGTGTCAGTTTCTGGCGAAAGAATGTGCACAATAATACGCTTTGAGGACTAAGCCTGCCCAGTAAACGTGTGGTTAGGTAAACTGACCGCGCTCGACATGACCCCATTGGGTTGACTGGGCCGTAAAACCTCGAAACAAACAAACAAACACACACACACACACACACACACACAGGGATCAAAACTTGAAGATCGTTTCTAAGCAAGGGAAAATAGAAGGGAAGGCAATGATCAGGAACCGATACAATTATCCCACATCTCCCATCAGGGAACATCAAAGGGAAAGAAACACAAACACGAAATAACTAGACCCTAATGGAAACATCACTAGCGGAAAGCCAAACGGACAGTTACTTTCCCACAAAGTGGCCAAATGGCTATCCAAAACAAAAATATGTAAGCGACACGAACTATAACAAAAATAAACCATGACAAAAGAACCGCCTTGGAACAGTCAGTGAAAAGTATTTCACTGGGCGGGGGGCCTGATCACACACACACACACACACACAGCTGTCCATTAGTTCTTTATCAACCTTTGTACATTGTTGAAACAAGGTTTGTATGTAGGTAAAAGAAACATGTTTGAGAAATGAAGGTTTAAAATGTATTTGTTTTCCATTCGTTTAATTCTTCAGGGGACGCGTTTTACTTGCATTTCGCCGGAAACAGGGCATTTGTTCTTTCTAAACTTGTGTTTGATACTGTTATTATTCACATTTGCCTTAATGATCCTCCAGAACATTTTAGTTGGTACCAGTAATGCTGAACGTAATATTTATTGCAATTATGTAGGCACATCACGAAAACATACCTATATAGTTTTGACCCCCTTAATCCCTTCTTTTATACAGTAAAACTGGGGTTTAAAGGGGTGTACATTATTTTGCTCAAAACATAGATTGTATGTACTCGTTAGACCCGCCTCGGCGAGGCCGTTCTAACGAGTACCCACACTCTATGTTTTGAGCAGAAATATGAAAAATATCAGTTTTTTTATCTGATTTTTTTTTCAGTTTTGGTGGTGAATTTTTTCTATATATTTGAATAGGCGTGTTTTTTGTAATGTGCAGGCAACAGTCATTACAGGAACGGATACACTTTCAGAGGAAGCGACTTTGTAAAAATGTGTTTTGCCTCCCTTATCTATTCTAAAAAGAACAGTCTGTGCTCCCGATGGATGACGGATGACAATAGTTCGTTTTTGTTGTCTCTGTGCAAATAAAGGTGAAGAAAAGTATAAGAAATCGGTCAGGTCATCAGCTAGTATTTATAATGTCCACGTTATTCACTCTCTATGCGTTTCGTGCAAACAAGTGTATTATTTTGATTATTTTTAATCTGAGACAGTTGGATATGTATGGATATTTTAATCCGATGAGCTTCGAAGTTAAAATCGTACCATGGACCTGTGCGCGCGAGGAAGGTAGCGAGCAGCTTGCGCATTTAGAATATATCTTCACTGGACGTATTTTTGATAGTTAAGGATGCAAAGTTTCTTAATATAAACAACGAAGACTTTGATCAGGGTCATAAGGTATCTTTTCTTATGTTGTCGCTCATCTCATTTTATTCTTCAACTTATTGGAAGACAATTAACTCTTTCGGCACCAAATTCCAGACTACATTTTCGTATGCTTTGTTTTTTTAACAAACTACCGATTGGAAAGAAGTTTATATGTAGAGTTGAGACTTATATCAGACAGCGTAGATCCTGATGTCTCATCTGGATCTACGCTGTTTGCAAAAGTCTATAACTATAACGTGTGGCAGTGAAATAATTAATCGTAAGCACTTGAACATATCAGTATTAGTCCGTACATTTGTATCGACTTGTATTAATTGCTCAGTTAGTTAAACTAGAGCTTGTGCATTGAAGGATGGGTTTCGAATCCGGTAGTCATATGCAAAATTTCAACCTGATTGGCCTGTTGTACATATAAAGTGTGAGAGAGAAATACCATGCCATATATATTATATTGTAGTGAGACAGTACTAAAATGCTAGCACAAATGTCCCTGTTAAATGTATATCTGGACATAATGATGATATAATTGAAGGCATGTTAAACGTTAAACACGCACGCAGGGAACGTGTACACACATATTTTCATTAAACGCATTGTAATGTACAGTGAACCCTCGTTACAATGACAGCATTTATTTCCAAATGTTGCCATTAAAATGAATTCGCTGTTGTAAAGAATCCCTAATGGACAGAATGATATGGTAGAAAGATCTTGTTATATTCTTATTTCCTCATAGAACATATGTTTTGGATATTTGTTAGAATCGCCTCAATGAGGCGATTCTAACAAATATCTAAACATATGTTGCTTGAAGTTTTGATGCAATATTCTTGCATAAATTCTCATAAACTGTCATCTCTTGAGCGAAGATTTCGTGATATTCAAATTGTCATTATAACGAATTTTGTTGTTGTATCGAGTGTCGGTATAAAGAGGGTCGACTGTTTTCACGTTTTACCTTCCAAAGACGACCTGTCATGCAGACCATATAATGTAGGGGCCGCAACGTCAAAAAACATACATTCGGACATGTGCACCAAGCCCAGATTCCGATCGAATCTTCACTGGGCGCATTTTGGATAAGTTTGTTCATGCGAACAACGAAGACTCTGATCAGACTGCGCATGTGCATAGGCTGATTTGAATCTTTGTTAAGCACACATAACAGAATGTACGAGTTCCAAGTTACTGCTCAATATTGTAGTAAGACAGTATAAAATACCAACATGTATTTCCCTGCAACATTTATTGATATAGCTGGACACCGCACGTGTATATAGAGTTTATTCATTCTCCTATTCTCCTAACCGAGGGAGGTAAAAAAAAATCCGATAAAGAAACGAGTGCGAAGCACGAGTTTCTTTATCGGTTTTTTTTTACCTCCCGAGGTTTATAAATCCCATATTTAAAATAGGAGAAATGAATAAACTGTATATTACATGCATTTCGCCGCAATAGAGTACACCATTTAAGAGGCTTTTGTGGCAAGTCTAGTCTGCCAGTTTGTTTACGCTGTCATTTCTATTTTGGGTCGGCGTAATAATACACTGACACTGACAGTTCGAAGCAGTGAACACTCGGGCGCCATTTTGAAAAAAACTAAACGAATCGAGAGATTGAAAAGTGATAAAATATTCCCATTTAAATGGATATTTATGTGTTTCTGTGCTCAGATAGGATTAATTTCTATGCTTGTGACCTGATTCAACGAAAAAAGCATATGGATTTAAACATTTTCAGCCGGTAAGTAAGGATTTGAGATCATCCCACGGGTCAACTTCTAGGCCGTTCACATGTTACAAAAAAAAGTAGTTCCGGTTAAAGAGATTTATTTGCCCGCCTAAGAGGAAATATTTCTTCTTAGAAAACAAGGAAAATACCAGTTTTATGTCTGGTAGAAATCATGGTATTTCTTGGTTATGCATGTAATATAATTATATATGTAGTCACTAACATACACGCTGTATTGTATTCATGATTTAATTTCCACAGACGACCTATACCATGTAGAAACAATAATATAAGCGCCGCAACGTCAGAAAACTGACCTGCGGACATGTGTAAAGTCTGATCAGAATCTTCACTGGGCGCGTTTTGGATAGCAAAGGACGCATAACGCATAATTGTTGTTTTTTGTTGTTGGTGTTTTTTTGTGTGTGTGTGTGTGTGTTTTTTTTATTTGCTTTTTTTTTTTTTTTTTTTTGTTTTTGTTTTTTTTGTTTTTTTGGTGTTGTTTTTTTGTTGTTGTTTTTTGTTTTGTTTTGTTTTTTTTTGTTTTGTTTTGTTTGTTTTTTTTCTTCAAGCGGACAACGAATATGTGAATGTCAGAAGCACTTGATAAATGCACTTCATATATATATATCTTTCATTACACACACCTTTGTCATACCATATTAGAACTATGTTTGTTAATCAGTCGCATGACATAAAAACAGTAACGTTTACAATTTGAGCCGCGCCATGCGAAAACCTGTCTTTGTGTATATAAGGACAGCAAAGGCCCTGATCAGCCTGTGCATCCGTGCGGTCCGATCATGGTTTTCGTTGTCCGCAAACAGAATCATTAGGCCTTGTAGAATATTATCAATGGAGAGCAATTGCCATTATGAGATTTTGCATCTGCAGTGGATGAATCTTCATCTGTGCTTTAGCGCATGCTCGAAAAGACTTTTTCACTTGACGCGGCCCATATAAAGTTTTTATATTTAAATATTCAGCAATAGTCACTATTAGTGATCTCAAAAGAATCACAGCCGAGCTAAAAAAAAATTGAACACACTCACCAAAACTTAAATGAAAATACTAAACAAGAGGCCCACAGGCCACGGGCCGCTCACCTGAGTGACATAGCCACTGCAGATATGCAGATGTTATGCAACAATTTTTCCAATCCTGTCATCGCAACTAATGAAAAGATCATCATTTAAGCAGTTCTTAATTTTGAAGAAGACTATATATGGCATGACAGTCAATGGAGCGTGATCATTTGAACAAACTCTCGGTCACATTTCAACAGTAGGATCTATGTGAAATTTGGTGGCAAATGGCTAAGTGAAGAATTATAATGTTATACATGTAAACAGCTCAGTGGCAGGGAAATATAATAAACATAAACAAGATGGCAGCCATCTTGGATTTCAAATCAGAATGATTTTAGCTACTGTTGATCTACAAGTAACCTCGATACTTCCAAGGAACTTTGAGTCAATTGCCCTTTCGGTTCAGGAGAAAAAGTTCAAAAACAGATTTTCAGGATGGCCGCCATGGCCGCAATTTGGGATTTCCTATCGCAACGATTTAAGCTACCTACCAAGTTTCGAGTCAACTGGCCTTTTAGTTCAGAAGAAGAAGGGCAAAATAGATTTTCAAGATGGCCCCCATCTTGGATTTCCGACTGGAACGATTTTAGCTATTTTTATATCTACAAGTCATCCCGATGCTTCCTACCAATTTTCAAATTAACTGGCCCTTTGGTTCAGGAAAATAAGCGAAAGAAAGCGTTTCAAGCGAAAATCGTCTCTATCAGAAATCCAAGATGGCGGCCATCTTGGATTTCTGATAGAAACGATTTTCGCTATTTTTGATCTACAGGTCATCCTGATGCTTCCTACCTAGTTTAAAGTCAATAAGCCTTTTGGTTCAGGAGAAGAAGTGAAAAAAGATTTTCAAGATGGCCGCCATGGCGGCCATCTTGGATTTCCAATTGGAAAGATTTTAACCATTAATTATCTATAAGTCACCCTGATGCTTCCTACCAAGTTTCAAGTCAATTGGCTTTTTGGTTTCGGAGAAGAAACGAAATAAAGATTTTCAAGATGGCCACCACGGCGGCCATCTTGATTTCCGATCAGCAGGATTTTAGCTATTTTTGATCTACAAGCCACCCTGATGCTTCCTACCAAGTTTGGAGTCAATTGGCCATTCGGATCAGGAGATGAAGTAAAAAATAGATTTTCAAAATTTCCGATTGGAACGATTTTAGCTTTTTTTGATCTATAAGTCACCTCGATGCTTCCTACTAAATTTCAAGTCAGTTGGCATTAGGGTTTAGGAGAAGAAGCCAAATATAGATTTTCAAGATGGCCACCATGGCGGCCATCTTGAATTTATGATCGGTATGATTTTAGCTATTTTTTATCTACATGTCACCTCAATGCCTCCCACCAAGTTTCGAGTCAACTGGCCGTTCGGTGCAGGAGAAGAAGCGAAAAACAGATTTTCAAGATGGCGGTCATGGCGGCCACCTTGGATTTCCGATCGGCACGATTTTAGCTATTTTTGATCTACAAGTCACCATGGTGCATCCTACTAAGTTTCGAGTCAACTGACTTTTGGGTTTAGGAGAAGAAGCGAAAAATAAATTTTTAAGATGGCCACCACGGCGGCCATCTTGGATTTACGATCGGCACGATTTTAGCTATTTTTGATATCTACAAGTTATCCCATTGCCTCCTACCAACTTTCGAGTCAACTGGCCTTTCGGTTCAGGAGAGGAAGCGAAAAATAGATTTTCAGGATGGCTGCCATGGCGGCCATCTTGGATTTCCGATCGGCATGATTTTAGGTATTTTTATCTACAAGTCACCCCGATGCTTCCTAGCAAGTTTGGAGTCAATTTGACTTTCGGTTCAGGAGAAGAAACGAAAACTAGATTTTCAAGATGGCTGCCATGGCGGCCATCTTGGATTTCCGATCGGCTCGATTTTAGCTATTTTTGCTCTATAAGTCACCTCAATGCTTCCTACCAACTTTGGAGTCAACTGGCTTTTGGGTTTAGGAGTAGAAGCGAAAAATAGATTTTCAAGATGACTGCCATGGCGGCCATCTTGAATTTCCGATCGGCACAATTTTTGCCATTTTTTATCTACAAGTCACCCTAATGCTTCCTAGCAAATTTGGAGTCAATTGGCTTTTCGGTTTAGGAGAAGAAACGAAAAATAGATTTTCAAGAAGGCGGCAATTGGGGCCATCTTGGAATTCCGATCGGAACGATTTTAGCTATTTTTGGTCTACAAGTCACCCTGATGCTTCCTACCAAGTACCGAGTCAATTGGCCCAGGAGTGTAGAAGGAGTAGGCTTTTAAAGCAATTGTTGACGCGGCAACGACGGACATTGACTAACCACAATAGCTCACCATGAGCACTTCGTTTTTGTTTTTTTGTTGTAGTTTTTTTGTTTTGTTTTTTTTTTTTTTTTTGCACGAAACCCAACTCTTAATGCTGACGCAGCTCCAAATCACACATATATGTTCAGCTCGCACAGGGATTTTCTACCTTATCTGTGAACGATCACAGTGAATAACATATAATTAGAAAAAAGAACTTTGATGAAACAAAGCAAAGGACTCAATGGCGATCTGAAGCCAGAACTCAAAAACAACACAAACAGGACTACGTTAAGCCCGACCACAGAATTATTAGTTAGGCACCGACCATCTAAAACCGAGGAGGGGGCCGTCATTTAGTTTGAGGACCGACCCACTGTCGTGCAATTAAAAAGGAAAGCAAAGTTATCAACCAGAATTGGGTTAACAACCATGAGTGCAGTTTGCCGCAGAATACCCATGTTGTAACCTATATTTTCGTAGCGAGTGACAATCTTTTTAAATCGCACAAAAAAGTCTCGCTGACAAAATTTCCGAATTTATAGAGTAAGTTGGCATAAATCGCCCGTTCTGACAGACCTTCTCGCAGAAGTGTTTTCAAACTAACGTTATACAGTCGAACTTAATAGTTCGAACACCGAGCGCACGTTTACTATGGCTAATAGACCTTTGGCCGACTATAGACCCCTCCTCCCTCTCCCCAAGGGGGACGATTTTGTACACTACATGCCATGTTTTTCTCTTAGAGAATTTGACCCCCACTAACCCGACTATTACTATATCAAAGTCGGGTTACTGGGGTATTGCTTTCTCATATGTTTCTGATGACTGAGACCATAAAACTCTGCCCAGTTGCCAATAAAATGATGCTCTGTTATGCAATTAGTTAAGTAATACTGATAAGACAGTTAATTAGAAACCTGCACACAAAATTCTTAAATATAAAACACAATGAAGAAGCTCAAAACCGATCCCAAAATCTACATCTGCATCAAAAATTAATCAAATTACAAATTTTAAATGGTTTCCTATGTTAAAAAATAAAGATTTTAAGATTATATTTTGCAGTGCAGGGAACCAGTGTTATCAGTGAAAAGTAGTTCCCCAGGTAAATCTGGTAATACCACCTGTTGTGAACAGACTCATTAGTGTAGGAGAGTTGCGGCCAGTAGCCATAAAACATCTGGTTGAATTATCAGTTGAGCATGAATTTTTTGCCACTTTTTTCTAAGAGAAAAACTTGTCATGATAATATTCTAAGACTACATCATAAAAGAAACAAAATGACACATGTTAACCCTCTGACGATTGGGGCGATTTCGTGTAACAGCCATATTACCAACGTTGCCCTCAAAATATTGGAAATAATTTGGTGTAAATACTAAAGTATCCATATTCTTGCTTACTAGCATGCCATTCGACACCAATGCATGTGGTTGTATAGAGACAGGTATCTCAATATGTTGAGCTGTCAATAACTCTTACATACGTTACTAAAATAGTCATAAACCTCATACATGTATGTATGTTTCCTGATACTACGTTTTGGACAATTATGACTAGAAATTTATTCTAATGCTGTTTTACAATAGAAAAACATTATTTATCCTTGTACATCAGGACATAAAAATAAACCGGTTTGACTAGCAAATGACAAAAGTAACGTTACTTTAAACAGCCTAAACTTCGTTTTCTGAAAAGTATTTTTATTTCAAACTTCTTGACATCTTATTTGCTGTAGTTGCATTTAGTACAATGTATTTAACTATTATGATTGATTAAATGCATTATATACTTTGAATAAATGCTTTATAATATTTTTAATGTTATATACGTTACTTTTTGAGTGATACATCGTTTAAAATGGGTGTTGATACTTTGTACATAAAGGTGAAGGGAAATCAGTTCCATAATTCTTCTAATAACAAACAAAGTAAATTATTTCTCAGACACTTTTATAGTTTGGTAAATAAAGTGAAAGAAAACTCTCGCCAATCTTCTGCTGGTGTATCCGATTGATAATTTTACCTTTAAAATAGTAAAATGCAACCAATAACAAATACAGAAATATCCCCTTGTTCATAATACTTACATGATATGAGCTCTTTATTGCTTATGTTCTATGCATAAAGCTGATTCTCTAAAACTTAAATCTATATAGACCTCTGGAAATATTCCACACTTAATACTGTCACACACGTTATTTGTCAGTTTAAGTGCTGTGATATCGGAACACTGTTTCCTATAGATAGTGTTTGCACGAGAAATCTCTTCAGTAAAGCTCCATCAATGAAAATACTGTATAATTTCTTAATATCAACTCAAAAGCATGAATACAGTGAAAAACATTCTGAGGGCACAAATTATTCAAGGAGAACTATTTCATTATTTGAGTTTACATAAAAATGCAGTGGACATCACGCTGATAATAACATCACACATATATCAACACTACATTGCAATTTCAAGTCATCTCCAAGATACGGCCAAATACACAGCATGCACATGGTACTTGTCTGTTGCCAAAGTGTATAAAATAAAACATTTTATGCTGACTGGAAGTCAGTTTGCATCAATAAAATCTGTTTATTGTGAAATACCATGTAAAAAACACATATAGGTCAGTCATACCTAATTAAATTTGATGGCAAACAAATAAATGATATTTAGCTTAACGATTTCCATTCTCTTTGTTACTTTATAATGGCTCTTAAAAACATGTACTTGATTGTCAGAATGGTGATAGTATAAAATAACTGATAGGATTGGTTGTGTCTCTGAGCCTTATATGGCTTACGCCAGAGTCTGAATTACGCTCGTATATCTAGCTGCCAAGAAACTATAATGAGATATGAAAAAACAACTTCTTCAGTCCCTACTCCTGATATGCCATTTATTTTTTAATTATTTTGATGCCAAGATACGATAAGGTATTTTATTGTCACCTTTTATTTCCACTGCAATTTCAGAAATGACAGTGACCATTGATTCTGTTAAGGTGAATAGTTTACTACCAATATAAAATGTCATTAACAGACATTATCATTTACCTAATATCTCTGGTAACGTATATAATACAACTGTGTTATTCTTAATCAGACTGCTTGCATATCTCCATTTAGACTTTTACAACTTTTATTGTGCTTCTAAAGTCAGACCCTACCAAAATAAGACAAAAAAGGTAAGAGAAAAGTCCAGGGAGTGCCACAATCACAAACCGCAGCCCTTCCCAGACCCCAAGAGGAAGAGGAAATAAGCACAAATCGAACAAACGTACGAAAAGCACTAAGATTAGTTCTCTCTTCCCCAAGCGAGGTAATCGCAATACTAAAAGGAGTAAAAAACACAAGAACAAAATGACACATGGAAAGACATACAACAAATTGCCTCGTAGAATAAACCACAAAGCAACAAAGAGTAACACCGGGACCACCGCCTTAGAACGGTCAGTAGAGTAAACCACCGGGGGGTTTAAAGCACTATTACAGCTATCTAACTTCACCCTGGGTCCAGATGCTACTCTTATTAAAGAAACACATAAAAATTCGGTTCGCATAAAAGCCCCCAACTCAGTCAATGCATCAAAGCGAAAACACAAAAATCAAATTAATCACTATAATAAGCAAAGACGAGTACTCATGGCTAATTCTACTGTATGCCAGAGTAAATGAAAACCAATAGTAGAACCACGGCGGGCCAAGCCAAAGACATATCGTCAAGCCCCAACCAACTGGTTAAAGTTTTACGAAGAGGCCGTCATTGGGTCTGAGGCCCGAACCGCCGTCGTGCAATTAAAGAGTGAAGCATAGCCATCAACAAATGATTGGGTTGACAACTAGGCATGCAGTCTGCCGCATAATATCCAGGCTATAGCCAATTCTTTTATAACGGTTAATAAGTTTTCTGAATTGCTCCGAAAAGTTAGATTTACCTACAATTTTTCTAAATCTGTACACTAAGTCACCGTAAAATTCTGGTTCCGATTTACCTTGTTGCAGAAGTGTTTTCAGACTGACGCTATATTTTTCTAACAAGGCACTGTGTCTGCGATAAAATTTCGAAAACGCCTTACGAAGTTTAAAATAACGATAGCCCTGCCTAAGAAGTTTGGCAGTAAGGGCTTTATTACGGTAGTTAAAGTCATTAAGATTTGAAGAAGCTCTGGCGAATCTAATAAGTTGAGATATGTATACCCCATATGAGGTACGCCGGGGGACATCGCCATCCAGAAAAGGGAAATTGACTATATCAAAATCAAAATCGTCTCGTTTATCATAAATTTTGGTATCCCTACCAAAATAAAACAAAACGATTTTTCATACATCACGAAAACATACCTATATAATTTTACCCCCTTAAACCGCACTTTTATATAGTAAAACTGGGGTTTACAGGGGTATACATTATTTTACTTATTTCTGCTCAGAAACATACCCACCGGGGGTTTAAAGCACTATTACAGCTAGCTAACTTCACCCTGGGTCCCGATGCTACTCTTATTAAAGAAACACATAAAAGTTCGGTTCGCATAAAAGCCCCCAACTCAGTCAATGCATCAAAGCGAAAATATAAAAATCAAATTAATCACTATAATAAGCAAAGACGAGTACTCATGGCTAATTCTACTGTATGCCAGAGTGAATGAAAACCAGTAGTTGAACCATGGCGGGCCAAGCCAAGGACATATCGTCAAGCCCCATCCCACTGGTTAACGTTTTACGAAGAGGCCGTCATTCAGTCTGAGGCCCGGGGGACATCGCCATCCAGAAATGGGAAATTGACTATATCAAATCGTCCCGTTTATCATAAATTTTGCTGGAAACTGTACCATTAGATAAACATAGATTCAAATCCAAAACAGATGCCTCGGAAGAATTTGCTCTATTTAATTGGAGTTCCATAGGGTATATGCGGTTCACCATTTGGTCAAAATAAATATTGTCAATATTTAATAAATCATCAAGGTATCTTGAAGTTGAATTTAAAGCCTCAATAATGTCAGTCTGACTTTCACGTGAGAGAGACTTCATGAAATCTCTCTCATAACAACAAAAAAACAAATCTGCAACAAGAGAAGCACAATTAGTTCCCATCGGAATACCATTAGTTTGCCTATAAAGTTTAATTCCAAATCTAATTAAAATATTATCCAAAAGATAAACATGGGCATCACAGACTTTTTGACACAACCATAAATTGTGAATATTGTATACATCAGAAGTTAAAAAAGCACATTCTTCGTTGCAAGCCAAATATTGGGTATTCTCCCGAAAAAAACGTTCGGTTAATTAAATCAATAAGTTTATCTTTTATGAAGATGATAAGGTAACGTAGTATACAGTGTAGAAAAATCATATGTAGACAATCTAGAAGCCTGAAACTTCATTGGACTTTTTAATTGACCAAAAATAGTTAATCCAGTCCCTTTCGTAAACAGTATCATAGTATCTAATCTGATGTTTTTAACAGCAGTAAGGCATAAAGTTAGCAGTTTGGACAAAACAGTAGTCGTACATGAACTAGACTTGGCTTTATACGGTCGTTTATGAAGTTTCGGTAACCAATATAACGTAGGGGGTCTGTCTTATTTTTCTTTAATACTCACTGCAAACCTAGCAGTAATATCGACAGAATGGGTATCAACAACAGATCTCTCGTCAATAGAAATCCGTTTATATGTTTTGGTACTACCAAGTTCTTATATTAGAGTATTGATATAATGAAGTCGTCACACAACAACATTATTAGCAGCTTTATCAGCTGGAGCCAAAACATACTTTCTTTGAAATGCTTGGAAACCTTGCTTCAAATATCGAAAAAGATAATTTAGGCTTAGGAGGGAGAAGATCAAGATTATTAGAGTAAAATAACACACGTTCATCAATGATCTTAAAAATCTTTAATTTCCTGTTATTTAAAGCATTAGACTCTACATGCTCTCGTTTACACCAACGCGTACAATAATCATTTAAAGCACTGGCAATTGTTCCCCGACATTTGTTGAAATCAATGTGGGCTGGGAATCTATATTTAGGTCCTTTTGAAATAACTGAACGGATTCGTGAATCAGTTATAATCTTCAAGTTACCAGTGACAATATGACCCGCTGGTTGATAACAAAATTTAGAATCTTTACAATCTCAAGAATCAGGGGAACTAGTTTCAATATCAAGATCAGAAACTTATTTATTGAAATTAAGTATAGTATTACGGATTTGTTTGTTATATTTATATCAGATAATAGGAGATTCCGTGGTTTCGAAATATGAAGGTATAGCTGATATAACATTATTATCTCGAAATATGCTAGGTAAATCTATGAATTCAATACCTTTATTAATGAATCATAATGGAATTTTGATGAAGTGTCTAATGTGTCTAATGTGTGGTTAATTTCAGAATCAATGTAAGGACGAAGAGCATGACTATAACGTTTAATAAGGAGTGCTGCTTCATACAGATCATGTTTTCTATCATAAAATTTATTCGCCTCATCATCTAACTTACGTAATGAAGAAATCGACAGTGAAGTTAGTTTAGAAAGCATTTGATAACGTCCAGAATTTAAAAGAACATTTAAATCAAAAAGAGATAAGACAGTTTTATGTTTTCGTTTAAAATTCCCATTTTTGCGCTTACCATGGGATCGTTATTACGTTTTTATGCCCCCAACTTCGAAGAAGTTGGAGGGGCATATTGCTTCTGGGACGTTTGTGCGTGCGTGCGTGCGTCCGTCCGTCCGTCCGTGTGTCCGTCCGTTACACTTTTTGGTGCATAGCATAACTTCTGAACCATGCATGCTAGGGTTTTGAAATTTCATATATGGATTCTTCATGAAAAAATAGCTGACCCGTATTTTTTTCCCATCAGGATTATGCCCCTTTCCTGAGTTATGGCCCTTTGAAAAAATATAGATGAAATCTTGTCAGCAAAGTATCTCTAAAGCTATTGAAGCTAGAGTCTTGAAACCTGGTGAATAGATTGGTATTGACGAGTAGATGACCTGATTAACTTTTGAATAAATTCTGAAAATTACTTCATGAGTTATGGCCCTTTATAACTTTGGGCATTTTTACAATTGCACACTTTTTGATGCATAGCATAAGTTTTGAACTGTGCATGCTAGGGTTTTGAAATTTCATATATGGATTCCTCATGAAAAAATAGCTGACATGTATTTTTTTTCTTATCAGGATTATGCCCCTTTTTTTGAGTTATGGCCCTTTGAAAAATATGGATGAATTCTTGTCAGCAAAATATCTCAAAAGCTATTGAAGCTAGAGCCTTGAAACCTGGTGAGTAGATTGTTATTGATGAGTAGATGACCTGATTAACTTTTGAATAAATTCTGAAAATTACTTCATGAGTTATGGCCCTTTATAACTTTGGACATTTTTACGTTGCACACTTTTTGATGCATAGCATAAGTTTTGAATTGTGCGTGCTAGGGTTTTGAAATTTCATATATGGATTCCTCATGAAAAAATAGCTGACACGTATTTTTTTTCTTATCAGGATTATGCCCCTTTCCTGAGTTACGGCTTTTTGAAGAAATATGGATGGAATCTTGTCAGCAAAGTATCTCAAAAACTATTGAAGCTAGAGCCTTGAAATTTGAGGAATAGGTTGGTAGTGATGAGTAGATGACCTGATTAACTTTTGAATAAATTCTGAAAAGTACTTCTTGAGTTATGGCCCCTTGTCATTTTGGGCATTTTTACATTGCACACTTTTTGATGCATAGCATAAGTTTTGAACTGTGCGTGCTAGGGTTTTGAAATTTCATATTTACATTTCTCATGAAAAAATAGCTGACACATATTATTTTTTTTTTTCTATTAGGATTATGCCCCTTACCTGAGTTACGACCCTTTGAAAAAAAAATATGGATGAAGTCTTGTCAACCAAATATCTCAAAAACTATTGAGGCTAGAGCCTTGAAAGGGGGGGGGTGCCTATTTGGGGCTTTTTTGGACCCCTACCAAATCTTTTTATTTTTGGCAGATGAATAGCCCATCATAAGTGCTTTATTATGGTATACCTCTTTTCGCGCACAATTATCCGTTTTTTCGAGCTACAGGCCTTTAAAAGTGGGTGGGGTAACTTAGCATGTCACTATAGTCTATTTTTAAAGTTAATTTTGGTTATTATTTGTGTGTTATTTTACCAATTTTTCTCCTAATGCAGACAGAGGATGTCTGAAATGATATTTAGGCACATTTTTCAAAACAATATTGCAAGTTTTGAAGATTAAATGTATTTACCAAACGTTAAGATACATTTGCTTATTTTTACCCTTAATCATTAAATATTTTAAAATGTTTGGTAATATAGGGGACAAACAATGGTGATTCTTGGTCAATACTAGTATTTTTATCAGCACAATTAAACGCAGTGTAGAACTGGTGGACTTGGGCTACATATTATGGTTCAGTGAACTCAGAATTGACAATGGGTGGGGTAATTCAGACGATGATTTCAGTAACTATTGAATCACCTTACCAATAGATCAAAATCATGTTATCTTGATACCATTTATACCATGCCCCAGCACAGTAGCATATCCTGTCATATAGATCTTATATGAGCCAACCCCTATAGTTCACTTGGCACCTCAGTTGAATGTGAGTTTCAGTGTAGATCAGGTGGTCGTGGTATGTGTGTGTGTATGTTTCATTGAAATGTGGGCTGTGAGTCTTGACAGCACACTCTTCCAAAATATTATTGACATTAAGGGTGATTAATGCATTAATGATTAAGGGTAAAAATAAGCAAATGTATCTTAACGTTTGGTAAATACATTTAATCTTCAAAACTTGCAATATTGTTTTGAAAAATGTGCCTAAATATCATTTCAGACATCCCTCTGTCTGCATAAGGAGAAAAATTGGTAAAATAACACACAAATAATAATCAAAATTAACTTTAAAAATAGACTATAGTGACATGCTAAGTTACCCCACCCACTTTTAAAGGCCTGTAGCTCGAAAAAACGGATAATTGTGCGCAAAAAGAGGTATACCATAATAAAGCACTTATGATGGGCTATTCATCTGCCAAAAATAAAAAGATTTGGTAGGGGTCCAAAAAAGCCCCAAATAGGCACCCCCCTTTAAGGAATAAATTGGTAGTGATGAGAAGATGACCTGATTAACTTCTGAAAAGTACTTCTTGAGTTATGGCCCTTTCACATTTTGGGTATTTTTACATTGCACACTTTTTGATGCTTAGCACAGGTTTTGAACTGTGCATGCTAGGGTTTTGAAATTTCATGTATGGATTCCTCATAAAAAAATAGCTGACACATATTTTTTCCCCCGTCAGGATTATACCCCATTCCTGAGTTATGGCCCTTTGAAGAAATATGGATGGAATCTTGTCAGCAAAGTATCTCAAAAACTATTGAAGCTAGAGCCTTGAAATTTAAGGAATAGATTGGTAGTGATGAGTAGATGACCTGATTAACTTTTGAATAAATTCTGAAAAGTACTTCTTGAGTTATGGCCCTTTGTCATTTTGGGCATTTTTACATTGCACACTTTTTGTTGCATAGCATAAGTTTTGAACTGTGCATGCTAGTTTGAAATTTCATATATGGATTCCTCATGAAAAAATAGGTGACCCATATTTTTATTATCTCCCATTTTAGAGTTATTTCCCTTTTAATAAAATAATATTGAAATCTCGTATATTTGTACTGTTGTTACCGTCATGGGCAAGCAGTGTTCGAGTCAAGCAGTGTTAGAGTCAGGCAGTTGGGGGCATAGTGTTTTTTACAAACACCAGCTCTAGTTTAGTATCTAAAAGGGGAAAAACATCGAAATCCGGCATTTTAGAAATATTTCCTTCATGGTAAATATTAACATTAAATCCAAGTGGAAAAGGGGTTTGTAAACGTTTAATCCATTTAAGTTCAAGTTCATGTCTTAAAATATTTTTTAATCTTTCGGTAGAATTGGACTTGTCTATAATTTTTTCAACAGGTTGAACCAAAACTTTACTAGCTGATCATGAATGAACATTTTGTTTTGATTAGGGCTACATGTAAATGCTACTCTGGGATTGAATACATACACTTCTTGGCATAAGACAATTCTTGTACCAATATTGTTAAATCAGGAATAATATTTTATGTTACATAGATTTAACATGTAACAGAAAGACTTTGTGGTCAATTGCTTAATGTGCCATGTTTTTTACTAGATTTGAAGGTCGTAAATAAACCATAAGCAAAAATTAGCGTAGCAAGCTATAATTTAGATATTCTTAATATACCAATAAAATTCTTGAATTGATATGCATTGGTTTGCTAGCCTGCAGATAAATTATCTACGTCACACCTGATAATGTAACAGAATAAATAAGGTGTGAAAGTATCAGTTTTATCCTTTTATTCTGAAAACTCTAATTTTAAAACCGAGTATTAATTCAAGAGATAAAAGTATAAGTAAAAACCTTTACAGAAAAGATCCCTTAAAATTAAGACATTGGGGTTTTACATTGTTACCACTGATAAATTATTAAGCAAAGAAATGTGAGGGTCTGGCATATAATTCATTTGTAGATATTCTATATAGACATAAAGATATTACTTGTATTTGCCATAAATTGAAAAGTTCAGGACAGTATTCAGTATTTAATGTAACAGTGGCCTAGATGCAGATAGTAACTTTACTGTTAACAGTATAATATGTATGTTATAACTGACAGAGAATATCAGCATTAAATTCGCAGTTTCGGGAATGCTTACAAAAACTTCTAAATGATACAAAACAGGTGCGCTAAATACTGATGAAGATTACCATACAGAAAACCACCAAATCCCAATGTATGGAGATATTTAAGATGTTACCTACGTCACTATAGGCAGAATGATATGGCAGAAACATGTTTTAATGCGCCTTTGGATCTCATATTACTCAGATGTAATGCCAAAATAAGAATTCACTTTATTTGTACACTTTCTAGGCTTCATTTGATGTGGTATTTTGTGAAAATGATTGTTTTCAATGTTACATTTCACAGTGGGGTGACTTTGCTTAACAGCCAATAACTTACAAAGTATAAAAGCTAGAGAGATATTTTTGCAGCTTTGGAAAGGGTATTTAAATACCTTATAAGAAATTACAATCTTAAGGTCACAGAGGCAAAGTACACTCTATGAAAATGAACTATATGAGTTAAAATACTCATTTCTAAAGGGTACATTAGGAAATATAACATATGTAACGCCATGTAAGGCCAAAAAGAAGTTTCAAATATCACATTTTGTAGCTAGTGGACTGTTCTTTAGCTTCATATATTTAGTTGGAACTTATAATTACATTTGCTCATATTCTCGTAGGTTTACTAATTTCTTATGGTATTATACGTTTTGTAGGGGTAACGAATGTAACAGGCTGTTACTCGGTAACTCCCCCATCGCCAGATGTCTAACATACTGCAAAATACTTGCAAGATAATAGGCTTTTAGAAACACATGGTCTACGAAATTCTCCTTGGGGATGAGGAGGTAAACCATAGTTGGCCAGCGGCCTATAATTCGAACTCATTTTTTAGGAAATTCTTCCGATAGCTCGAGAAAACAAATATCTAAGGATATTTTCTTATTTTATCATAAAATTGTATGTGATGTGTACTCATTAGAATAGCCTTATTCTTATGAGTACACTCAACGTACAGTTATTATACAGAAGATCACAACGACTTTTCTTAATTATCACCATTTGCTTTCTGACTTGGCTCCATAATTAACCCTTAGTAATTCGAACTACCCATGTCTGGAATAAATTTTAATGGTCCCAAAATGTTTGAGCCTTCATTGTGTTTGATATTAATACACAATGACAACGATCAAACTTAGAACATGTTTAACGTAGTATATGATTATGGTATCCTTGCTTAAGAAGTTCAGCAGTTACAATTTTATTTCGACAAAACTGAAAACACCTTAAGTGTCAGGTTTTATGGGCCTGACTAGTACATTTTTGGCCCAATAGTCTAATCAGTGACCCTCATAAAATTTCGAAGATCCCGGAATGAGCTCAATGATTTTGTTTTAGCTTATAAGGGAAGAGCTAAAATTGCTTGCTGAAGGCATGTGCATGCTTTATACAGATTGATTTCTACTGACTGCTACTTTTGGAAATGGCATTTTTCGCCTCTTAAGACAGGTAGTTTGCTTAATAAAGAAAACCTGTAAGACAGCTTTGACTGTATATTCTGTTTTACTGAACATCTCTTACCTACTATTTTACAAAATACTTTGCCGCCCCAAGTTCCGTCCTGAAGACACTGAATTCTCTTTTCCTTTCCTGTGTGCCTGTATCCCGTGTGACAAATGACAGAAACTATTTCTCCATATGTCGTGTTAGAATTCGCAAAATCAACATCGCCATTAGCAAGATTAAACTCCTCTCCACAATCTGGAAATAAAATATGAGACGGAACTCATCATCTCCTACAATATTGCATGCGTACCCGGCGAAGTTTCAGATCAGCCTGCACATCCGCACAGTTTGATCAGTCTTCGCAGGACACTCTGTAGGTAAAATTAAAATCAAAGTTTTTTTTATATAGATATATAAGGAAAATAAGCCCTGCCCCCTAGTGGCCAAGTGTTCTGACGAATCATGACGGCTTGAACAATCTTGTTAGAAGGTCACCAAGGAAACATTTCTGCCTAGTTATATTGTAATCGGTCCAGTGGTTTCTGAAAAGAAGATTTTTTTAAGCTTTCTTTATAGATATATAGGGAAAATAAGCCCCGCCCCGCTGGCGGCCACGTTTTTTGACGACTCAAAAATGGCTTGAACAATCCTGGTAAAGGATCACCAAAGGAACGTTTCTGCAAAATTATATTGAAATTGATCCAGTGGTTTCTGACAAGAAGATTTTTAAGCTTTCAGCTAAAAAATCTATTGTTAGCTCCTGTGATCTAGATATGCAATGGACCAAAACCATTTAAACAACTTTGAAAGAGGACCAACAAGGATCATTCCTGTGAAGTTTTGTCAAAATCCAATCAGTGGTTTAGGAGGAGATGTCGTTTAAAGAAATTGATTACGGACGCACGCACGCACGGACAGACGCACGGACGACGGACAAAATGTGATTATAAAAATTGCTAAAACCATTTCTATCGAAAATTCAAGATGCTCTGCATCTTGAAAATTTATTTTGAACTTCCACTCCTGGCCAATTGACTTGAACCTTGGTAGGAAGTATCGGGGCGACTTGTAGATAAAAAAAAAAAAAAGTTATATCATTTCGATCAGAAATCCGAGATGGTTGCCGTTTTGCAACTCTGCTTTGAATTTTTTCTCCTGAACCAAAAGGTCAGTTGACCAGAAACCAGGTAGGAAGAATCGGGGTGCTTTGTAAAGTCAAGGTAGCTGCAGCTGCCATCTTGAAAATAAATCTATTTTGAGATTTTTTGTAATCAAAAAGCCAACTGAATCGAAACGTGTGGTACTCATGTGAGCGATACAGTGCTATCTTGACCCTTTTATTAAAGCTCCAACAAGTATGCTTCTACAAATATGATCACTGTTGCGCACATATTCGCTTCGTTTTCAGGAAAGAAGTCATCTCCAGTGTTGGTTGTAATTGGAATAGCATCTAAGTTGAGGGTCTAGGTGAAACTACGCCCATCCACTTCAGTTGTGCTTAGCACAGAAATATTTACCAAAATGATCAATAAACTTCATTTTCTGAATTGCTGTATATACTTTCTGAGTGTGTAATAGCTGTTACGCATAGAACAGATAATGATCCAACAGTTCTACGTTACAGACCTGTTATGAGTACAAATAAGCTTCATTCACCCGTTATACTTCCATTTACATGAGGACATTCAAATATTAAATGACTATTGGGTATAAATCATTCTTTTACTCGCGCGTATTTTTGTCCTACTTGTGATGACGTAACTAGTTGTTAAAACATATAACTGTGTCTTTTTCTTTAAATACTTATTCTTTGCTAAGCTGTCAATACATTTTCGAGACATGACTTTGCGTCCGCATGTCTTGTGTGTTGATGTCCGGAAGTGCTTCTGGAGTTAAGAATAGGACTTCTTGCAAGTTAAACTGGTTTAAGCCTCACAGTCGGTTTTTGTCTCCTGTTTCAAGGCTAATAGGTTTAAAATACAGTTATGTCATTGTATAAAGTAAAACTTTATATGCTGTTTTATTGTTGTTGTTGATTGTTGTTGTTGTTTTCGGTTGTTTTCTCTGTTGTTTTTAGTTGTTTTCTTTTCTTTTCTTTTTTTCTTTTTTTTTATTTCGTTGTGATTAGCGTCAATGTTTTATTCTTAAGAAGATAATTCAGCAGAATATGTTGATAGAAACATGCCATCTTAACAGTGCAGCAACGAAAATTGTCGGAACCAGAGACACATATCCTTTAATATAAATTACTGTCGATTGATAAAGACTTATAGACGAAGTGTTTAGACTTCAAGTTTATTGAGTTTTATGTTTACAAATGACAACATAACTGATGTGACTTCATCTCATTCTCATGTAGGTCAGTAAATAATATTAACGCCCTATCATTAACACAGTATAATAATAAACAAACCGTTTATAGCCAAATTACAATAAAGAATTATAACTAACAAATATAAACAAAGTATATGTTTAGTAAAAGCTATTTATTGTGCAGAATATCATTAGCCAGTACTTGTAGACATATTGTCAATTCGTCAAATGTACTTACTGGTATTTTAACCCTGGTCCTGCTGGGCCCGGATATGCCCTGTTTTTGCAAACAGCGAAGATCCAGATCAGTTGGCTTCTAAAGAAGAAGCCAACTGATCTGGATCTGCACTGTTGGTTGTTATGTGAATTTGTATCAACAACCTGGATCAAGTAATCTGATTGGCTGAAAATTAGAAGTGACCATGCCATTTTAATTTATTCAGCATAACAAGGGTTATTTTTCATTTACATAAGGATTAAGTGAACTTAATACAATTGAATCAACTTCTGTGACGTCATGTTTGCTTTCCTGTGCAATAAACCGCTTGAGTAATCTGGTCTACTCTACCCTTTTTAGTAGTGTTGCCACTGATGATCGATTATAATCGATAATCAGTCATATTTGCCGCTTGTAACTGATGATCGGAAAGATTTTTTATAGTCGACTAATCGGAAAATGCTATTTTTAGAAACATATTAGTCTCACGTTGTTTTTTTCATAGGCAAAATATAAAGAAATGAAATTGTCTATTTGGGTCATCCTATATTTGTGGTCAATAAAAAGGGAATATTGATTTAAAAAAAAAGCCTTAAGTCAAAAGGACTGATGTGTTTCTTATTTCCTCATGAAAACATATGTTGTGGGTACTCATTAGAAGCGCCCCGCTGATGCGATTCTAATGAGTACCCACAACAAAATGTTTTCATAGAGAAATAAGAAAAATATTATCTGGATACCCCTCTTATTGATCTGAAGCATTGAATAAGTACTGGAAGAGGGCTAAATTAAGAGTGAATTTATTTTCTACAAGCCGATTATTAATCGATGATCAGTCGGTTTTACAAAACCGATGATACAAAACCGATGATCGACTATGAAATTCCTGCCGATTTCCAACACTACTTTTTAGACGCAAGCAAAATAAAAGACAAAATTATCTCACCATAAAAGTATATCAAGGGACGCAAAACATGCGACAGAATTGCTACCCATAAAAATGTATCAATTCCAATTTAGGTCTCCAAATATTAGGATAATTGCGGTAGACTTACCTACGAGCTTGCATTCAAACATAAGTTCTAAATACTTGTACGTTCCTTTGCAGGGGTCGTCAAAATCGCTATTTGATGGTGTTAATTTGCAAGCCGTTTTATTTTGACACAGATTCCTGACCACTGACAGCGACTTAGAAGCTCTACAGTCTCTATCACTAGTTTTAGGGTGCGGACATGTTGTTTCTGAGGTACGTCCATAAGTTGAACTTGTAATATACAGCCTCGTGCCCTTTATGGTAAGGCAGCTGATAGTACTGGTGTTGCCTTCACAAATGATGGAGGTTTCTGCAAGAACATAAAGTAAAATGCATTATTGCATAAAAAGAAGTGTCGCACGTTATTAACAGCCGTGCATTAACCGGCGAAAAGCCGTGTATTAACAAAGCAATTCACGCGCTGTTAATGCACGGCTACGCAACTTTAAATATGTTCGTACCGGGGCCACAAAATTGCAGCCGCCACGAGATTTGTACTGCCCTGTCCTCGAACGAGCATAGTCCGTGGCAATAGCGTTCGCGCGACATCGGTGAAAAGGCGAAACAAACTAGTGCAAGAAATAACGCCAACTGTAGCAAATGTTTTCATTTTATGCAATAATAGCGATCGAACATGGTTTTTCAATGAATTAACATTTCAAAACCTCCCACGGGACCTGGCGACTGTGAATGCATGAAAAACCATGTTTGATCCCTATATAATATAAACTACATTTGTATAAGTTTATTAGTATTATTTTAGCGCTTATCATGTTTTTTTTTTTGTTTGTTTTTTTTTTTTTGTTTTTTTTTGTTTTTTTTTTTTGTTTTTTTTTTTATTTTTCTAGAAAATAGACTTTGACATTTCTTGCAAATGGTCTCCTTACGGGACATTTTGCATGAAATTTCAAAGCCTATTTTCTGGAAAAAAATTACTAGCATATCATCAATTTGTGGTTTGCTTAATTAGCAAAGAATCTTAAAGGCTAAATGAGATTTACCTTCTCTTCCCACTTTAATCGCATGACGTTAGATCGGTCCTCAGACCATCATAGTGGTTTGATTATATGCGTTTCACTGTGAAGTTTTATAGATTAGGTAGTGTCCCTTCCTATTCGGACCGAACATATTTTTTTCAATTTGGAGCTGCGTCAGAATTAAAGGTGAAATTTCGCACGAATAAAACTGGCTGAATCACATCCTCCAACCTACCTCACCCCATCCCCTAAACCCCGCCTCCGAATAGTTTTCCTAGTGAAGGTTCAAATGCGGTTTCTCTGTTCCAGTTTTGATATGTTTGTGTGTTTGTGGTTTCATATGTGTTTTATCCTTATTTGTTCCTCTAATCTCCTTCTTTTTCTGCCTAAGGAAGTCTGTGCTTCGTGACTGTGGTATTTCCTGTGTCTCTTCACTTATAGTTTAACAGTTGAAAATCAGTAATTGTAAATACTGACTATCTCTTGATATATCTTTGAACACTGCACAAGTACCTTTCTAGAGTAGAATATGCCGCTGTTTAACTAACTTGATTCTCTTTGTTCTGTTTTTTATTAATCCATTTATGCCTAGCATCCCATAAAACGGACATTAGCAAATAATGTTGATTCTCATCTTACACCGCAAAACGCGGCTTCTGATCAGCTTCTCCACTGTTTGCATTAAAAACGGGAATTTCAATTAAACTTCGCAATAATAAAAATGAACTAGATACCCCTTATACTGGAAATGGACCAGTCCAAATACTGTAGGCAGGAGAATCCACTCGGTATGAATGGGTTAAATGCTATTTGTTGTCGTCGTTTCATGGCATTTAATCCTTTCAGGGAAAAGACAAATGTTTGTGCTTTCAAATGAAGTTGTTGGTTTTTTTGTTGTTTTTTGTTTTTGTTTTTTTGTCTCTACCGCTTGGTGGCATTGACTTCTAGAGTTCGAAATTGCTTTTATATGGCCGCGTTTTGAATATTCTTTAGACATCTACCAAGAAATATGTGTTTATAAAATACCATGCCCCTTTCATACAATTGCTCCTACAAAACGCCAAACTTATAAATGGCATGACCCATAAAGTGCGTTGACCGAATGAATAAATGAAAAAATGGGTGAACGGACAAACAATATGATCCTCAACTTAAAAAAAAATTAAAAAAAATAGTACATAAAAATACTGGTCTGTTTTTATTTGTTTTTATTAAAGTGCAAATATTTTTAGATATCTTGTACACAAGGATTAGTTTTTGTTTGCTTGTTGTTGTTTTTTTTTTTTTTTTTTTTTTTTTTTTTTTTTTTGTTTTTTTTTTTTTGTTTTGTTTTTTTTGGAGGTGGGGGGTTGTTTGTTTGTTGTTGTTTTTTGTTTGTTTTGTTTTTTGTCTTTTTTTTTGTTTTTTGTTTTTTTGTTTTTTTGTTAAAACAAGTGCATAACTCCGCTAACATAGGTCGGCTATCAAGCTCCTAGCATAGCCTTTTCAATACAAGACCTAGAAAATGTGTAACGAGCAAAATGGACTAACGGACACAATTAAAAACAAAGAAATATGCCCCCGCACCTTCATTAAAGTTGGACGCCGGACGCGGGGACAAATTAGACGGCAATAGCTTACCCTAATCATGTAATCATTCAATCAGACATACCATTACTAGCTCCGATATTAAAAAAAAACTTTATACAAAAATTATATAAGAACTTACTAGCAGAGATAGTGCCATTTGTACACGCTCCATCTGAAATAAACATAAAATACTTACATACCTAGCAGTAAAGAAAAGAGACTAACTGAACGACCTTACCGGTATGTTATGACATTTTTTCAGTTACGTCATGATTATGATGTTCATGTTACGGATGGACGGACTAAATGATGTCGTAAGCGTATAATGATAAACATTGGCTATAAACAAGTCAACTCAAGTCACATCACGAAAACATACCGATATAATCTGACCCCCTTAAACCCCCCTTTTATATAGTAAAAACTGGGGTTTACAGGGGTATACATTATTTTTCTTATTTCTGCTCAAAAAAATAGATTGTGGCGAGGTGGTTCTAACGAGTACCCACAATCTATGTTTTGAGCAGAAATATGAAAAATATCAGAATTTTTATTTGAAAATTTTCAGTTTTGGGTGGTGAAATTTCGAATATATTTGAGTAGGAGTGTTTTCGAAATGAAGTCAAAATTTTATTAGTATTTTATCAAGCAAACAGTATTTGCTTGATATGAAAAGAATGTACCGTGTTGAAAATTCGGTAAAATACTCTCTCTTCGAAGATTGCTCTTTACCAAATGGCTATACTCCTTCATGACAGTTTTTAATATCAATCTAATACACTTTACTATTGATTATTTTCTTTATACTACTAATGAGACATAAATGGGATTCGTACGCGTAAAACGTGGCGTATGCTACCGGAAATGCCGGAAGTGCATACATTCGGCGAACACTACACTATACTGCCTGGAACATTTGTGAGTACTTTAAACACTACAAATATAAGCTTTCACCAAAAACTTTGTCTTCTCTTAGCACACAATAAATACATTTATTGTACGCTACGCGTAGACTAAGCTTTTTTGTGAAAGCCAATACTTGGTTCTCTAAATCCGCCAGATACTCCAAACACTTCAAATGAGTATTACACGGAGCGCGAATAATAATGTTTATGAATTCGACCGGTCTATGACCGTTCATAAATTGCTTCCGGAGCAATGACAATTATTGAGATTGTGCAAGGGCGTAGACAATAAAGTTATGTACAAAGATCGATTACTGTACAGTACAAAAGGATGTCTCTGTAAAAGAAATACAACCGAATACACCTAGAGAATGCCACAATCACGAAGCACAGTCTCCAGGTTTGCGTTGTTGATGTGACAGTTATTGTTTTTATGCTATTTAGTTTTACCATGCATTGTTCTCTGTCCCTTTTTCTATGGATGCAGAAGCTGTGCGACACCAAGACTCTGATTTTCTTTATTTTAAATGTTCGGTATTTGCAAAGGCAGAGTTTATAGATTTTATCTGACTTCATTTTTTAATTTCCCTGGGATCACGAAATCTAATTCATATCCTGCAAAACCGAGTTATGTTTGAGCTGGTTTTGACCCCATTAAACCCCACTTTTATACACTAAAACTGGGGTTAACAAAGGTTTGCATTATTTTCTTATTTTTGCCAAAAACATACATCGTGAGTACTCGTTAGAACCGCCTCGCCGGGGCGGTTCTAACCAGTAAATCTAGGTTTTGAGCAAATATATGAAAATATATTTTTATCTGAAAATTTTCAGTTTTTGGAGGTGAATTTTTTACATACAGTCGACTCTCGTTTTCTCGAATTCCAAGGGACTCTCTGAAATACTTCGAGATATCCGTAGTTCGACATATCAGGTTTGCAGAATTGAGGAAAAAATATTTGATTAACCACATTTAACAAACTGATAGGTAATTCGACTTTTGAAGTTAGAGATATATTGAAAATATTGTGGAAAAGAGGAGAAATTGCTCCTTAGGAGCAATTTCTCCTCTTTTCTACAATATTTTCCATCTGTTGTTAGGTTTTCATGTATAGGCAGGGACCAGATTTTCACTTCGAGATAAGCGGTTATTCGAGATAAGCGAGGTCGAGATAACGAGAGTCAACTGTATTTGAATAGGCTTGTTTTCGTTATGTAAGGGACGTATACAGCCCTGCAAACTACACAATTTCACATGTAGTCGAAATAAAACTGATACTCTGATTGTTTTTATTTTATGTATTTGAGGTTTCCAATGGCAACCTTTATAGTGTGTATTCATTGATAATTTGGAAATAATGCCATGAATCAATACACACACGGGCGCGCGATTTTTAAGTACATACGAATATTTGCAAATTGTACGTATTCCATTTCAGTAAAATGTCCTATACTTGTAGACTACAAACTGCCTAAAAATATACAGTCGACTCTCGTTATCTCGACTTCGCTTTTCTCGAATAACGGCTTATCTCAAAGTGAAAATCTGGTCTCTATTTAATCTAGAAATCTAACAACAGGTAACAAAATATCATGGAAAAGAGGAGAAATTGCTCCTATGGAGTAATTTCTCTTTTCCACAATACTGTCTCTCGCTGACTCTCGCTGTCTCAAACACTGATAACGCAACTACTGCTTTAGTCAAACTAGACTTTTAATAATGTTGGTTTACTTTTGTTTTTTTAATCTTTATACTTCAACTCCTGTTATCTCAAACTACTGTTATCTCAAACTGAAAGTTGTGGTCCCTTGGAGTTTGAGATAACGAGAGTCCACTGTATTCAAATTCAAGTTTGCCCTCTGTTTTCTGGCTCAGAACCATATGACAGCTATGAAAAGTAAATAAGTGACATCAGGAACTGAAACAATCAGATCCACATCCAGATTCTAACATCAAAGGGAAAGACAAATACTATTAAACAGTCACACAGTGAAAAGATGGCAAGCAGAATTGGCAACCCTTTCCAAAAAAAGATGGCAACTCTGTTATCAAAACTTAATTGAATACAGTTTAAACTTACATAATTGTTAAAAAAAACATTTGTAAGTGAAACACTAATAACATTTAACAAAACGCACTACAATGAAAGTACTGCCTTCGAACGGTCAGTAATAAACTATTGGCTGGCGGGCGAGAGGTGGGGGCGGGCGGGTATGAGGGGGCTTAAGCTAGCTCTTTACAGGATCCCAATCCTCTCCCTCAGCTTCCATAACGGTTATATATATATATATATATATATATATATATATATATATATATATATATATATATATATATATATATATATATATATATATATATATATATATATATATATATATATATATATTTGTTCGATTCGCATCAAAGTCTTTTTAACTCGTCAATGAATCATAACGGGCAACAAATAAATCAGATAAAGTCTATTATGAAGCAAACATGAGAACGCAACAGAAACAAGATGTTTATACGAGGGAAAATAAAATTAACACCCTGAGACTATGACCGTGTGTTATTTTTCTTAGTTTGGTATGTTCTTGGGTATACGGTTACCATATTCGACAAAATATATTTTTCTTTGATAGGTAGTTTAGGTTATAACCTATGATATCGATAGTGTTTGGGATAATTTACTTGGACTACCGATTTTTATTATCTTTCTAAATTCACTATAATGTTCGATGCATTCTTGTAAACGAATAACCCATTGTAGTCGGGAGACCCGTAAAAGGGTACTTGGCAAACAGTGCAGACACAGATCAGACGCCGCAGAACGCGGCGTCTGATCAGGGTCTCCACTGTTTGCAAATAGTTTAGCCATTTTTCTCTAGGAATATGTAAATCTCATAGCCGGACCTACCTAAAATTGAAATTGGAGTCTTTCAATATATAGTGTGGGCGAGTCTGTCCAGTCTACAACGGGATAAAGATTGAAATAAGTACACAAGTATGGGCTCAGAGCGGAGGAGAGCTTAAAAACCACAGGTGCAGGTACATCAAGGTAGAATACATGTGTTTTCTCGACTTTTTAGGCTAATTAGTTTAGGGTAAACATGAAGTGAATGCAAATCTTCATGGTGCAATAAGAGAAATGTGCGTGTGTTAATTACCATTTATATATTGTTTTCTATTTTAAGCTGTGGTTACACATGCTAGTACATATCAAATCATATTGTTGACACCTATCCTTACCTATACATTCGTAATGTATCTTGATATACCATCTTTTTCTATTAGTCTGCATCTTTGGGACGTTACAGTGTTTTCTACAGGTGCAAGCATGACGTATCTTTAAAAGCTCGATGTCTGACAGATCAAGTGAGTTGTTTCTCCAGTTTAGTCCGGTTATATTATGTATAAATACATAGCTGTTATTTCCACAACTGATAGAAGATCCTTTATCCGGTTTCCTGCTACTGACAGTGATGGTCACCTCTTTTTCTTCTGTACATAAAGCTACCATACTTAAAAAGACTGAAACAGAAAGACAAGAACGACTTATTAAACCTAGTAAACACGCCGTACAGCTTGATGAATTGATGGTAGCTGTCTTCAAGACATTACGAAAACACGCCTATTCAAATATATAGAAAATTTCACCTCCAAAAACTGAAAATTTTCAGATGAAAAACTCTGATATTTTTCATATTTCTGCTCAAAACATATATTGTGGGTACTCGTTAGAACCGCCTCAGCGAGGCGGTTCTAACGAGTACCCACAATATATGTTTTTGATCAGAAATAAGAAAAATAATGTATACCCCTGCAAACCCCAGTTTTACTATATAAAAGTGGGGTTTCAGGGGGTCAGAATTATATAGGCATGTTTTCGTGATGAGCAGATAAAGAGTTCTTTGCTGGTATGATATCGTATAAATCTGACTGATTGAAATATATTTAACATGTGACGTTGGCTTAAGATGGAACAGTAACACGCACACTCAATCCTACAAATATTCTGAAGTTGGGGCACCTTAGAAATAAAGGCGGAAAAATTCAGACCACACTGGACTCGATTTGTCTGAGTCTGTTTCCGAGTAGCATTCCTTACCCCTGTAGCAGCTTTAATTTTGCCGCGTCAAGCGAAAAAGTGTCTTCGAACATGCTCGAAATACGGAGAGTCAGATCACATCACGAAAACACTCCTATATAATTTTGGCCCTCCTTATAAAGTAAAACGGGTTTAGCGGGATATACATTACTTTTTTCTTGTTTTACTAAAAAAACTTAGATTGTGGGTACTCGTTAGAACCGCCTTGTCGAGGCGGTTCTAACGGGTACCCACAATCTCTATTTTTGAGCTGAAATATGAAGAAATATCTGAATTTTTTAACTGAAATTTTTCCGTTTTCGGTTGCAAAATTTTCAACATATTTGAATAGGCATGTTTTCGTAATGATGCGCATAGTATCATCCGGGCCTTTGCTCTCCATTCTTACATTCTGTAGTATCAGTATCCAACGATTCTGTTAAGGGAAGTAAAGGCCCTGAGGAGACGACGCTGATGCGCAGGCTGATATGGGCCTTCGCTGTTCGCTCGAATGCTCGAAGACACGTTTTCGCATGGCGCGGCCTAATAATAAGTCGTACTTTTATCTGCTCTTCAAGACATATATGCCATCCATGCATATATTTGTATTGTTTGTAAAATGATCATAATTGTTATACACAGCAATCCTTCATACATAGGCTGCAGGCAAAAGTACAATTATATAATATTATTGTCTGTTCAGAGCTAAAGTTGTATACGTGTGTACATACGCACTTGTGTTATTTTAAAGCCACTAACATATTGTTTTGATAAACAAATAGTTAAGTAAAAGTAATAATTAATATTAATATGTGGCATATACTAGATTGTTAAAATTTCACACTAGCTAGCTTAAACCCCCATTTCTATAAATTAGTTTGTGATTGTTTTACTTTCTCTTCTTTGTGTTCTCAGGAGTCATAGATTACCATTCAATAAAAATAAAAGTGAAGATACCGAGGAAATACCACAATCCCGAAGCACAACCTTTCCGAGGCACAAAATGAAGGACAGCTGATGTACAATTAATGACAAAACATACATGAAATATGAATAAACGTCAAAAAGATTGCCTTTGGAAACAAAGAACACACTACGGATCAGAAAATGGGAGTCTCAGTTTTAATGAGATTCTTCATAAGCAGTAATGAAGTTTGCAACACTGCCTACGCCCTCTAGCGTATACATGAGCAGAACTCTATTTTCAAGTATGCCACAGTGGGCCCAATGATCCCGAAAGAAATGAAATATAATCTGCACTATGTACTGAGAGACGTTCTACTACCGCCACACGGCACTAGCACTAGAAACCACCAACGCAAGAAAACATGACGAATTTCAACAGAGAAACCACCTTAGACCAGCCTGTAGCAAAACTACTGAGCCCAGTTTTTAAAAACGTGATGTCGTTATTTAGCGTATCGTTAAAACTTTGATCATTAAATGCGGCATATGTGCTAATATTTTTGCTAAAAAATGTGAGTAGCTTTTGCTTTTGCAAAAGCTACTCACATATTTTTCAGCAAAAATACCTGCGAATTAGACATGGTACTTATTAGAACATTTAACATTTTGACCACTAACGAGCTCGTTAAGCTAATGATGCTTTAAACAACTGGGCCCTGGTGGAAAAAAAAACATAAGCGAATGTACACAGGAAATGCCGCAATCACAAAGTACAGCCGTCCCGATGCCCAAAGGAAGGAGAGAATGAGGAACAATAATGACAGATCAAACGCCACATATGAAACCATCAAAGCATAAATAAAGAATGACTGCAACAATAGCAACCGACTTAGAACGGTCAGTAGGCGAAACCTCATCCTTAATTTCGATGCAGCTCTGGATTACTAATACATGTTCAGTCCGCATAGGGGTTCTCTACCTCAACATTTATACATCACAGAGAAACATGTATAATCGAATAAACGTCAAAAAGATTGTTTTTGAAACAAAGAACACACTACAGATAAAAAAAATGAGAGTCTCGGTTTTATTGAGACTCTTCATAAGCAGTAATGAAGTTTGCAACACTGCTTACGCCCTCTAGCGTATACACTGACGAAACAAAGAAAATGGTGCAACGGGGTTTTAAAGCAAGACAAAAGAAAACCATAGATAGGACCAAGATGAGCCCGACCACAAATAGTCATAGGCGCCAAACATCTGAAACAGATTGAGGAGCGAACCTTCGTTTAGTTTCAGAGTTTTCAAACAAACGTTTTCAAACGAACCCAAGTCGACCGAATTCGGTCTGGCTAAACACTGTCCCGAATCCCCTTTTCGGAATACAAACTGACGTTTGCTATCACGAAGTATAACGGAAAACTGAGAGTAACAGGCCTCGTCTATTTACCGATAAGATTTTTTTTTACCTTAGAAGTATTCCAACTTGTATTCCATTTAAACCTATACTAGACCGTTATCTGCCCGACAAGATTTAAGTTGAATGCTAATTGGGATAATTCATTTGCCTTGAAACAGTCCATTACGTAAAAAAGTCTTTGTAAAATATGTTCCACTAGAAAAGGACCCGCGCAAGCGCGGATTTTATATTATATTTTGATTCATCGAACAGATTGAATGAAAACTGAAACAAAAGTTCGAAGGTTAGTCATTGCGATGATGTCTTTATATGACAGTGAGCTCAATATTCACCTTAGAGTGCTGCCTCACTAAAATATTCCGAGCCAGACACATGACGTAACATTCCACCCAGACACTTTATACCAGGCCGACCATTTCCGTTTGCTCAATGCTGATCGCCAAGCGAAAGAGCAGCTGCAGTAATATCATGCTTAAATTCTTTGGTATGACTTGGCAGCGGATCGAGCACACAACCTCAGAATCCAAGGCGGACGTTCTAGCAACTTAGCCACTGCGCCGGTAAATTCGTAGGTAATCGGCCTGCTATTTCGGACGGTTTAACCCATATGAGCCAGCGCATGACAAACCCAACAAAATGACCTGGCTACCCAGAGGAGAGTCAGGTTAACATGGATATTCACCGTTTCTTCAGTCTGGCTGCGCACTCGATGGGTTGCTAAGGGTCCAAGGTTTCTACGTGCAGACAGTGAAGACGGATCAGACTGGGCAGATGCATAGGTCACTGCGCGTGGTACACAGGTCATTTTGTTGATTTTGTCATGCGACGGCTCATATATGCAGAGTTGCCGCTAGGTCCATTACAGTTGCACCTCAATAGCTCGAACCCGATGGTGATCAATTTGGGTTCGGACTGACCCAGCGGTGTTTGAGACGGTTCGAAGAGTGAGTACGACGTAGCCTGCTTATACAACAATTCACCTATATTAACCACAGAGGACAGTAATAACTGACCAAAATTAAAATATTCATTGGGTAGATTTTTCTATGCAGTCTGAAATAAATGAATTTTCCCGAAAAAAAAAAAAACAACAAAAGATTCTTAATTACGTATGCCGTTACGTTCTCGAACTCTGGTCTTTCATTCGGTTCACACCTTTGTCGTTTACAGAAGCATCGCTGTAATGTATAAACTAACTATTACGCCACACGGGGAATACCGAACGTTCAGTCATATAAATACGCACCCATCTATGCTTAGATGACGTCCGATTTGTTTACAATGTGCACGTAGTCTATTTATAGGTGGTAAATTCGAGATGCTACTTTGGGAGAATTTGAATAAAGTATTGTCTGTTTCTCCACAAAAAACTGGAAAACTCATTAAAATTCCGGAAATTAATATAAAATTTATCAATAAGAACAATATCGTTATTAATTTAAACCAACCAACCGCAGCAGGTTTTAACCGTTTTTTAGTTTTTGAGGCTTATTCGTTCTTTTAGTAGTATATATGTTCCACCACAATAGGGTATGCAGTGTTCTATATGTTTAGGCAAATTTTCAGTATTATCATTTTTAAACTGTTTTTACAGCATAAACATGGCCTAATATCCTTAATAAATCATATACTTCACTTCCTATAAAACAACATTGTAAGCAATAGCTCTATACGAGTATCAACGTAAATATTTTGGTTAAAAGTAGGCTATGTTAAGTGCCATATGGCGACTGTAACACGTCTCCCCCTACTTCATCATAGTGCATATTATATTTTTTTTTTATTTCCTTTGGGATCATTGAGCCAATTCTTGTTACTTTGAAAACCGAATACCGCTTAAGCCGGTACTTGGGGAGGGGGAGGGGGCGTATGCAGTCTCGCAAACTATATTGCTGCATATTAAGAGACTAAATAAAACCGAGTCTTCAAGTTTCGTTCTTTTATGGGTCTTTTGTTTCCAAAAGCAAGCTTTAACATTGTTTATTATCTACAACTATACCTAGGAAACATATACTCGTATTTCATATTAAAGATATGTGTTAAAGTAACGATTTAATCAACGTTTTCAGAATATATTTTCAAAGATACTATTGTTAATACGATTTATTAATATCTGAGTATTATTTTTATCAAACTGATATAAAGAAGGATTTCAAGGCAATTAAAATTCAAATGACGTTACCAAGGCAATACCACAATCAATCAGCACAAAGAGAAGAGATGAAGAACAATGACGCATTTACAATAACCGACATAAACAAAACATGTGGGCATGGCCAATCCTCCACCCCCCCCCCCCCCTCCTCCCCTCCAACCCCACCTCCTCCCCCACTCCCCCCACGCTGATGGAGACTTTTCACACGAACCTGGCAAGAAAGTGCAGTTAAGGTGATAAGGTGAAATGTACAAAGGCAAATCCCAGTTCAGAACAAATCTACAAATTTAATGTGTTGTAATTCTGCATGTAATCAAGGCAGTGTTACTGCAGTTCTTGTAAACTGGTTTGCATCTTGGTGGCAAGGGTAAGAAGATCCAAACAGTATAAAATAATAAAGACATTATTTGGTTGGGGATGGGTGTAGATGTGAAGGGGTGGTTGGTATGGTAGAGAAGGACTGAACGATGCATTTCCTTTTATGTCCTCTATCACTGTGTATATTATTTGAACTTAATACCTTGAATTATTCTTGATTCATATATATGGCAAATAGACTTGAAGTGTAAAAGGGGTATAACACCAAAATGAGGCAAGACAGAGTTATGGTTCAAGGACACTGCACTTCCACTGAATGTCCTCTACCTTTGTATGCATTTTGAATACATATTAGCACTACTTGAATTTTGCGAAGGACAAGAAAAATTGAATAAGTGAAATAATTTAGATAGTAAGCAACGCAGAGCAAAGGTTCTTGAATATTGCACTTCTCCTGAATGACCTTTATCATTTTCATAAAATAGATGGTTTTACTTTACAGCTCACTTAATGCATATGGCTGTTTGTTTGTTTTTTGAATGATGGTATATTGCAGTATTAACATGAGTGTATAGTTTAAGGAGCTTGCCAATACGAAGTAGGTTTTCTGACAGTTTTTACAAGGGAGAAAACTTCTGTGGTTTCCTGTTTACTTTACTGCACACTATATATCCCTTCAGAAAAAGGGTTCGACTCTTTTTTTTTTTTTTTTTGCGGGGTAGACACCTTCTGGGGTGGCAAAACATCTTCTTCAATAATATGCGCCGCAGCGTGAGAAAACGTACCTTCGGATATGTGCGCCCAGCGTAGACTCTAATCAGACATCACATCCGCGCAGTCTTGTCAGAGTCTGAAGAAACTTTACCACTTTAATTATCCAAAATGTACCCAGTGAGGTTTCTGATTGGCGCACTCTGGGCCCAGTTGTCCAATTATCCAAAATGTACCCAGTGAGGTTTCTGATTGGCGCACTCTGGGCCCAGTTGTTCAAAACTAACGACATCGTTAGTTAACGATTCGTTTAAAATTTATATCGAGTGATACGTAAATATGCTGAAATTTTTTGCTGAAAAAAATGTGAGTAACTTCTGCAGTGCAATCAGAATATTGTATATTGACTCCGCTAAAACAGTTAACGAAATGACCCTTAACGAGCTCGTTAAGCTAACGACGCTTTGAACAACTGGGCCAAGCTGGTCGCTCATGTCCGAAGGTCAATTTTCTGAGGTCAGGCTCATATATCGTTTGTGTACTTGTGATAGAAAAAAAAGCCGGATGTAAACACGTATAATTTACTGCATATTTATAGCCCATACTGTCAAGAGTTTCAATACAATTTGCCAGCAGAGAAGAACCCTTATATGTTACAAATAATTACACAAACAACGCGAGTTTAGATCAGTAAGCGGACTTGACTTTCCTTGTTTAGAGCCGGCAATATTCAAACAGTGTACATGCGAACAAAAACGGTTTTATGAATGTATACAAAGGCTGTACTATTTATATGCTCATAAAAGATATTTTACTGTGTATCGGTAAACCCTTGACATGCTGAATAGATTAAGATGCCACGCCCACTTCTAATTCCCAGCCAACCAGATTACTTGATCCGCGTTTTTGATAGAAATTCCCATATTTAATGACAAACAGTGCAGATCCAGATCAGTTGGCTTCTGAAGCCAACTGATCTGGGTCTACGCTGTTCGCTAAGACAGGGCATGTCGTGTTTAGCAAGAGAAGGGTTAAAGTCGCCGTTTACCCGGAAGAAACTTTAAAAGATTTATATCATTTTGTAAACAGTCAATAGAACAGACGAAACTATTATAAAAGGAATTACCCTTGAAAGAAGGAACACACACACAAACCTGAAAATTGAAGTATCGAGTGTTCTGGGCCAGAATAGTTAGTTTCACCTCATAGAAATCGTGACGTAAGAAAATGACCAGTATTCCATATGCGAAACGGTCAGAGCGAGTTCGGTTTACGTGAATCTGGACCTTCTCTGTTTGTCGATTCATTCTACAGTATCTATTGTCCTACAAGCGGGCTATATCTAGTGTTGGGTATCGACCAAAACATAGTCGATCACCAGTTTTGAATACCGACTGATCATCGACTAATAATCGACTTGTAGAAAATGTGTTCATTCTTATTTTAGCCATCTTCCAGGTTCTTATACATAACTACAGACAGAGAAGAGTGGTATCCAGATTATTTTTCTTTCCTTTTATTTTTTTTTTTTTTTTTTTTTTTTTTGTTCTTTCTCCATGAAACATATCTTGTAGGTATTCATTAGAAGCGCCTCCCCGAGGCGCTTCTAATGAATACCCACAACATATGTTTTCATGGAGAAATCACAAAAGCATCTGATTCAGTACTTTTCGGTCATAAAGTGTTTTATTTCAGGTTATTTAATCAATTTTCTTCACCTTTATTGACCACAAATCTAAAATGACTCGGTAAACAACTTACTATTTCTATTATAATAAAAAGTGAGAAAAGTACATTTTCCTGTTTCTAAAAATAGAAGTTTAAGGAGGCATGATGTGCTGCAAAGCAAACAGAAAATCACGAAAGTTGCCACCCTTGTAAAAAAATTGGTGGACAATCTATCGAGAGTGTCAATTTCAGTGACTCAAAGTGCGAGAATTCGCAGGCTGATCTGCGCCATTTCATATGCGATTAAGGCCAATTTGTATTTTTATTTGCCTCTGTTTTAACTTGATAGCGTGCATTGCATGCGTACTTAATAAATCAACCTTTAATTAATTATGCATTGATTCTTATTTAAGAATAAACATTTAAGAGATGACTATAGAAAGATCCGTAGAGTTTTTATTTGAAAAGATTCAGATTTTGATTAGCAACTAAACGGTGTGCCATCGCGCAAAAATGCTCAGACATACCATATTTATGTTGAGTATTGGGACACTATAACTCCTTATCATACTTGTCAAAAAATATGGAAAGTCTATTTTACTACTTGTTGAAGTATTCAAAAATAGTGCTGGAAGAATGGCAAACAATGTAGACCCTGGTCAGATGACTCCCAGCGGGCATATGACGTTTATACAACGTCGGTTCAACGTCGGTGCAACGTCATGACGTTGCATCGACGTTGAGGCGACGTTGTATTAACATCATATGCCCGCTGGGCTGAGACGCTGCGTCCGATCTGGTTCTACACGGTTTGGTCAAATCTGTCTTCTCCAAAATTTCGGTTTATTACGGTACTGACGGTAGCCACATGAAACTTGATTCAGCGTTAGAGAGCAACAAGCTGGCCCTGTACATGTATCGTATTTTGATTTGTCCGTAAAATGAATATTTTGGTTTCAATGGGGAGAGAAATGTGGAAAAAAAATCATGGATATTTTGATAACACGACAATGACATTCCTAATAGTGAACAGTTGGAAATTTAGGACAAATCAAAACTGAAAACGGCAGACTCGGTTTGATTAAGTCAAATAATCATAAAGCACAGCCCTCACGAGGCACCAAAACAGGGAGAGATGAGGAACAAATAATTCAAAGCACATAATAATATAATAGTTCGTCTGTCATTACTGACAATGACCACTTTTAATCACATGGGAGAAATGCTACTGTTTGTGTGTTCTAAGATGGCTGATTAGACCAATTCTAGCTCTAAACTGTCTGTTGCAGATGGAACAATAGAGGTCAAAGCAAGACAGCTCTGTTGGTGATGCCTTAGCTCTGGCTTTGCGCTGTGCATGTTTCTGCTCGGCTTCGCTGTTTCTTTTTGCCTCATATTCACTAGCACCTCTTCTGAGGAGGCCTCGCCACTTTGCTCGGTCCTGTGCAATTTGTTCCCATGACTCTGTTGGTATGTTGAAATTCTTGAGGGAGGCTTTGAGGGTGTCTTTGTATCGCTTCTTCTGATCACCATGGGAGCGTTTGCCCATTTCTAGTTCTCCATAGAGGATTTTCTTTGGCAAACGTTCCTCAGGCATCCTGGTAACATGGCCTGCCCATCTTAACTGTGCCAGTTTTAGAAGAGTATGTACACTCTGCATCCTGGCCCTTTTCAGGACTTCTGTGTCTGGAATCCTGTCTTGCCACTTATTCTTTAAAAGCTTGTATGGAAGTGGTTCAGTCTTTTGGCGTGCCGTTGGTAAACTATCCACGTTTCGCATGCATACAATAGTGTTAAGTGTTCAAAACACACACACCATATATAAAACCACAGATGCACAAAAAGAGAAGAACTGCAACAGATGAACCGCCTTGGTAAGGTCAGAAAGAATAATAATAGGGGTTGGGGGCTTCAGCCAGTTCTATTCTCGTGAAATCTCACTCTCATGCTGCTCTGGTTACCATCATGAAAACAAGCCTATATAATGATGACCCCTTAAACCCCACTTTTATATAGTAAAACTGGGGTTTACAGGGGTATACATTATTTTTCTTATTTCTGCTCAAAATATAGAGTGTGGGTACTCGTTAGAACCGCCTCGTCGAGGCGGTTCTAACGAGTACCCACAATCTATGTTTTAGGCAAAACATAGGAAAAATATCAGATTTTTTTATTTGAAAATTTTCAGTTTTTGAAGGTGAAATTTTCTATATATATCAATAGGCGTGTTTTCGTAATGACGAACACTCGTATATTCTCTTACCGTATAGGGGACCTCTACCTCATTGTGAAACATCAGTGAAACACACACAGCGACAAAACAGTGTGATGGAACAAAGCAAAGGGCTCAATAGGATCTAAAGCCAGAGCATAAGAACACCAAGAACAGACCACGATGAGCACGGAGACAAACCATATATTTGGAAAGAAAAAAGAAATCAGGACACGTATTCCTTTTGCCTATTTAAAAGATTTGACGCTGATGTGAAAAGTTGGCCACAGCTAAAGGGTCTCAATTTATGGTATAGGACAAGATAGGTGCTAATATCCCTGATATACCTGAAAGATTTCCAATTTATATATTTGTGGGTCCGATTGTAATCAGGTGGAACATTTATAATATAACTGAATGATATTTTCTGTTTATTTGTTTGTGTTGAGGTTTTACGACCCAGTCAACCCAATTTGGTCATGTCGAGCGCGGTCAGTTTACCTAACCACACGTTTGCTGGGCAGGCCTAATTCTCTAAGCGGTTAACCAGTATTGTGCACATTCTTTCGCCAGAAACTGACAACTGCCCTTCTTAAAAATCAGCGGAAGGGAGAGAATGATAGTAGAAAATATTTCATGATCAATCTCCACGAAAGAATGTTGCCGACCTCGGCGGGGGTCGAACCCGCGACCTCCTGGTCTCCAGTCGGACGCGCATCCAACTGCGCCACCGAGGCCGGCATTTTCTGTTTATATTCCTTTTCAATATGTACAAAATATACAATAATGTGCTTTACTATTTTCTATACAGACGGTGAAAAGTATAAGTGAAGATACCCAGGGAATGCCACAATCACGAAACACAGCCCTCCCGAGGCACCTAAAAAGGATGAATAATAAATAACCAAAGGCGCACAAACAATGAAGCACTGCAACAGAGAAACCGCCTTGGAGCGGTCAGTAGGAAAACTACTTGGGGGATTAAACTAGTTTACTCGCGCGAAACCTCACCTAAAATACACCTATATAATATTGACCCCCTTAAACCCCACTTTTATATAGTAAAACTGGGGTTTACAGGGGTATTCATTATTTTTTTCTTATTTCTGCCGAAAAACATAGATTGTGGGTACTCGTTAGAACCGCCTCGGCGAGGCGGTTCTAACGAGTACCTGCAATCTATGTTTTGAGCAGAAATATGAAAAATATCAGAATTTCTGTCTGAAAATTTTCATTGTTGGAGGGTAAAATTTTTAATATATTTGAATAAGCGTGTTTCCGTAATGAAATACGAATAAACGTTCGGTCCGCATAGCGTTCCTGTACCTCAAATGTAAAACATCACAGTTAAACATATATAATCCAAATCACTGTAATAAAAAAAGGACAAGACTCAACTGAGATCTGAATCCAGTACACGAGAAAACCACAAACAGGACCACGATCATCGCAAACACTCAAGATAAGTCTTGAATCCAAACGTAATTCCGAAAAATCAAATATAATTGTATTAAATGTGCTGGACGCATAATAATTGTTTGTAATCAAGCAAAGCGACTTTCGAAAACTATAGCAAACGCAAATATTTGCAGTAGAGGGTAAGAATTATTCAGTGAAGTATGAAAATACATGCCATGATATTAATGCATAACACCATTGCAAACGCAGATATTTCTAGTCGAGGATCGAAAGTGAAGTACTAAAATATACACATGGAAGAATGGTTAAGCATCACTTGCGGTTTTTTAGCGCTATCTTTCCTAATCAACATTTACACCTGGCTTCCGTACATACATACATACATATACATACATATGTACGTACGTACGTGCGTGCCTGCGTATGTTCGCGCGCTTGCGTGTGTGCGTGCGTGCAAACGTACGCACGTATGTACGAACGTACATACATACACTTATTTTTATCGCGTAACACCCGGTAACACAGCCGTGATTATAATGAATTTCATGGTACCCTGATGCATGAAAACAATGATGTTTAGTGTTTTGTGTTAATAACGAATTATGAAACTGTGCTTAGATCGAATGAGAAGCGCTTTGTTTTCTGGGCGAGATTTCTGCAAACCAATTACATGCAGGACAGAGCACGCTCTGGGAGGCCCAAAAAAATGGTGCGTTACTGTGACTTGTTCGGCGATTTCCGTTCTCAAGCAGTACTGTTGCGAAGCGAAGATGGCTACTAAGCAGGCCATTGTCAACCAAAACCCATCACGAAAAATGCCTATATAAATTTGACCCACTTCAACCCCCTTTTATATAGTAAAACTGGGATTTATAGGGGTATATACTATTTTTCTTATTTCTGCTCAAAAACATAGATTGTGGGTACTCGTTAGAACCGCCTCGTCGAGGCAGCAAATCCCTCAGCAGCGGATACAAAGCCTGGTTCAGGGTATGAGGAGGCGTCTTGCTGCTACGATTGCAGTTCAGTGAGGTTACACAAAATACAGACTAAAAGGTACTAAAATAAATTGTCCTAAATAGTGCCAAGTTTAGAAAATCTGACTTCGTTTATGGCCTATATAACCATACTTGTAACCATATGCATTTTTTTTTTTTTTTTTTTTTTTTTTAGGTCAAAAAATGCATCTGAATCAACTGGACTTGCGAGCCAGTAAAAGTGGTAATTTTAAACTTTAACATTGTGATCCTGATTCTTAGTATGCCCATTTATACTCTAATTCAATAATATTCATTTTTTTGCTTTACAGCTGATTTCGTCACACTGGAATAAAAATGTTTTGTCAAACTGTGGGTGACAAAATATTTAGACGTAAAAGTCTAAGTACCGGCGCAAATTTTGTTCATGTTTCATCACGAAAACATATCTATATCATTTTGACCCCCTTAAACCCCACTTTTATGTAGTAAAACTGTGGTTTACAGGGGTATACATTATTTTTCTTATTTCTGCTCAAAAACATAGATTGTGGGTACTCGTTAGAACCGCCTCGCGGAGGTGGTTCTAACGAGTACCCACAATCTATGTTTTGAGCAGAAATATGAAAAAATATCAAAGTTTTTTTTATCTGAAAATTTTCCGTATTTGGAGGTGAAATTTTCTATATATTTGAATAGGCGTGTTTTCGTAATGACTTAGAAATATGGTACACGGGTATACTAAAGTTTAACAAATTTTCAATTTAATAGGTAAAAAAGAACAACAATGTGATTCTTTTTATTAAGCTTTATGAATTTTCTTGATCAAGCAATGTGCGAATCCTAGTCATATTGGGATCGCCACGAGATTTAGTTTGTTTGTACATTAGTATTAAAAAAAATGCCAAAACTTAAATAAGTTACCAGATCTTATCTAGAAGCTTATTTTAGCATACGCCAGATATGAATTAAGTATGGACCACAGGTCATAGTCAAACTTACCAAAGATGGACTGCAGGTCATATTCAAACTTTCCAAACTGCGCTCTGCGCTAATCGAACACTTCTCCATATATAAAAATCCAAAGCTATATTAAGAGACTGGCGCGATTTGCGCGCCGGTCAATAATTTTTTATCGGGATCAAAATACTGGGTACTTATATTACTTTTCTTTATAGCTCAAAAGTGTTGCATTTCTTTTTTTTAGGGTCAGTATAACTGGCTTTTTAATATTAATAGGTGTTTACTCTAAGCAGAGATTGGAATAACATATAACATGCTGTTTGTAGTCGGCCTTTTTTTTTTTTTTTTTTTTTTTTTTTTTTGTATTTTTATAAAGTTAACGTATAAAATGTGATTTCCCTTCAAACGGCTGTTCTAAAAATAATAAATATATTAAAAATAAAACATTTTGAGCAGATAATGGCGCATAACATATGGTAAATCAGTTTAGTGCAGGAATAAACTAGCTCTGTCAAATATATTTTCAATGATAAATATTTAGGTAAACATTAAAAAATAAAGATATCAGCAAAACCAGTCTCCCATTTACATTTTCGTTTAAAATGTGAAACCAAATCTTTAAATATTATGTCAAAAAGTACTTGCTTTAACGTGAAAAAAAATCCTATCCGTGTGTATTATTTTCTTTAATACAAACAAGACAGAATAATATAGAAATAAGTGATCTAATACTTACATATTATCAAATTCAGCCACACTAATATTCCACGCTGAGTTAGATGAAACTCCATGTCTCACATGTAAACCATAAATCTTTATGTTTTCGTTTCAACACAACACATTGTACAATATCCTGATTCGAATGATAATAAACCACTTACAAATAACTTTGGTACGCTGTCACGCTTGAAAGTAATTTTGTGTTTACCTTCAATAGTTGAGGAATAATTCTGCTTTTTTAGGCTGGTTGTAGACCTCAAGAGCATTTGGATGCATATTATAATGACTGTACATTCTAACCCGTTCAGTCTGGTAGACAAAAACATATACATATGCAAACAGTGTAGATCCAGCTCATAGACAGCTCATAATGAGCAGTCTCATCTGGATCTACACTGTTTGCTATTCGAATAAAATTTTTTGACTGATATCCTTATTTGCAACAATGGACGTGTCCAAATTTAAAGACGGAAGAGTCCATTGCAGAATCTCAGGGATGAAAAGGTTAAATGTTGCGTTTTGAGAAGAGAAACCGGATTAAAATACAGAATCAAGCATCATAGCAAATTACATTTTCTTTACCCCATTATATATATATATATATATATATATATATATATATATATATATATATATATATATATATATATATATATATATATATATATATATAATTAGTATTCAACTGGTATTTTGTCAGATCTGGATTTAGAAATTACCATTTGTAACTTTATTCTCCTCATATAACGGGGAGGAAATAAATTGACAGAGCCGTCTCCACCGAAAATGTACATTTTACCCTTAAGGATTGAGAAATTTTCCTTCAACAGCATATCCAACTTTATTTCCTTTAGGGACGGACCATTTGACCTTCTGTGTGCGGGGTGTGGGGAGGGAGAGAGGACCTGGATTTTTTTTGTATAAAAAAATACAGTTCTGGTTATGCTAGAAAAAATAATCTGGCTTCAATGGAAAAAAAAAATAAAATGGTCCTCGGTCAATGACAAGAAAATCTGTGTTGACAGTTTCAAAAATGCTTTGACTTCTGGAGGACAAACACCCTAGACTTCCCATTATTCAGTAACAAATGTATTTAAGTAAACCGTTATTTAATTGCATTTGATTACATAAGTCTTAAATGCCCCTGAAAGGGGTGTGCAGGGATGAGTGATGTCTCAATTTCTTGATTTTAAGTCTACACAATTGGAAAATTTGAACTTGCTTTGGCCTCTGTAGGGCTTCAGGTGGGTTGTGCCACCAAGGTTCTATATGTATACCACATGTATTTGAAAGCATTTCTATCTCGCGTATGTGCAGTTGTAGTATTTCTAGGTCAATTACTGCTAGTATGCTTGGTATAGGAAAGCTAGATGCAGGATATAATTTGTGTGCAAGGAATGACTTGATTGAAACAAGTAAATTTCTTAATGCATACCTAATATCCCTTGAAAATAACCAAGACTGATGTTTAGTTTTTCAATAGAATTAGACCTAGCTTTTTCGCCAAATTTGACTTGAAACCCTGCTCGTTTGAGCTAATAGTTGTTTGAAACTTCAAAAAAAATAAATAAAGTCTTTGATTTTGCGAAAAAAAAATGTGTCTCTGGCCTTGAGAAAAAAAATAATTGAGAAAGTGCCCCCATTAATTGTTTCCAGCACAATAATTATTGAAGCAACTTAATTTGCAAAAACATTGTTAAAACATTCTCCGTGAAAACGTTACCCCCATTAGTGTCTCGTGTTTCAAGTAAGTTCACCCAAATTCGTTAGACAACGCAGGGTACTGTTACGTAGTAAATTCAAAAAAAGGTAAGAGAAATGTTCAGGGAGTGCCACAATCACAAATCGCAGCCCTTCCCAGACACCAAGAGAAAGAGGAAACCGACAAATCCAAACAAGTACAAATCGAACAAACGTACGAAAAGCACTAAGATTAGCTCTCTCTTCCCCAAACGATATTCAACTCGATATTTCTAGAAAACTTGTGTCTGACCTTACTCGTTTGTGCCCAGGCTCACCGTGGCTCTACTAGTGTTTGTTATGGCTTCTGTACATAGTACAGCCCTCACCTTTCTTTCATCAATGATGGTAAGTTCTTTCAGCTGTTGGTCATTTTCTATACTGATCTACTTATAAGTGAAGTCCTTCTGACATCACACTTATGTGAGCCGAAACGTCAATAAAGGAACCTTCGGACATGTGCGCCCAGCGAAGATTCAGATCAGACTGCGCATTCGCGCAGTCTGATCTAAATCTTCACTAGGCCCATTTCGGGTAGTGAAATATGCAAAGTTTTTTAATGCGGTAAAACAAGACTGACCAAACTTCGCGGATGCACAAGCTGATTTGATTCTTCGTTGTGCGCATATGTCAGAAGGTATTTTTTCTCACTTTTGGTTCATTTGATTTTGTTGGGGTTTACGACACGTCAACCCTTCTGGGTCATTTTGTGTCGCCTCCCAGAGAAAGGGAGAAAAGAGATAGAAGAGATAGTAGAGGAGATGAAAGAGAGGGACAGGGAAGAAAGAGGAATAGGAATGACAGTGAAGAAACAGAAGAAATAAAACCATTCCCCGGCCCCCTTACCTGCTACAAGGATAGCAGGCCTATCCCAACTGGAAGCCATATCAGTTGGACGCCCCGGGGACGTAAGATACCCGACACCTTCGCCACACCCAACCACCCTCCACTTTTGGTTCATGTATAGCTGGCTGTGTATCAGGACTTTAATTTCAGGGATGTACGTGAATTATCCTAGGTTTAACCTTTACCAACCTCTTGGCTAATTCAGCAGACGACAGATCGGTGATATTTGTCTTATTTTTTTTTTCCAGAAAAACAGGATTTGACATTTCATGCAAATTGTCTCCAATAGAGACAATTTGCATGAAATGTCGAATTCTGTTTTCTTGAAGAAATAAGAAAAATATTTTAAAATGTCGTCTGCTGAAAATTTTACCAAGAGTGCTAATACGGTTTTGCTGCTCACTGTTTCTAGGCGTTATTTATACAGCAGAACTTCTTTTAGCCGTTCTGTTTTTCGTGTTGTTGTTTCAAGCCACTGTACCTTTATCCGGTACCCTTGGAGACAGTCATGCGTGACTGTCACCATTTTACTGAATATCATCGTATTCATTCCCTTACATGATGCTACTGCTGTCGAGCACCTGATCGCACCTCTGTCTTTGTATAGCTAACGCCAGCGATTTCTAAATGCTTGCTTTATTATTGATACTTCCCTTCTCCGAAGGTAAGTCCATCTTAATCTTGCAATTTACATTTACAGTAAACAGATATATCGGAAGACCTGCAACAGGAAACACTTTGCGCATGGAAGTGCATCCTTGAGTTTTGAAAATTTTCAAACCTTTGTGCTTAAAAGGACAAATTTATCCGCCACCCAACCCAACACCACCACTCTGCCCCCTCCCTCTTCTCCATCCCCCCCCGCCCCCCCGCGCTCCACCCTCCACGCAACCCTTCCCATATTTTCGTCTAAGAGCAGCCCCTTTGCGAAGAGTGGCAAATATACTCATGTTAGAAGTATTTCCTTTGGAAATGAGTTTATAACCTTGAAATACAACGCTTATCTGTAAACAGACTTCCTGTATTCACATGTATGTAGTATGCATCTTCCTTGTTAATACAAGGAGGAGTGTCGTTTAATCACTGAATACGCTTTACTGTTAGCTGCCATTTACGATTCAAATCTCATCATTTCGTTAAATATTTGATTTCTAAAGCCATTAATTATTTGATGCACAATACACAATAGGGCCCTTATGGAATTTGCGGACAACGTAGGCCCTGATCAGCCTGCGCGGATGCGAAGGCTGATCAGGGCCTTTGTTGCCCGCTTACAGAATCAATGGATACTAAAGCATATGCCGACGAAGAATGCTTAGATCAGACTGCACGGATGCGCACGCTCATCTGGACCTTCGCTGTTCGCATATGGCATAAGGGCGTTTTACCATGTTGCGTATCAAATTTTGTATACTTAAGGGTATTTGATACACCTACGAGTTTTCTGCAGTTTTTGTTGTTTTGCTTTTCAAAACAGGAGACAGCTTTGACTGCATGCTAGGTGTTAATAGCTGTACATATCTTGCTGTAGTTTCCAATTCTGATTGCCAACGACGGGGAACGAGGCTTGATGTTTGGACATTGGTCCGTCACATGTCCTCTGTCTCCCCTGACTTGGCCTTACTGATATTATTGTCTTAAAAATAGCACATGCAAAGCGTTAAAGACTGAATATTATGTGTTAGTTAATATGATTTAAAGGGCAAATACGAAGGTTTTTTCTTTATAGTTGCCCTTTAATGTTTTAATGTATTAATGTATTTTTTCGTGTCTTTGGAGTCCTCTTGCCAACATCGGGAGACGGGGCATGATGTTTGGACGTTGGTTCACCACATGCCCTCCGTCTCTGCCGTCTTGGTGTAATAGAAATGTATTAGGATTTCTTCTCTTTTTTCTCTACACGATACTTATCATAATGTGATGTTAAAATTCTGTCAGTTGGATAATTTCGTCAGCATACATAAATGTTTACATACATACATACATACATACATACATACATACATACATACATACATACATACATACATACATGCTGATCTCCCAATATTCATTATGTTCATTGTGTTCTGATGTTTGATGATGGATATGCCTTTCTCTGTAAAGTGCTGTTTGCTAAGCAGAATAGTTTCAAATCTATTTCAGATTGAAGTCCAACCGCCATGTAATGTTTATATGTTTAGTTAAGATTCTCTTGCTGTTTACTTTTGTAAACCTGAGATAGACGTAATAAATTGGAAATTGGACTTCATATTTTAGTTTCTGCACATCAAGCCTTTTTTATAGTGGCCGCTTTTCAGAAAGGAAGAAAAAATAAAAGACGACAGTTTCCTCGTCTTAAAGTTAATCCATTACCCTTAATAGGGTAATAGAAACTCATTTGCACACACTTTGAGCAAGGGTACAGCATTTCCTTTAACTGTGTGTATATGCGCCCAGCACAAACTCAGATTGGCCTACCCATCCGCTCAGTCTAATCAGAGTACATGTATTTGCATGACACTCTGTGTGTAGCCATCACGAAAACATGCCTATATTATTTTGACCCCCTTAAACCCTACTTTTATTTAGTAAAACTGGGGTTTACAGGGGTAGACATTATTTTTCTTATTTCTGCTCAAAACATAGATTGTGGGTACTCGTTAGAACCGCCTCGCCGAGGCGCTTCTAACGAGGATCCACAACCTATATTTTGAGCAGAAATATAAAAGCTATCAGAGGTTTTTATCCGATTTTTTTCAGTTTTTGGAGGTGAAATTTTCTATATATTTGAATAGGGTTTTTTCGTAATGTAAGGGTCCAACGCGTCTTCAGTCGGATACCAAACGCCCTGATCAGACTGTGCGGATGCACAGGGAGATCACTGTCTTCGCTTGGCGCAAATGCTATCTTTTAGGAAATGCTGTGCCCCGACTCCGTATGAACATGGTCTTCACTGTGCGCTAACAGAATCATTGGAAACTAAAGAATAAATTAATGAAGTTAAGCCCGAATGATAATTGGCGCACGCGCAGGATGATCTCAATCTGCACATTTTGCACGTGCTCGAAGGCACGTCTTGCTTCATGCGGCCCATTTGTCGAGTTGGCCACCTATATAGAGGATATTCAAATGTTTGGAGTGAATTTGACTTTTATTTCATCGGGTGAAGTGAAAAAAAAAAGTGAATATGACTTTTATTTCACCGGGTGAAGTGAAAAAAAAATATATTTCATGAGTGCCGAAGGCACGAATGAAATATACATTTTTCACTTCTATGAAGTGCATCCGTACAGTCTGATCAGGTTTTTTCACTTCTCGAAGGCACGAATGAAATATACATTTTGTCACTTCTCGAGATGAAATAAAAGTCATATTCACGACAAACATTTGAATTTTGTTTTTATTATATACATCAAATTCGGTAGAAGAGATGCAAATCTTGTAAATCTTGCAAAATTTGAGTAGCTTCCCTTTGACCATTAATGTAAATAAGAAAAAAAGTAGTTCCGGATCTTATATTTTTCACTGCTCAGAGGAGTGAAAATATAAGTTTTATATTTTCACATGTGAAAAAATACTTTTTTTCGAAATATGCATTTTATTTCATTAATAATTCTCTATATTTCATTACTTTGTATATAATAAAACAGGTTTGTTATCCAGTCTTCAACCAACACCAATATTTTGTTCTGTCAACACCTACCAGTTTGGTCATATATATCTTTGTACATAAAAACACTCATCATTTAAAGCTTCTTCAGGTATGATGCATTAAATCTACAAATATAATACAACATTAGTGCACTGTAAAAAGATCAAGTACATGTTCCATAAACTCATTTACAGTAATGATTACACATGGTAGGACACTGTAGGGCAAGGTAGGTAACGTATAGGACATTGCAGGGATGTGAGCTAACGCACCGTATCTTAAGCTTACACATCCTTATCCCATCCTACGAGGAAATTCCTGCAAAAGTTCTACGGACCCCCGTAATAAAATTACCGTAAAGGTCAGTATTTACCGTAATATCTACTGGAATTTTTTTCAGTGTAAAGAATGGATCCTAGATGAAACATTTTGACAAACTATGTATTCTAACACATATTTGATCGCAATCGAACAAATCGTACACTAACTAATAAAACTAATAATGGTAAAATATTCAAAAGCTATTGTCACGACCACAGAAATTTTAATTTATTAATGTTCTAGACATTTTGGATTTATTTAGATAAGTCTTCTTTCTAACAGAAGCAAGTTATTGTGGTTCTCAAGCCAAATCAAAATAGATCTAGAAAAGAAAAAATATACACAAATGTAAAATGTAGCTGCACATATTATTTATTTAGCATTACGAAAACACGCCTATTCAACTATATTGAAAATGTTACCACCAAAAAATAAAAATTTTCAGATAAAAAATTCTGATATTTTTCATATTTTTGCACAAACATAGATTGTGAGTACTCGTTAGAACCGCCTCGACGAGGCGGTTCTAACGAGTACCCATAATCTATGGTTTGAGCAAAAACATGAAAAATAATGTATACCCCTGTAAACCCCAGTTTTACTTTATAAAAGTGGGGTTTAAGGGGGTCAAAATTATATAGGCGTGTTTACGTGATGTTTTGTATATCTAACTGCGGCTCCGTAACATTGTAAAAATACAGGTGAAGATACAAAATAAAATGTAGAAAATGTTTTCGTAGTTTATGAACGGTATCCTTGCTAAGAATTTAGCAGGTGCAATTTACTTCGATTATCAAAGTCATTAACTTGACAAGATGCTCAACACGGTTATTACACGGTTTTGGATATAACACGGTTCAAAGATTAATCCTAAAAATGTATAGATTATATTGAAAAATGACCATAATGGTCATTTTTCAATAAAATCTATACATTTTTGTTTGGATTAACACGGTTGTTTAACTACATTGTAACACGGTTTGTGCTATGGACCCCAACAATCGTGTTATAAAGAGGTTGTGGTGTACACCAAATGATATAGCACGAGGGGCATCGCCATCCAAAACTATCAAAATCAAAGTCGTCCCTTTTGTTAAAAACTTTAGAAGCGATTATGTCAATGATAATTTTAAATCCAGAAACGGCGCTTCTGAGTCTGAGGTACTTGATTTATTGACTGTAGTTCTGTCGGATAAATTGTATTAACCATTTGTTCCAAATATTCATTGTCAATATTAAGTAAGTCATCCAAATATCGAGTCGTTTTGTTCTTCAATAACATTGGCCTGATTTTCGTAAGAAAGGAACAGCATAAAGTATCTTTCGTAATAAAACTGGAATAGATCTGCAAGAAGGAGGCCACAGTCTGTACCTATAAGTATACCAACAATTTGTTGGTATATTAGTACTGAACCGAATAAATATGTTTTAAGGAGAAACGAAAGCTCCGAGAAAACAAAGAATAATGCTTATGACCCTCAGAAGTGTTTAAAGCATGTTTCTCATATGAAGAAAGGTAAAGAAAATCTTCTCTTAAGAATGATCTTTCAGTTGAATCTAGTTTATTAAAACTGTTTACCGTATTCGACCTAATTACCGCACTGTGCGCTTAGGTTTTTCAAAATTACAGGGAACACTCGGCTGTGGTAAACTACGTATCTACCTGCTAAGGATACACTATTAAAAAAAGTCAGAAAAGGCCTTGTTTGATGATAATTATGCGTTGTTGTTTTTTTTTTAATTTTATTTTTATAAAGGCGTATGTTGTGGGTACTCATTTGAATTGCATCGACAAGTCGATGCAATTCAAATGAGTATCCACAACATATGCCTTTATAAAGAAGTAAAGAAAAAGTACACTGGCTGAAATCTGAAGACTACGGAATTTCTTGACTGTGCGCTTATAGGGGTATGTGCGGTAATTAGACCGAATACGGTATCTTTAATCAGCATATGCGGCAGTGTTATTTACGTGAAAGTATCTAATGTAGACGGCAATATCTCAGTAGATTTAATTTTATATAAAACGGCACCAGATTTTCATAGAGCAAAACACATATTAACCGAAGCTGTCATATATTATCTCACAGTGTAAAAGAAAACTATATACGAGTATGCAGTAAGACAAGACGTTACTAATTTTGAGAGTTCAGTCGCAGTACACGAACTAGCGTTTGCAATAAAACTTGCTTTACGAGCGTATATGGCCTTTTATATAGCTTTGCACCCAATACAACGTAGGAAGATTGACCTGGTTCTCAAAATATTAATCACAAACCTGCACACAGCCCCATTTAACCCTTTTCATGCTGATTAAGATACCACGCCTACTTCTAATTTTTAACCACTCAGACTGCTTGAGCCACTTAAGTTTGTTAAAACAAATTCATATACTTTATGTCAGTGAAGATCCAGATCAGCTGGCTTCTGAAGAAGTCAACTGATCTGGATCTACACTGTTTGCAAAGACAGGATATATTCGGGTTTAGTGGGACCAGAGTTAATATCTAAAATGGCGGCGCCCACTGGAGCACATTGGAAATATTTAAAACTTGATTATTTTTTCTTATTCTTCATTTAATTTTCATAAAATATGCATCAAAATGCTTGGTTTGTCACGAACCCCCATCACCTATGTATTCTTTACCACAGTTCACGAAAACACGCCTAAATAATTTTGACCCCTGTTAAAACCCTTTTTTATATAATAAAACTGGGGTTTACAGGAGTAAACATTATTTTTCTGATTTTGCTGAAAGAAATATATGCAGTGGGTACTCGTTAGAAGCGGTTCTAACGTGTACCCACAATCTATGTGTTGAGCAGAAATATGAAAAATATCAGACGTTTTATCTGAAAATTTCCTTTTTTGGTTGTAAAATTTTCAATATATTTGAATACACTTATTTTCGTAATGAGGTGCCTTTCCTTCGTAACACGTTCTAAACACGCATCTCGTTTTTTTTTTTTTTTTTTTTTTTTCGTTTTTTTTGTTGTTTTTCCTTTTGCTTTTTCAAAAGGGAAACCACACAAGTCAACAAAAACGCTTTTCTTACTGATAAATCCACTCTAAAAGGGAATTTCTCTTAAGGAAGAAAATATTTGCTGTTTACAGATCATTAACTGTTACAATAAAGTTACATGCAACTTAATGTGTTTTCGCTTTCGTTAATCTTAAGTACACCACCCTGTTTTGTCATACAATAACTGACTTGAGACGACTATTTTTAGTTCGTCCTATAACAGAGATATGCGCACCCCTAGAAGTAAAATCGACAGTCCGACACTAGTACACATGTATGGAAGATATAAAATTTCCTGATTTTGGAGAAAAGGTTTAAGGGGACTGTATACACTTTCAAGGGAGATAACTTTCATTTTTACTCCCTTTTGAAAAAGGTGTCTTCTCTATAAGGAAAAAAATGTCTAAAATCAGACAGAAGTATCAAGTCTCACTAAGTGTCGAAAACAAACAAATTTTATTTTGTCACTTAATGTCACTGTTAAGTCTATGTTTATATTTCACTTTCACTCCATGTGTAAAAACAATTCTGTCATAATATCTCTGCTGTTGCAGCAGTAAGAACAAATGTTTAACGTTTAGCACTTTTTCAGAAGACGAGATATTTATTTTTTTTCTTATTTCTCCCAGAAAACAGGAGTTGACATTTCATGTAAATTCGAATGGAAAAAGAAAAGAAACATATCACTATTAGTCGTCTGCTGAATTAGCCGAGTGAAGGTTAATGATACCATTCAAAGCCAATGGTTATAGAAGTTACAATAGTAGTCAAAGATGTAAAATTGTTGCTGTAAAAACCCGTCTATTTGTAGTTTTGTTGCGAAAAACATTTCTGTGAAGTCTCAATTTTTTCTGGCCCTATGGCTTTTGTTCCAGATCGGTATTTCCGTTGATAGTGTCTCTGCGTTAATCACTGTGGGTTACTTGCAAATTTGTAATGGCTTTCAATTATCTCGTACTAAAGCTGTAAAACGTGACTTAAACATTTGTTCTAAGCTTGAGCAGATAGATGTAATACGCAGGTTAAACCACTTAGATCAAATAGACTCTTCTATCTCAACCCTTTGGACAGGTCTATTACTAATAGAAGATGCGTCTGGTTAGTTTCTATGATTAATAGTTCAGAATATATTTTATTTCCTTTGGGATCCTTGAGCCCATATTGGTTATTTTTAAAATCGAATAACGCTTAAGCCGGCGCTAAGGGGCGTATGCAGCCTCGCAAACTACAGTGTTGCATATGAAGAGACTGAATTATAACGAGTCTCCGATTTTCGGGATTTTTGTGTTCCTTGTTTCCAAAGGCAATCCTTTTTCAGTTTTATTTTACATAAAATCGAGTACTTAATGCAAACAGCGTAGACCTAGATCTGACGCCGCACATCGCGGCGTCTGATCTGGATCTACACTGTTTGCCAATGTTCTTGTTATGGGACACTGGGCATAAATTGTTTACCTTTAGTAAGAAATGGAACTATAGAAGACTGCATGCCCTTGATACATTTTCGCCTTTTTAACAAGAAATAAAACTTTTGTGACTTTCTGTTTGCTTTCCAGCACTTTTGAGACTTCCTGTTAGCTTTCCTGCACACAAAGTCCCTTCTCCTCTGAAGATGTATATATTTTCCTTAATTGGAAGCGGCGATAAATTGTTCAAAAGTATTTCGAGCTTAAAATATGACATGACAAGAAATTGAGATTACAATTTCTAAATCAAGATACAGATTGTAAATACCTAATTGGTTATTTAATCAGCTCATTAGTGTTTGGTTAAGTAACCCGAGATAACTACACTGTCCAAAGCATCTGAGTAATCACCACAGTACCGTATGTACATTAGTCAGGCTTAAAGGTACTTAAAAATTAAATGTATTTAAGTCTCTCTCTCTCTCTCTCTCTCTCTCTCTCTCTCTCTCTCTCTCTCTCTCTCTGTATACATATATAACGAAACATAAACTAATTTGATTCGTTAAAGCCCACAAACTTAATAACTACCATACCGTATAACCTTTTTGGGGGGTTGTCTCGGTAGCGCAGTTGGTAAAGACGTCGAACGCTGCAGTACTACATGTAGGCGCCGTCACCGCATTGGTCAGAGCTTGCATGGCATGGGCTCGACGCCAAGCAAAAGCTCTTAGAATTTTTTCTGAGGGTTGTTTCTCTATTAAGGATGGAAAAAGACGACAGTCGCTACCGTAATTTGAGAGAGTGAAAAATAATCCAAGTAGCGCAAATAAATATCATACCGTTCCTTTACAAGTTAGTTTCGCAACGCTTCTCAAAAGGTCTAGATAGATTAATAGATTGGTATTTATACTAATATTGCTACTTCTAACAAGCAAAAATCAGGGTAAATATAAAGATATATATGAATTTATTAACACTGTGGGAAAGTTCAAAATACTCGTATACAAAGCAATGTAAAAATAATTAAACACAATCGGATTGAGAGGCTTTGAAAAATCTTAAAGGGAAATAAACAAACTATTACTAAGAAAGGACCGGCTACCATTATTATGAATAGAGTAGACTCGTATAAAAAAATGGTTGAACACATTCTGAATGTTGAGGTGTACTATACTAAACTAAACTCATATTGGGTAAAATGACCGGGGAAAAATTACAAAATTTTGAAGCAAAAAAAAAAAAAAAAAAACAAAAAAAAAAAAAAAAAAAACATGAAACGTTTATGGCTACCTAAAGTACCTAAAAGCAAACAAATCAATGAAAAAATGTAAATCGGCAAACTCCGGATATGTCAGCGTAACAGAGCACATATATTTAGAATTAAGACCTATTGTCGCCGGCCCCTCCTGTCATACATACATACATACTTATCAATCTAATATATCATTGAGACCCTACATAAAAACGTCACTAACTATTTTAAGTGATACAACATATCTCCCAAATAGCCTGCCTTATACCATTCGAAAAGATACCATATTAGCATCATTTGGCAAAGAAGTTTTGTACTCTGTTATCCCGCACAAACATGGTTTGGAGGAAGTAACATCATTACGAAAACATGCCTATTCAAATATACTGAAAATTTTACCACCAAAAAATGAAAATTTTCAGATAAAAATTCAGATTTTTTTCTTATTTCTGCTCAAAACAATTGACTGCTCAAAACATAGATTGTGGGTACTCGTTAGAACCGCCTCGGCGAGGCGGTTCTAACGAGTACCCACAATCTATGTTTTGAGAAGAAATTAGAAAACTAATGTATACCCCTGTAAACCCCAGTTTTACTATATAAAAGTGGGGTTTAAGGGGGTCAAAATTATATAGGTATGTTTTCGTGATGTACTGGTCAGAAAGTTATACAGAAACTCTAATATTTTAAAAAAAATTCATTCTAGATGGAATTCAACTGATACATGAAAATAACACTTTCTGTTTCGATGATAAGTTGTTTTGTTTTTGACAAGAAAAGGATACAGCCATGGATACAAAATTAGCCCGTGTATATTGGGACCATACGATTGGGTATTTAGAAGAAACTTATACACGATCAATGAAACCGACTATGCCGCAGAACTTCAACACTATCATAAAACATATTGGAAAGATTTTTGGATGACTGTTCAAGGAGGAAAAATCGCAAACCTTCCATTCTACTTTAAATAATTCATATAATGACATAAATTAATATTGGATTAGAAATTTACAACCATTTTTGTAAGTAATGGTCCAGAACAAAACAGGAAAAATAAAAACAAACGTTTTCTACGACGAGACTGACAGCAAACAGTATCTTTTGTTTTCTTCTTGCCACCGGAGAGATACAAAAGTAAATATCCCCTATAACCTAGCCCGTCGACTAAAGCAACCATTTCGGACAATATATCCCCGCAAATAGAATGAAATAATTGGAGGCATTTTACTGAACAAGAATTCCCAGAAGGACTTCTGGGACGACGGTAGAGGAAAAACCATAAATTTGGACAAAAACACTATAAGAAATATCAAAGAGAAAACAGGGGACCCAATTATTTCTTTAGTTTCGACATAAACCCTAAAATCCCGAAATATTCAATGTCATCCAATTAAATCTTCCCATTTTTACATGAAGATCCCAAAATAAACAATGTGCTATCAAACTATGATCAAAAGCATGCGGCAGCCAAATAATTTCAAACGACTGCTAACGAAAGCGAATTTTAATAACAATAATCACAACGAAGTGAGACGGTATCAAAGACCTAATTGCGGCTTCTAAGTGCAGATTATATTTCATTTCCTTTGGGATCATTGGGCCTATTGTGGTATATTTGAAATTGGAGTTCTTCTCATGTATACGCTAGAGGGCATAAGCAGTGTTGCAAACTTTATTACTGCTTATGAGTCTCAATAAAACCGAGACTCCTATTTTCTTTTCTGTAGTGTGTTCTTTGTTTCCAAAGGCACTCTTTTTGACGTTTATTCTGTATACATCTAATATAATGTGACGCAATAGAATTTAAATACGGACGAAAATTTTATACTCACGAATTCATGACGTGTGAAGTTAAGAATGCAATATATATATATCATGAAATATAGGGGCTGTGGCAAAGAATACATAGTGAAAATGGGGACTTATGTACAAAACGTGTAACGGTTTACAAAAAATAAATTATGTACAAAACTTGTAACGGTTTACAAACAATAAATCAGGGACCCCAAAACAAGAATGCGTGAAATATATTACAAACATTGTGGAATCGGACTTTATTTTGTTTTGGATAGATAGACAGATAGCTAGATATGAGCCCAGCTCTCGTCAGCTTCTCGTATGCCTTTGTTTAATTACTGTAAACAGTTCTTAAAGGATGAAACTGATCAGACAATCTGTAGTCCGGCCAAAACAATCTGCGTCTGTGAAAAGTACTTAAATGAACTCAGGAACTGATGCAATCAGATCTACAGCAAGCCCACCAACAACAAAAGGGAAATACAGACATAATACAATTAAGCAGTCACAAAATAAACAGCTGGCAAGCGCGATGGCAGCCATTTCCCAAATAATGATAACTCTGTTACCCAAACAAAACTGAATATATCTTAAACTTACAAAATTGTAAACAGAAAAACATTAGAAAGTGAAACACTGCATAAGAATAATGAAACGTACCGCAATAATAAAGTTACGCATCGGAACGGTCCGTAATGAATTACTAGGTTTAGTGTGTGGGGGGGGGGGCGGGAGGGGGTCTTACGCCAGCTTAACGGGATCCCAACCCTCGCCTTCAACTTCTATAGTGGTAAAATCATATATTTGTTTGTTTCGAGTCAAGGTCTTCATGTATACTCCAGAGGGAGTAAGCAGTGCTGCAAACTTCGTTACTACTTATGAAGAGTCTCAATTCAACCGAGACTTCCATTTTCTATCTGTAACGTTTTCTTTGTTTCTAAAGGCAGTCTTGTTGACTTTATTCTAACTCATCCAGGAATCATTACGGACAACAAATAAATCACAGATAAAGCCTGTAATGAAGAAAAGATGAAGACTCAACAGAAACAACGTGTTGAGACACTTGGACATCCCTGAGTTGTCTAACAATACCACTGGAATACTGGAGCAAACGAAAACCACCAACTGGATCCCTGTGAGCCGATAAACAGACTTAAAAAGTTCCAGCCCAGACCCTCTAATGATTAGTTTTGTCGGGTCATCACAGAGTCTGAACCTCGACCCACCAGCGTGCAATTATTGTGCAAAGTGGTCAACCGTGATTGGCTTAACCGCTAAGCAAGCAGACTGTTTATGACATCTATGTTATACCCTTTCGTTTATAACATATTTACAAAAATGATTAGAAAATTCAGGTTTTCCTACATTTTTTCTAAACTTATACACTAAGTCACCTTAAAAGTCAGGTTCCAATAGGCCTTGTAGCAGCTGTTTAAGTCCGGTATCTTATTTAAAGACCAGTTCGTACTGTTCATGAGAAAACAAAGAAAACGCATTTCTAAGTTAATGATACCGATACCCCTGTTGGAGAAGTTTGGCAGTCAAAGTTTTGTCACGAGCATTGACGTCAGCCAAATAACTAGACACGTTTGCAAACCGAATAAGCTGAGAAATGTAAATACCATAAGAGGAGACACGAGGAACGACGCCATCGAAAAATGGGAAATCAACAATGTCAAAATCAAAATCATCGAGTCCTTGTATCCTTGTATCCTATACAATGTCAAAATCAAAATCATCGAGTCCTTGTATCCTAAACAAACCGTGAAGACTAGAATGAACCTGCGTTTTCTCTGTTCGATGATATTGTCAACAGAACCGAATGATTCTGTAGGAAGATGACGGAACTCCTCACACTGCGTCAACAATCAGACTAGTCCGAGCACCTGTCGCACGCAACAAAGCAATGTAACACAACCAGATAAAAATAGCATTCAGCATTTTTTATTTGGGCACAGCGTTTCCAAAAGGAATGCGCCAAACAAAGACTCAGATCAACATGCGAGTATGCGTAATCTAAACAGTCTTCATATGGAACTCTGTGGGTAGCCAATGCTATAAATCAGGTGGACAGCGAAGACTCTGATCAGCCCATGCGCATGCGCAAGCAGATCTGAGCCTTCGCTGAGCACATATGCTCAAATGTTTTGTTTGTTAGATTAACAATTTAAATAAATACGATATAAGTATTATTATTGCAGCCAAAATGTCTTTTTAAATTTCTTTTGTCTAAATAAATTGATCCGTGGCACACATCTTCTACAAGAGTGAATTTGTGTACTAAAGAAAACATGTCATTAAATCGGCTGCTGTAACATTCAGGAATCTTATTCACAAATGCATATAAATGTAACGCTTATATTTATGACGTTTGTTTATCCAACGTTTCTGCTTGATTTTCTAGTACAAAGTACTCATGAGTTTCATCTGCCAACGTTTCAGCAACACACTGAGAAGAATTAACCACTGGCAAATATTCATGGGCACTGTATGCTGTGTCAGCAAGCTGGCAGTCTTGGAAGTAGGTATGATCTGATTCATCATACGGTGTACTACTTGCTGGTTTCAAATGCGCAGTAGCGTTATTATCAATTGCTGTTAACACCGATGAGCCACCTTCGCCGTTGTTTTCTGGTGTTATTTCCTGTTCCAGAGCAGAGTCGGAAGGCAGGTTGCTTTTTGTTTTCGATTTTGTAACCGACTCTGACTTTTCAAGAACAAAATAAGCATTTCCGTTCTCTCGTATATCATGTTGCTTGTCACATACGCTCAATTCTGCGTTATTTCTGAGATTTGGAACGGGCCAAATTGGCTCGGTACTGCTTATATCCGGAATCCAATTTATACCCGAATCCAGATCCAGAATATTTTCTTCGTGCGTATCAGTCTGCTTCGTTAAAGTATTACATTGCAGATGCATGTAATTGTCATTTAAAAGTGTTGATGCCAAACATTTATCATGCGGTACTGTTTCAATATGTCCACAGACGCCTGTATAACTGTTAAAAGACAATTGTTCCCCTGTATGGTTGTATGTTGTATCTAGTTTGTTTCCTTTGTGTCCATAAGTTAGATCCTTAGGTATTGATTTCTTATTAAACACAATCTTATTATATTCATCACTCCCTTTTTCTTTTATGACATAATACTGATCATCAGTATCATCTGCAGTTTCTTCTGCAATACCGGTGATCTCAGAGTATTCATCATCAATAGAATTCATTTCGTTTTCAGTTATAACGTGACGATATACTCTATCACCAGAGTGAGAGTTAGATTGTATATGGCCGTATTTGTGTGGTCCATCTGGGAGGGTCGTCTCGTTTTCCGCGTCTTCGTATGTGATATTGGTGATTCCTTTTGTGACCGTTTCTTTCGAATCGGGTTTTCTGTTTTCGTATGTCTCGCTGTCTGTTTCTTTTACCCGACGCCATCTACCATAAAAACAAAGTGCATACAACTGTTACTATAAAATGTAATGAGGGTGACATACTGCCAAATGAGAAAACGACTGACATTATTTTGATAAATCGTAAGAATACAATACGGGCTAAACAACTACTGATTTACAATATAAGAGATGCAGTCCTGGCATCTGCAGTGATGGTAGGTCAAAAAAGTAAAGAAAGACAGACCAGACAAACAACAGATCTTCTAAACATATCTGAGGACTTTCATGTACGGACGTAGTCTGGAGAAAAGGTTTCTTCGCACATATACGAAATACGCACTCGTATCATTCTGCGCATAGTCGCCATTTATTATGCGGTGTTGTTTCTATATTGCCCATATCTGATCAATTATAGAGTTATATAAAGTCTGTAAGCGGGAAATAATGATCCTGGTAAGTATAACAACCGGCAGAGACAACTGTTTTGTTATTTTGCTACGGCAACGACGATCTCTACAACATTGAAGAACAGTAATCTGAATACCAATGTGTTACGGGTGTAAATGCATACGATAATCGTTGTGTATTTTCTTTTGTGTTTATTTGTTTATTTCCTCTTTCGTATTTTTGTTTGTTGTGTTTTTGTTATCATTAATGTTTATTCCTATTTTGTGCATCTTGACTGATTTTGATATAAGACCGAACGGCAGATGAAATGAAAATTTGCAGAAAGTTTGTTGCAGAGCCATATTCATGCAACTCTATATGGCTGGCCTCGTCGCTTATTGTTATGCGACCTTGTGATTTGTTTTCATATGCCGTAGATAGCATATTTGAGAAGAAATTGTTCTTTTGGCTTTCTGCTTATAGTGTTTTGATCGTGATGCCGTTACTTTAAGTGCGCCCTTCTTTCCCGTTGGTGTCTTAGAACGGAAGGTATTAGGTACAGTCGACTCTCGTTATCTCGGATCCCACGGGACTCTCTGTAATACTTCGAGATATCAGTACTTCGTTATATCAGCTTCGCAGAATTGAGGAAAAAATAATCCGATTAAGCGCATCTTACAAATATATGTGTAATTGGACTCTTGAAATTAGAGATATATAGAAAATGTTGTGGAAAAGAGGAGCAATTGCTCTTTTCCACAATATGTTTTACATGTTGTTAGATTTTCATGCTTAGGCAGGGACCAGATTTTCACTTCCAGATAAGCGGTTATTCGAGACAAGCGAGGTCGAGATAACGAGAGTCGACTGCAATTGCTTCCTCTCTGTTGTGAGCATCGTCTTTAACCGATACACAGTTTGTTTTAGAATGTCTTTTTGTCTGCGCATTAGATATTATAGTGTTTTTAAGTTTGCTTGGATTTCAGCATATAATGGTGAAGATGATGCGTTAGCCCGCCACAAATATCCACAATAGCAGTTCTACTGCTGATTACATGAATGCTGCATTTTTATTGCAGATCCCCTTTATATAATCGTTCTGTTTCCGCTGAAAGGATATATTCTATTATAATTTTAAAGTTATTCAAGTGTCACGGAAAGGTTTCGCGACTGCACATCTTGTTGACAGCGATACAGTTAGTTTAAAGGAGAACGCAATATAAGTTGTAAGTATATCTTGGAGTAAAATGCTTAACAAGCCATTTATTTAATGCAAGAGTTTTCAAAATCGGCCTAGAAACAAGGAAGTTATGGTGGTTTGAATATATTTAAAATGGCTGTCATTGATGCCGCCATATTGTAGGCTTTGTGAAGTCACACAGCCCAAATTAAATATGCAAAACCAATTGTAAAGGGTTTTAAGAATAATTTTGCTACAGTGTTTTTATAATCTTTTAATTTTAGTGACAAGCAATCATTCCACACCCCACCGCCCCACCCCCACCCACCCACACCCACCTCCACATACAAAAAAATCAACTTTATTAGAATAATTACCTTTATAAAATGAATTTTAATTTTTATTAAACCTCTTTAAATATTCGAAATGGCGGCGCCCATTCCACCAATGTTAAATTATTCAATTGTCTATTATTTACTTAATTTTCCACCGATTTTGATCCAATTTGTGTCAAAATTCATTGTTTGTAATGTTTTTTACTTTAAAGCACAAAATCTTGTAAGGTTGCGTTCCCCTTTAAGCTATATTCATTGCGTAGTGTTCAATCGCGCGACTATCGCATGATCTGTTTATATCAGAATAAATTAAATGTAATAAACGCAACAAAGACACAACATAGACACCTCCTGTACAAAATAAGTCCAGTAAGGCAACTGACTACCACCACAATACCAGTAACTGATACAGCAACAGCTACTGTCGTTGTATCCGAGGAATCTGAAATTAACAAATTAATAATAATTCATTTAACACATTGACTTCGTCGATTAAATGGTTTAGGATCAAAACCGTAACACAATTACATGCACGTGTCAGGAGAAATCAATTAGATCTTTCAAACGCATTTTGCAATCCACGGCACATAATTTGAGTAACAGCAATAATCCAGTGTAATCAAATACTGAAATGAACACCGCCTGAGGAAGAAAGCCGCTACGCTACGCTAACCAAAGATTTCGGTGCAGTTTGAATAATGTCAGAAACTATGGCAAAATCCGGCCTATTCCGAAGCTTGATCGTCCAAAGATGATTGTTCTATTACTGTTATTTCTTAACACACGTTTCTTAACATACACTGCTGGCGTAAATCTAAAAAGGCACGTTTCTATAGTATTATCTTACACTATTTGTTAAGTGAAATAGGAATAAAAACAAATATATAACGGGGGTCGGAGTACCCATGATCTACAAGGTGGACAAACTATATAAATGAATGTATCTGTCAATAGCAGCCTAAACAGAAGTGTTTCCAAGATTTTCTTGATAACAATTTACTCTTGGCGTACTGGTTAAAACCGCTCAGCTAACAAAGGTTGCCAAAGTGTATTTACGGGGGATACGTAAGTAGCATATCATTCTGTTGACTGCACCATATGCACTAAGCGCTAAAGAATATAACACAGTATGTTACACATAAATACAATTATGTTGAATATGTTAGTTGAGTGCACTGAACAGGTCGGAGCATCTACCAAAAAGCAACTTATGAGTGTCCAGTATAAGGTAATTAAATAAGAATAAAATCTTCGTAAAAAATGTAAGAACTATGTAAGATTTGCATCACCAATTCAAACTTACCGACTTGTGAATAAAGGTCAAACTGTGGCTGCTTCGAGCTGAACGTGCTCGTCAAAGTGGAACCTGAAATATATTTCCCAACAGTAAACTAGTCAGGAATTACATTACTGATGTTGTGAATAACGATAAAGAGTGTTTGTTTGATATTTCAATAATACTAAACGCTAACAATAATTTAGACAAATGCTTTAAACGAACTTTATATTGGTACAGTTAGAAAGTATTTAATACTTATAAAGCAAACAAAATCAAGAAAAAAAAACAAATAACGGAACGGAGGTTTCCCAAGGCACCGGATGACGGTGGTTCTAGTGTTGTTCATATTAAAGCTGTCGCTGCGGGGCTTTGTTTCGTGTTTGTCTAGTTTGTTGTCTTACTGTTATGATAGATGGTCCTGCTTAGACTGTGATCACATCGTCGGGAAAAAAAGACTAGTAATTTTGCTAATGGTGTTTATGTGCGTGTATGCTGTTCCTCAAAGTGACACGAAGTTGTTCACTATAGAACTGCATCTATGATTGGCGCTGGCTAAGATTCAGCTATCCTTAACACAGTTACATCCCTTTAAGATTAGATATTGTGTCCTCAATACAGTGGCTACAAGCACTGCTGCAACTTTTAGTTCCATTAGTTACATTTGTTTGACAAAGCATTTCATATTATATTGCATCTGCGTCTAGCGAAGAGTTGGAGCAGTCTGTGTCTTTGCACAGGGGATCGTCTGTGTCTTCGCACAGGGGGGTCAGATTATCAGTTGTCCGCCTAAAGACGATTTTGATCCTTTTCTATCAATGGAATTTCCTGCGAAGAGTCTTAACCTACGGCGCGGATTCACATGCTGAGCTGAGTTCTCGCTGGGCACTGCTGATAATTTTAATGTTTTAATGTTGTTATTTCTGTTTTATTTTTTGGTTTTGTTTTCATCGTTGTTTTCTCAGATCTGCCATGCAAATCATCTACGCGGACCTGACAATAATATGTGCAGGGAACTGCATCAGACCTATGGTTGAATAGTTTAAAAACATGCTTAAGCTGAACCCTCATCCGGTCACCACCACTTCTAAACAATCTTGAATTTGACCGTATAAAGGCGACGCATACGTTACGATTACATCACTTTTCCCAGTTAGCATTCTACGTAAATCTACATCGGGCCGTCATCGGCCCGTCAGCTACCCTGACGGGCCGATGATGGCCCGATATAGATTTACGTAGAATGCTGACTGGGTTTGGTAGTCCTGTTTTTCATGGCTGGTAAGTTTATTTTGTTTATATATATCCTGACCTCTTTTTCTCCTAATTGTTTAGCGGTACCGTAAAAGATACATATTGTGTTACTGTACTCTTTCCTAGGAGTCTCCATTTCTATTTATTGTAAACAATTAAACGTATATATTTTCAATTTTCATTCACAATGGACATTTCATAGAGAAGATTCCCTCTAACTTGCATGTAATGAAAGAAATGCTTTTTTTCACTTCTCAAGTGCAAAACAAATTGTGTGAAGCTCTCATCTTTCTACTTGACAATATTTATATAAGATTTGGTACTAAGTTATTTAGACAAATTGTGGGTATTCCGATGGGTACGAATTGCGCACCCCTTGTGGCTAATTTGTTCTTGTTTTGTTATGAAAGAGACTTCATGATGTCCCTTTCCGTTGAAAACCAATCTGAAATATTGAAGCGTTTAGCTCGACCATGATATTTGGATACTTTATTGAATATAAACAATACCTACTTCGATGGTTTAATCAGTCAAATTACCACCCCCCCCACCCCCCACCCCCCACCCCCACCCCCAGAACTTCAGTTAAATAAAGCTAATTCTTCTGATACCAAAGTCGCGTTTTTGAATTTACATTTATCTATTGTAGATGGGTTGATTCCCGCAAAATTTATAATAAAAGCAATGATTTTGATTTTGAGATTGTAAATTTTTCTTTCTTGGATGGTGAATTTCCTCGTGCGGCATCCTACGGTGTTTATATTTCACAATTAATCCGATTTGCCAGAGTGTCTAGTCATGTAACTGACTTCAACACTCGTAATAAATTGCTAAATGCTTAACTTCTTAATCAGGGTTATTGGCATCACAAACTACGTAAAGCCTTTTCTAAGTTTTATAGACGTCATTCTGATTTAGTTTCAAAATTCAGTGCTGGACTAAAATCTCTTCTGCAACAAGGCCTATCGATCTCTTCTGCAACAAGGCCTATCGGAACGCGAATTTTATGGTGACTTAGTGTAAAAATTCAGAAAAATATATGCTTGCAAAGACTTCAGTGCCCAATTTTGTTAAATCATTCTTCGATAAAAAAAAAAGATACAACATAAATGTTATACGAGAGATTGCATGTATGGTTGTTAAACCAATCACGGTTAATAACTTTGCTTCCCTCTTTAATTGCACGCCTGCGGGTTAGGCCTCAGATTCTATGATGGTTCCAGCGTAAAGGCTTACTTGAAATTTAATTTTGGGTAATGTTGGTTGATACTTGATGCTTCATCTTTGGTCGGGCCCACCGGAGTCTAACTGTTGGTTTTCTTTTGCTACAGCATTTCAGTTGTTTCGTGCTGTCGAGTCCTCATCGTTGATTCATCTCTGTAATTAGTTGATTTTTTGTGTTCTCGGAGATGTAGCACCGATGAGTTAGGAAGCCTTCATGCGGACTGAACAAATTATGTGTCTAAACCGCGGCAGAAATAAGGGCGAGGATTGTGGTCACGTAAAATCGATTTAAGCCCCCCAGTGAAATACTTTTCGCTGACCGTTCCAAGGAGGTTCTTCTGTCTTGGTTTATTTGTGTTATAGTTCGTCTATAAATGTGTCGCTTACATCTTTTTTTGTTTTGGATAGCCATTTGGTCACTTTGTGGGAAAGTAACAGCCCGTTTGACTTTCTACTGGTGATGTTTCCAATAGGGTCTAGTTATTTCGTGTTTGTGTTTCTTTCCCTTTGATGTCTCTGATGGGAGGTGTGGGATAATTATATCGATTCCTGATCATTGCCTTCCCTTCTATTTTACAGAAAAAAAAACAGAAGAGATAAAGCGTAAATATATTTGCGCATAGTCTGGAAGCGATCTGTGATAAACAGAGAGATAATATTGATACCTACTATGAATTCTTATGGCAAAGATATATCAGCCATTTGTAAAGTATATAAACCGTTCAGTACGTGAAAAGCGAAATATTTGTTCAACGATAAAACATTTCTTATAATCAATATTTACCTGTGTTTTTGCATGTTGGACTTGAATCACTCCAAGAACCATTGGCTTGACATGTTCTTGTTTCCAGTCCATCTATTGTATATCCAGTATTACAACTACATTTTGCTATTGACTGATATTTTTTACCATTCGACAACATGACATTGCCATTAGAAGGATTATTTAATACGTCACATTCTGAAAAAATTATCAAAGACAAACTATCAACACGTCAATATTTTTCAGTGAAATCCACAGTCACTTATTTGATGAAACGTGCATCTAAATGTGTTAATGACATCCTTAGGGAAAAGACAATTTTTTGTTTACAGTAGATCAAAAGTCAAGTCTCTTTAAATAAATGACTACATCTCCTTAGGAGATGTAAATCATATTTGGAGATGTAAATCATATTTGGTAAGCCAAGGCCATATAGTACAAAAGACATGCATCACACTCTATAGTAAACGAAACAGACCAGATGGCAAAGTATAGGTTACAGTGATCTAACTTTGGAATAGCACGCATTGCTTGCGGTAAATACAGCCGTTCACCACATTGTTTATGGCTATGGCACGCAGAACTAGAGGCTTGCTGCAGAGAGGAAATTAAGTACAGAGTAATTCAGGACAAGATAAAGGTCAGAATGACCAGTCTTGGTACGCCACTTTTATTAAGTGTATCTATATATCAGCTGTGGTAATTCTAGGCATAAACACAGTATAGGTGCACAGGACTTTCTGTTAAAAGTCAGAATTAATACTATAGGTCGCAGTGACCTGCGTTTCGTACGAAATACATCGTGTTTGGTAAATTTACATTTACATTATCTGACACGTCAAGGCCATACTATACAAAAGATGTACCCGAATTTTGTTTTTAAAATATAGCACATCGTGAGGAAAGCTCATATACCCACGGCCATAGCATCAGATGCATAATATTAGAGAGATTGATAAATGTACAAATAATGATAAGCTTGATGATGCATACAACAAAGAAAGTAAGTGAACTTAGAAATTGATACAATCAGAACCACATCAAGCCCCAACATTAAATGGAAAGACAGATAAGTACAATTAAGTAGAAACAAAATGTGAAAGCAAGTTGCGGATGCAACCCTTCCCAAAAAGGTGGCATCTCTGTTACCCAAACTTAACTGAATATATCTTAAACTTACATAATTTCTAAAAGTAAAATATTAGAAAGTGAAACACTACATAACAATTATGCAGAAGTAACGCAATGAAAGTACCGCCTTGGAAAAGTCACTAATGAATTACTGTGGATGAGCTTAATAGATCCCAACCCTCGTCCTCAGCTTCCGTAGTGGTAAAAAAGACTCAATGTTTTGAAACTAATTTCAACGTCCCAGATAAAGTAGTTCCTAAGAAATCTTTAATTGAAAAATTTTACACATAGACAGACAACAATTATTACGAAAGAGAGGCAAATTATATACCCGCTATTTACTTCGTTTGCCGGGGTATAATAATGTAGGTCAGATGTCAACAATTAAGTCACATTAATTGGTTTTGGTATGGTAAACACAAACTGCAAAACTTGTACCTAATACGAAATTTGGAAAGCCTAGATGGAACAGTACAGAATATGTAGCCTTGTCTAGATTTAATAGGAAGTAGTCAGACGTTCAAAATATAGGCTAAAATGGCACTTTTTAGTCTGCCACACTTTATCTTTCACATTCCCCACATCCCAAAATTAATCAGTTTAAACCATGAAGTATAGGAAATATACACGAGACAAGTTTTTATAAAGTAGGTGACGGATCAAAATAAAGGTCAAAGCAGCTGATGCTTGTTATGCGTCAAACATCTTTACTTAATGTAACTACATATCAAATCTGGTAAGCCTAGAGTATAGAAAAATGTTTAGTGTTTTGTACACAATACATCTCCTCTAATAGGTGAAGTCGCATATCAAGTTTGATACTCAAAGGTCATGCAGTACAGCGGTGCGTTTTTATGTGTTGAATGAGATCAGATGTCAAAATTCCAATTACGGTGACATACGTTTGGTATGCGATACACCATCTTAAATGGATGTCGCACACCTATAAGCCTAGACCATATAGCACATCCATGAACAAAATATTGGCCGGATGGACTTAAACATTCCTTGCCGGTTGGCCGCTGGGTGACTAACAAGTATGCTATAGTGTCCAATATTATACAAGCATTATATTTATATAGTTGATAAGAAACAGACAAACTTTGTCATAAACTTTTTCTAAGATTTATCTTCGACAGTATTAATTGGTTTCTAAATATGATACAGATCTAAAACACTTCAGCTAGAAGGCCTATCAGAATTTTATGGTGGTTTAAGTCCAGGGAGTGTCACATTTACAAGCCGCAGTCTTTCCCAGACACCATGAGGAAGAGAAACAGACAAAATAAACGCAAATCGAACAAATGTACGAAAAGCACTAAGATTAACTCTCTCTTTTCCCCATGCGAGGTAATCACACTGCTGAAAGGAATAAAAAATAAGAACAAAATAATATACGTCACCCTGGTACTTCATATCAACTTCAAAGTCAGTTAGCCTTTCTGTTCAGAAGTTCAAAAAAGTTTTCAAGATGGCGACCCCAATGCTTCCTACCAAATTTCAAGTCAATCAGCCTTTCGGTTCAATATTAGAAGCGAAACATAGATTTATAACATAGCAGCCATGGAGGCCATCTCAGACTTCCGATCGGAGCGATTTTAGCTATTTTTGATCTATGTCAGCCTAATGCTTCCTACCAAGTTTCAAGTCAAATGATTCTTTTGATTGAGGAGAAGAATTGAAAACACATTTTCAAGATGGCGGCCACGGCGGCCATCTTGAATTTTCGATCGAAATGATTTTAGTTATTTTGATCTACAAGTCACCCCTATGCTTCCTACTAAGTTTCAAGTCAGTTGGCCTTGCACTGAGTGGCAAAAAAGTAAGAGAAAAGTCCAGGGAGTGCCACAACCACAAACCGCAGCCGGCAAACCACAGCAATCGGTGTGTTCTTGGTGGTGTTTGCTTATTGTTTTCTGGGACCTATTTTCCATGAATTTTATTTAAAACATTTTATTTGTGGTTTAACCGTGCTGAAGAAGGCAACTACAATATGCATGTGTGTGCCCCGCCTATTTGATTTGATACCGGTATTTTTAATATTAACTACTAAAGGGCAGACAATTCTACCGAGGGCTTAGTAAGCTCAGTACCAAGAGAATAAATGATGGCACCAGTACTTTATGTCCGTAGTTTATTAGAATAGATTACCTTATCCTGCAGTTATACTGTCCACACTAGATCAAGTCAGTATGACAGTTCGGTCGCTAGACCAGATGATGTAAAACCTCAATAAATTTTGTTTAAAATGTCCTGTTTATTATTGTAGTCTGTTTTTCAGCTCTATCATATATTTCGTTCTTTTTCTACAGCTTTGTTTCATGCAGTAACACCTCATCAATCTGAACGTAGAGGATATTATAAAAATGTATTTCACCTTTGTGGATATTATAGAGAAGTATTTCACCTTTGTGGACTTTATAGACGTATAAAACCCGGGATATTATGCGGCAGACTGCATGCCTAGTTGTCAACCCAATCATTGTTGATGGCTATGCTTCACTCTTGAATTGTACGACGGCGGTTCGGGCCTCAGACTCAATGACGGCCTCTCCGTAAAACTTTAACCAGTGGGTTGGGGCTTGACGATACGTCTTTGGCTTGGCCCGCCGCGGTTCAACTATTGGTTTTCATTTACTCTGGCATACAGTAGAATTAGCCTTGAGTACTCGTCTTTGTTTATTATAGTGATTAATTTGATTTTTATGTTTTCGCTTTGATGCATTGACTGAGTTGGGAGCCTTTATGCGAACCGAATTTTTATGTATTTATGTATTAAGAGTAGCATCGGGACCCAGGGTGAAGTTAGCTAGCTGTAAAAGTGCTTTAAACCCCCCGGTGGTTTACTCTACCGGCCGTTCTAAGGCGGTGGTCTCGGTGTTAGTCTTACTCTTTGTTGCTTTGCGGTTTATTCTACGAGGCAATTTGTTGTATGTCTTTCCGTGTGTCATTTTGTTCTTGTGTTTTTCAGTCCTTTTAGTGTTGCGATTACCTCGCTGGGGAACAGAGAGCTAATCTTAATGCTTTTTGTACGTTTTTTCGGTTTGTGCTTGTTTAGATTTGTCGGTTTCCTCTTCCTCTTGGGGTCTGGGAAGGGCTGCGGTTTGTGATTGTGGCACTCCCTGGACTTTTCTCTTACCTTTTATACTATTTCCATATGCCGAATCAAAGCCCTTAGCAGCTCTTTTGCACGGCAGAATGTAAATCGAACAAAGAAATGTCATCAGCAGTAATTATTAATATATCATTTATTTTGCAGGATAAATTTCCAAGAACCATCAGCTTGACATGTTCTGTTCCAGTGTCAGTACAGCGTGTACCAAATATCGCAACTAAAAGTTGCAACGACTGGTATGTTGTCCTGTTGCATAACTCGACTGAGCCATTTTTAGTTTCAATTATTCAGTCGCAGTCTTGGATGTACAACATATTATAATAAAAACATGTTTGGTTGAGATAAGCAACAAATGAGTACATAAAACATATTTGACTATACTCCAGCTAATGTTAAGTGACGTGTGACGGCCGTAAAACGTTTACCCGGCAAAGAGAAGAGTATATTTTCGTCTGCTCAACTCGAGTCCAGAAGTCGTGCATGTAGTCGCCGCATAACCCAATACTGAGCATACGTTATAAGACTGAGACTGCTGTTTCCATTCTGTGTGTGTGTGTGTGTGTGTGTGTGTGTGTGTGTGTGTGTGATATCTTTTTCCATAACTTAAATAAAACTCACACACTGACAAAACCAATCGCTTTCATGTATTTGCTATATGTGACCAAATTGTCTGTTTTGACATTACAATTTCATCAGTCTTAAATCGATTTTGTTATATCACTGCATGAAATAATCATGATAGCCTTTTATGTTAAAAAGAAACACGCCGTTGTATATAAAGTAAATAAGAAAACTCAGAAACCAATACAATCCGATCCACATCAAGCCCCCAGCAACAAAAGGGAAACAGAAACAAATACTATTAAGCAGTCACAAAATGAACAGACGGCAAGCAGAATTTGGTAACTCTTTCCAAAAAAGTAGGAATTGTGTTATCCAAACTGGTGGTCCCAGTGTTAGTCTTACTCTTTGGTGCTTTGTGATTTATTCTGCGAGGCGATTTGTTGTATGTCTTACCTTGTACCATTTTGTTCTTGTGTTTTCAGTCCTTTTAGCATTGCGATTACCTCGCTTGGGGAAGAGAGAGCTAATCTTAGTGATTTTCGTACTTTTGGATTTGTCGGTTTCCTCTTCCCCTTGATGTCTGGGAAGGGCTGCGGTTTGTGATTGTGGTACTCCCTGGACTTTTCTCTTACCTTTTTTTTTAACTGAATATATAATCTTTTTGACGTTGATTTTACTACACTGCAGCTAGTTTTAGTGCCGTGTGGCGGCAATAGAAAGTCTCCCTTCTAGGGATAAAGAAGATATACAGCAGACACACTATTAAAGGCTCAAACTCGTGACCTTTGATTGTGACCATGAACGAGTTGGCATGGTTGATTTATGGGTTCTGCACATCATCTCACTAAGGTAAACATTTGGTCAAATGTTTATGAAAATCCTTCCAGGGGTAAAGGGAAGGCCTTACAAGGGTAAAAGGAGATATGGAGCGAACATGGAATTCAAGACTCGAACTCGTGACCTTCAATTGTGACCTTGACCTTGAGTCGGCACGGTTGAGATATAGGTTCTGCACATCATCTTACTTAGGCGAACAATTGACCAAAGTTTAATGAAAATCATTCCAGGGGTAAAAGAAAATCATTTAAAGGGTAAAGAAGATATAAAGATGACAAAAGACTCAAACTCGTGACTTGCAATTGTGATCGTGATCTTGAGTAGGCATGGTTGAGTTATTGCTTTAGCATATCATCTGACTGAGGCGAATATTCGACCAAAGTTTAATGAATATCCTTCCAAGGGTAAGGAGATACGGAGCGGACACGAAAATCAAGACTCAAACACTTGTCCTTAAATTGTAACCTTGCCCTTGACACGGCATTATTGAGTTAAAGGTTCTGCATATTGTCTTACTTGGAAAAACATGACCAAAGTTAAATGAAAATCCTTCCAGGGGTAAAAGAGATATGGAGTGGACACGAAATTAAAAGCTCAAACTACTTGTAACCGTCAGTTGTGACCTTGAACTTCAGTCGGCATGGCTGAGTTACGGGCTCGTCTCACTGAGGCAAACAACTGGCCAGTAAAATGAAAATATTTTTAAGATTTCAGAATACATGGATGGACACGAAAGTGTTATAGACAAATAGATGGACAAAAGGATGCCCGTTCTAACGAAATGGATGTTACTTTTAGTACTCACAACTGATGGTTGTGTAACTTTTTTTATATAAATCGACACATAAAACGAAAATAGTGTCACATAACACTTACTTTTACGGAAGAAATCTGCCCAGTTCGGATTTGTGTGATTGTAAGTTGCATAAATGTACGGACAACAATCAAATAACACCCATTTCGTTAGCCTGGACAGAAGGAAGGACAGATGGACGGATGGGCAGTCGAATGCCATCCTATTAATCCCCTCGCCACTTCGCGGCGGGGAATAATAATGAAGCAAAGATGATGACAACAGAAACATTGTGTTGTGACATTTGGAGATCCCTGAGTTGTCAAACAACACCACTAGAACACTGGAGCAAACGAAACCACCAGTTAAACCCTGGTGAGCCGAGAAACAGATATAGAAAGTTCCGGCCTATACCATCTAATGATTAGTTTTAAATCGGAGCCAACAAAGAGTCTGAACCCCAAACCACCGGCGCGGCCGTTCATTACGAAAACATGCCTATTCAAATATACTGAAAATTTTACCATCAAAAAAATGAAAACTTTCAGATAAAAAATTTCTGATATTTTTCATGTTCCTGCTCAAAACATAGATTGTGGGTACTCGTTAGAACCGCCTTAACAAGGCGGTTCTAACGAGTGCCAACAATATATGTTTTGAGCAGAAATAAGAAAAATAATGTATACCCCTGTAAACCCCAGTTTTACTATATAAAAGCGGGGTTTAAGGGGGTCAAAATTATATAGGCATGTTTTCGTAATGTACAGCAACACATAACTCTGTTCATTTGCCTGATGCACGCAAAGTGACAGAAGTAAATACTGCCAACCACGCAGCTGTTTTGCGGCCAATTTGAAACTTACGCTTTGGTGATCAAAAGGCTTTGTTTATATCTCTTGGGCAGACAAATATTTTCTGCAGTGTAGGTAAGAGTCCATGAACGAGGACTGTTTCTGATTTTGTTAGATATCCCTTAAAGTGTTTTTGAAAAAAAAAAACAATAATATATAGTGAAGATGCACAGGTGTTACCACAATCACGAAGCTTAGCCCTACTGCGGCAACAAACGAAGGTGAGAAGAAGAACAAATAAGGATAACACAAACGCTATGACTGTAACTACAGACGCACAGACAATTAAGAACTGCAACAGGAAAAACGCCTTCGCCTTGGAATGGTCAGTAGGAAAACTGCTTGGTGTGTGGGGGTTGGAGAGTGTTTACATCAGTTTCATTCGCGCGAAACCATAGATTTGGTGAAAAGTTTAGAAACTGTAGGGGCCAGGTTTTACTTTACTGTTTGTAAATTATCAACAGACATATAGCAGTGACTTACTTATATTACTATGTACACAATTATTATTAGTTGTACTAATATTATAATGTGGTTATTCAAACCAACATAATATAGGCAATATTCTCCAGCAAGATCTAAATCGACGAGAGGATGGAAGGGCCACAAAGAACTTGTTTTGTCGTATTTCGAGCGTATATTGGTTTGCGTTATCTGGCTTTGTTAATAAAATATGACAAAATTCTTCACTTATGTGTTTAAAATACTTCCAATCGGTCCTTGACGTTCAAGGTATTACCATTTATTCTGCAGGTTGGACTTTCGTTACTCCAACAACTGCTAAGTCTACTTGTTCGTGTTTCTTGTCCTATCAGAGTATGCCCTATATCACAAGAGTACACTGCAAATGATCCATAGGTTGTTCCATTAGATACGTCCACAAAACCATTGGGAGGACTGTACAAGGAACCACAGTCTGGCAAAATACAGCAACGTTTACATAACCGCGAACTTAATTAATGAATAGAAAATAAATAAAAAAAAATATATAATCAATGGTGATTAACCCTTTCATCCTGAGTCTCTGAAATGAAATCTTCAATATTTGAATTGTGACACTTCCACTGGTGTAAATAGGGGTTCGAGTCAAACAGTACGAAAACACCCCTATTCAAATATATTGAAAATTTCACCAAAACCTAAAAATTTTCAGATAATAATTCCTATAGTTTTCATTTTTTTAGCTCAAAAGATACCGAGGCGGTTTTAACGAGTACCCACAATGTATGTTTTGAGCATAAATAAGAAAAATAATGTATACCACCGTAAACCTCGGTTTTACTATATAAAAGTAGGTTTTACGGGGATCACAAATATATACGAAGGTTTTCGTGATGAATCAATAACTGCATGGTAAACAGTGTAGATCTTGTTGAGCCGTCTCATCTGGGTCTGCACTGTTTGCAAAGGTATCTGTATTGATATGCAGGGGTGAACGGGTGAAATGCTTTTACGAACTGATTAAACATTTTAATGCAAGTTTTATTGACGAAATCATTATGCTAAATCTTTGAAATAAAGTTAATAATTAATGTCCTGTATAATTTTGTAATTATATACTTCAGAAAAAGAAAAAAACATAAGTAGTAAAATCAGAAAACTTTAAAAATAAGTCAAAATCAGGGCACATGTGACTGCCGTGTTGTCTTTTTTTTTTTTTTTTTTTTTTTGTTTGTAATGTTCCCAGTACCGAGCCTGGAAATGGTTAGCTATATGATTTATATGAGCTTTTTGTTCAAACATATTACGAATCTACTACGTTGTATTTTTATAAAAAAAAAAATGTCAAAACAATACTTAGCAACTATCAAAGTCATGTAAAACAGCTCTCTCAAATCACCGGATCAAGATAGAATGATATGAAAAGAAAACCCTGTACAGTCCATTATTGAAACCAGAACAAATACACTAAGAGGATCTGCAAGACCTTGTAGCGGTCAGCAGTAAAATTGACTGGGATGGTGGCTTACACCTGGTTTGTGGGCGTCAAATCCTAAGATAGGTAATACAGTCGATTCTCGTTATCTCGAATTTTAAGGGACTCCCTGATATACGTCGAGATATCTGTCCTCGTTATATCTGATTTGCTGAATTTAGGAAAAATGAATCAAACAGCCACATTTAACAAATGTATATGTAATTTAACTCCTGAAGTTAGAGATATATTTAAAATATTGTGGAAAAGAGGAGAAATTGCTCCTTAGGAGCAATTTCTCCTCTTTTCCACAATATTTTATTACCTGTTGTTAGTTTTTCATGTTTAAGCAGGGACCAAATTATCGCTTCGAGATAAGCGGTTATTCGAGATAAGCGAGGTCGAGATAACGAGTCAACTGCACTTTTCAAGTTTGTATGCTTTAATATTGCTTCTATTTTTTTATAATATCAAGAATAATAGACATTTGATATAATATGAGACATAAAACACAGCATTCTTGCTATTCTGTTTGTTAAATGAGACATGTATAGCTGTGTTTGAGCGTCAATACAATCCTATAGTTATTTGTGACGGTGAAATATGCATTAGCTATAATGTACTACTATATCCAACGTTAAATATTTCAATAGTTATTGGTGTAAATTTATCCCAGTGCCTTAACTAGTTTCTATATGTAGGCGAGCTGTGCAAATGCCAGTCCCATTGTATTCCATTCATCGTTTCTGCGTACAATAGCCCAGCGGTTTCCCATGATCACGCGGTTCGGGTTTTACGAGAAGGTGCAGGTGGTCTGATATACTCCTGTCAAAACCTTAATACCTGTGACGTAGCATGGCTAAGCGGATGTCGAGAGGGACAAACTAACCAAGCAAAGTGAACATAAAACTTCCTAAGCATCTGTACGTCCAGCTATTTATTCTTAACGGACAGCCCGATAACTTATTGTGACGTTTAAGATCTGAAAAGATGGCTTCTTCGAAAGCAAGAAACGTGTCAAAACAATGAAGACAGCAGATTCTGCCCAACTGTGTGTTTTGCTGGGCAGTGATATAACATGCAACACCGGTCGTGCCTCATGGCTGAGCGATATTCTACCTTAACGCTTGGCACTCTTGGAAAACATTTCAGCAGACGATATTTTAAAATACTTTTCTTACTTTTATGGTTCAGAACATAGGCTTTGACATTTCATGCAAATTGTCTTGCATGAAATGTCAAAGCTTTTTTCTAAAGAAATAAATAAGAAAAATAACATTAATTTTTCTTCTGTTGAGTTAGCCCAGCGAGTGGTGAAGATTCGAGTGAACCTTAATTAACTCAAGGATCCAGAGAACTTTGCTAGCGTGGATATGTTGTACCATATTTTAAAATAAAGGCAAAGCTTTAGATTCGTCGGGCTAAACACAAATCTTATATCAGCCATGTATTATGAACTGCATTACCGATTTAACAGACTAAATCAAAGGACGGTGTATTCACCGAGAAGTTGCCTATGTTTGCTGAGTGTTGTATACTGACCTCACAATCTGATCAGACTATGCCAATGAATCTTCGTTTGGTCCACAGGTCCGGAAGGTACGCGTTTTCACGTTGCGGTTCGTCCATTTGCTACTGGGTCAATTCTGTGTTACTATCACATATATTTGTCATAACTTACTTACCGGACATGTTTTTTGTACCGTTCATTCTGACAGCATCTATTTCTACCCAGGACTCTGAAGCAGTACAGTCAACCTCTATTCGCACATGGTTGATAGGAAAGGACAAGGTCTGGTAAAAGAAACGTATAGCGAATGAGTAAACATGATGTTATCACTACGACAGAAAGTTTTATTATTGTTTTCCGTAGTTATAATGTTTGAAGATATATCTGCTATGAAAACGGACTTTTTTATGTTTTGTGATATAAATCATGAACACATTCCAATGACCCCATGGAGTTTACGTGCCGTTTACTCATAGGCTGCGTCCAAAGTGATAGCGAATTATATTTCCTGGATCCCTATACCTAATGACGAGCGCCAACAGGAGAAGGAATCTGGTGCAAAACACTTACGAGTAACTAGCACTTCTGAACGCAGCCTGTACTTTCCGTGTTACTTTCTTAATAGGTGGAAATTTTTAACAAATAAAAGCAAAACGATTCAAAGCACATAAATATCCAAATTCACAGTGATATCATGAACTAACATTTGTGTACTACAAACCTGAAACAGCTTATGAAATTATAACAGTAATAAACTTTATATGCAAATACTCTTGAATTTATTCTGTATGTTGTCATATTACGTGCAGCGGTTTGCGGATTAACTCAAGCCAGCTGGCACGCAACGCTGAGACAGTGATATTACGTTTCAACGTAGTTGATGCAACGTTGTATAAACGGATTGATCTTGCTGGGAAATTATATCTGCCAGAGAATACAAGACAATGCTATTCACTATAAATAAAGCAAATTAATACACCGAGAAGTATAGGCTTTCAGAATTGCAGGGAAAGCAATGATCAGGAATCGATACAATTATCCCACACCTCCCATAAGAGACATTAAAGGGAAAGAAACACAAACACGAAATAACTAGATCCCAATGGAAACATCACTAGCAGAAAGGCAAATGGACAGTTGCTTTCCTACAAAGTAGCCAAATGGCTATCCAAAACAAAAAAATGTAAGCGACACACACACTCAAAGACGAACTATAACAAATATAAATTATGACAGAAGAACCGCCTTGTAACGGTCAGTGAAAAGTATTTCACTTGGGGGTGGGGGCGCGGGGGGGAAGGCTTAAATCGATTTTACGTGGTCACAATCCTCGCCTTTACTTCTGCCGCGGTTTAGACACATAATTTGTTCAGTTCGCATGAAGGCTCCCTAACTCATCAGTGCTACGTCTCCGAGAACACAAAAATTCAACTGATTACAGAAACTGAAACAACGATGAGGACTTGACAGCACGAAACAGCTGAAATGCTGGAGCAAAAGAAAACCAACAGTTAGACTCCGGTGGGCCCGACCAAAGATAGAGCAGAAGTCTGAATATTCTTCGGACATTTACTGCCCTTTTTACAAGGACGATAACTTTTGACACTGCTCGCTGTCCTGTGCGCAGCTCCTTCTAAAAACCGGTCTACTCAAGAAGAAAAGCATTTGCATTTAGTTTCCCTTTAGAGTAGAGCCTTTTCAGAAGGGAAAAAAGACAATGTTCCTGTCTTTTTATGGTTACCAGTCTCTTAATAATACTTATTATTAGGATGTTTGATTTAAATTAAACTGACGCCGAACTATCAGCATAAGTATACCAGTTAAGCAAAAACATATTAATGTCAAAGCAGAAGTATAATCAAGCAGCATTAATTATGTCTGACTATAGGGTTTTACTGTGCAATCATAAGGCGCAGCAAGCTCATATTGGCGTCCATATATATATATTCCTGCGCTGGGTCTCACTGGGGTGATAAATGACAGTATTAGACAAAAATAAGATCCTCTACACGTCTTGATACTGTAGGCGTAATGGGTGATTTGTGAAACATAACATCGTACATTATCGCAACTTACAATGAAAAGTTTTGTTCATACAAAAATAGGTATAAACATTTAGACTGGTGGCAGCAAAAAAAATTCATCAACCTAAGAACGACAGAATGGTGACGAAAGGTACATTGTTATATGTGATTACTAGGTAAATATACTGAGGGATGCGAATGTCCTTCTGCTTTTCAGGCAAAATACTTGCTCACGAAACGTACCTCTTTTCTAAGATGCCCATTTGTACATTTTCTGTCGTAAGCCATTCTTTTTTTTTTCTTTTTTTTTGTAATAAACAATACCTACTTTCACTGATTTAGTTAGGAAGCTTCTGTGCGAGTTGAATAGTTCTTTGTACATTTTACAACATTTGAGCCTTGGCTGAGGACTTGGTATTAGTAAAATCAATTAACCAGATTTAACCATTCCGATAGCTGAGCCAGCGCAAGACAGAATCTGCAATACTACTGCAACCAGCGGAGACTCAGATTAGCCTGCGCTGATCGCATGTGCCTTTTATAGCCTCCATGTTATCCAGAGAAGTATAAACCAGAGCCATTGTCATACTGGGCGGATGTACAGGCTGACTTAGTCTTTGCTGGTCAAACAGGTTTTCTTGTAGGTTTTGTCGTGCACTGATTCAGCTTTTATTACTGATCATTCTGAGACGATGGTTCATTCTTTGTGCGGTATTGTGGCTGCTCGCTGTTTATGTGTGTGTCCAGTTTATTGTCTTATCTCTGTGTTTAGTGGGTCCTGTCTAGTATTGTGATCACCGCGCTAGCGAAGAGGTTGCTGCCTGGTTTGCTTTATGTTGGTTTGTAATATGTTTGATGTCAAACGTGGTTGTTCACTCTTCCACTTTGTGTCATTGATATGCTATATTTGGTGATACTGGGTCTCCCTTGACATCTTCGGTACTTTTTAGTCTGTAGATTCACCTTTAAAGGAGGAGACAATATCCTGGCCTTTCTTAAAACTTGCACCTGTTGTGTTGTCCATAATGTTTGCCACTGGCCCTCATCTGCTTTACCAAGTATAGCTTTTACCCCACCAGCATGATAAGTTTCGTATATTTCAATACCGGTAGTATACACAGCCATGTGGAACATAACCTGAAATACAGTAATACATTTTGACATAAAAGCCCCTTCTCTAACAGGAAAGAATGCAAATTCTTTCATTTTTAATGTAGACTCCTTTTCAGAGGTCAGTCAAAATGATTATGATAGAGACGCCTCCCAATTGAAAGTGTGTGTTATTCTTCTTAAATATACTGAATTGGTTTGTACATGGTCTGAAGCTTTTTATGTGATTTTGGCAGTTTGTTTTTTTTTTCAGGCTATTTCTGCCATTTTTTCGCGAGTTTCGGCATAATCCTTTGGGGACAACCTTAGATAGGGGCTGCATACCTTACCTGCACAACTACTGTCCTGTTCCCGAAATTGCTTTCACTATTTCTTGCAGATGGCTTAAACGTGATGATGTGAGATTGTAATTTTGGTATTTTCATCAGATCAAAATGACTTGATTTGATTTGTGCTTCTTTGGTTTTGACTTGATTTGATTTGCGCTTGTTTGATTTTGCCTGTTTCCTCTTCCTCTTGGCGTCTGGGAGTTCTGCGGCTTGTGACTGTGGCACTCTCTGGACTTCTCTCTTACACGTTTTTGGCTTTTTGAAGCGTTTAGTTTGGTCCTTTTTGTAGGAATTTACTCAATTATCTTTATGCGTTTTTTGTATGTGTATATTATGTGCAAAATGTACCTTTAAGTGTGAATAAAATTTCAAAAGGTTGCCTTTGGAAACAAAGAGTTTCAAAGATCTAAAATCAGAGACTCGGTCTTACTAAGTCCCTTCCAATGCAGCCTTGTTTGCTAGCCTTGTTTTAGTGCTTTTCTTACGTTTGTTCGATTTACGCTTGTTTGGTTTTGTCTATTTTCTCTTCCTCTTGGTGTCTTTTATCTTACCTTTTTTTGGAAGGGCTGCGGCTTGTGATTGTGGCACTTTCTTTTTCCTTTTTTTCATACATCCCAACATCGGCTTAAGCAGTATTTGATTTTCAAAATGATTAGAATTGGCTCATCCCAGTAGATTGTATTCTATGTCACTGTTTTATATATGAAAAGGAATTTTCAGAAAGTAAGAAATACATCATTGAATCGAAATGGCAGACTGTTGTATTCAGCCCAATATATAAACAGAAGTGTACACGTAAAATCAAGAACAGCTCATTCTTTTTCACAATTATGCAAAACATTTGCAGATGTCTAAAAGGAAAGAGACAATACAGTCTGCCTGCATAATAAAGTATAGAGAGACATTTTACGGCATCTACACGCATTTAATATCAGTTAATATATATTATTAATTAAATTTACAATTCTCTGTAAAAAAAGGATCCTTCAGAAGGAAGAAACACAGCAATTCAACGGAAGTGTTACGCCTTAGGGCGGTCAAAACGGATCGAGGGCGACTTCCTATTCGACTAGGCTCCAGGCTGGGTGACGCCTAAATGTATCACTACACAGAAACACTAACAACGTTAGAATTTTTCAAGTTATTTTTATACATATACTATTTACAACATATAATAAAACACTAATATATAATTACAACACAAACAATATAACTGTCAATCTTTTTGCGTCGGCCTCGATAAAGTAAACAACACTATCGGAGACTATACCGTTTCATAATTGGACAAATCTTGCTTGATTAATCACTTTTTTACGACCAGTATAATCCCCGATGAGAAAAAAATGCCCTTCCTATTTCACGTGCAACAAATAGTTTCTAAGAGACCTCTTTTTACTAATTTCTTATTGACCGATATCTTCAATTTTAATTGCACTGGTTATTATACTATGGTAGGCGTTTGTCAATTATTGCGCGCGAAAACTACACTTTATCTTAACGACAAGTTGGTTGCTTCCCGCTAGCAGCTATTCTGTTCTAGTCAATTTCATGCACCGGCTAAAACCCGAAGTCCTCTGGTTATTCTCTCTTATTCTCTATTCGGCGACTTGACGCTGACTCGTCAGCTTATAAGGAGTGTGTAGTCGTTCCTCGAGTGTCCTCCCTGAAGGTTTTACACTTGGGCCTTAACCTAGAATAAAACAATAAACACACTCTAACTATATATTCGACAACAACACAAGATTATATCTGTTATTTTGTGATTATAATATTATGACCACGTACGTCACTAAGCAGAGTGAGTGACGTCAATGACGTCGCGGTGGAATCGCCGACGTCATGACCTCTCGGTTGCCGACTTCGACGCTGTCGACAGAGCAATCCACTAACTGTCGACACCGTCGCCTGACCTCAACATCATATGCAAACATCATTTTCAATAACAAATCATAATATTTTTGTAATACCTGGATAAGAACAGGGATATGACATTCCAAATGTAGCGACCCTAATGCTATTGAGGCACTATCCTTTTTCTGGCTGTAACAGCAGCTTAGAAGTGTAACGAGGTAAAACAAAATGAAAAAAAAAATAAATAAAAATAAAAATAAACAATGCTGAAATGAAAATCTAAGAGAGAGCAGTACGAGATCAACTTCAACTTTAATAACTACGATCTATATTTCAGAAAACGATTGTTTCACATGATCACGCGCGTCTGAAAATATTAGTACCTTGATTAAATGCATATATTAAAGGACGTCACCTCAGTGCACATTTTTGTTGGTGTGCATGTCTGTTTGTTCGTACGTATGTATTCACGCTTCTTATAATTAGATATAAGCCGGCGCGATCCATTATGGTACTGCCAGTTCCACGTTTTTAAATCTACAAATTCAATCCTACACTGTTCTTATTTCCGCCAAAACTACATATTGCGCCAAAGGCAGAGATACCTTGATCATACTGCATATAGCGAGCGCAGTCTGCTCAGCACTCTCGACAATAGCTACCACTTGCGCAAACTGGGCAAATTCCGACCAGACTGCACAAAGCAAGCGCAACCTTTTCGGTACTCCCGGCAGTAACTACAGTAACATATGCAGAATCGAATCAAACTGCGCACAATATTTAGACTATGCAAGTATCATTTAGCGGTTTTCTTTCATCAGTATCACACGTTAAGGATTTTGTACAGAAAACCTACAATTATTTTTATTATAATCATTTGAATAGCAATCACCGACCAGATTTCGACAAAGTCACCATTGAATATTTTGCGTCGTCTAGTTGCCATCCGTTGATTCAATTTCGGTGATTATACTATTATGACGACGTACGTCATTAAGCACTATATATATATATTGAATAGGCACCTTGAAAATAATCAAAATCAAGATTGATAATTCTCACACTCGGGTAGCATTTAACTTGCAGGTCGAAAATGGCTTTAGGCAGTAGAAAAGGGACATCGCGTACACGAAACAAAACTGTACACTGCGGTCAGCATGCGCTGTGTCGTAACAAGTAAACAAGTGAACCCAGGAATTGAGATCCACATAAAACCCCTCACACCAAAGGGAAAGATAAACAAATACATAGAGGATATTCAAATGTTTGGAGCGAATATGACTTTTATTTCATCGGGTGAAGTGAAAAAAATGTATATTTCATTAGTGAATTTTCTTTTTATTATATACAATACTTTCGACAGAAGAGATGCAAATCTTGTTTTTGCAAGGGGAAGTCTGACACGCAGTTTTGTCTCTTGGCGGTGACATATAAGAACCGCATAACATTAGTTAGAATATAAGGAGCATGTTGGTATCAAAATTATTTTGATTTGCCCAAACTTTTTGTTTTTTGTTTTCTCCAGCGTTTTACATGTTAAGCACTGAGCGTCGACGGCATGACGTTCATGTTTTGTTTGATGACGTTAGTTATGACGTCAGAAACGCGCATTGGCATGTAAACAATAAAATAAAAAGAAAATTTACTCTTTTTTAGTGAATACCATAAAAAATTTTATCTCGTGTAATGAAAACATTCAAATTTTGACTCGTGCATAATGACCATTAATGTAAATAAGAAAAAAAGTAGTTCCAGATCTTATATTTTTCACTGCCCAGAGGAGTGAAAATATGTTTTATATTTTCACTAGTGAAAATATAACTTTTTCGAAATATGCATTTTATTTCGTTAATAATTCTCTATATTTCATTACTTTATATATAATAAAAGCAGTTTAAAAATGAACAGATAGCAAACCGAGTTGGTAACTTTTTCCCGAAAAGGTGGCAACCTGTTACCCAAACTTAACTGAATATATCTTTAATTTACATAATTGTAAAAGAAAAACATCAGAAAGTAAAACACGACTTAAAAATAAACAAAAAGTACTACAAAGAAAGTACCGACCTGGAACGATCAGTAATGAGTTACTGAGGCTTAAGCTAGCTTTACGGGAACTCATCCCTCGCCCTCAGCTGCCATAGTGGTAAAAAACATATATTTGTTTGGTCCGCGTGGATGTCTTCTAACAAGTCCATGAATCATTACCGACGACAAATAATTCACAGATAAAGCCTATAATGTAGCAAAGTTGACGACTCAACAGAAACAACGTGTTGAAACAATTGGAGATCCCTGGGTTGTCAAACAACACCACTGGAATACTCGAGTAAAAGAAAACCACCAGTTGAACACGGGTGTGCCGAGAAATAGACATAAAAAACTTTGGCCCAGACCATCTAGTTTTTAAGTCGAGGCCATCACAGAGTCTGAACCCCGAGGTACCGGCGTGCAATAAATGTAAGCAGTGGTCAAACGTGATTGGATTTACCTCTAAGCATGCACACTGTTTTATGACATCAATGTATACCTCTTTCGTTTACAACATATGACAACAGAGGATGTGCATAAAGCAGGTATTTGGCCCCTTTGAAGTCAAAAATTGAGTTGCAGTACAGTAATTTCTTTTACTGGTGTTTAGACCAATGATTTTTGTGTTGAAAGTTGGCAATTACGTGGATTTTATGGTTGCTATTGTAACAGAAAATGGGCACCTAACTAGGCTACAATTAGGATAAATAGGCTTTTGGGGCTTATTTTCACACGTTTAACTGTGAAATTAATGTAAAGCACCAAATACCAAAACGATATTTTGACAGATGATAATTATTATCAAAATACACAAAATAAAAAAAGCGTTTGGTTTTTAGCTGCGCTAGTAGTAAATTTCTAAACGATAGTCCGCTGGCAAGTGCATATTTCCTTTATGTTGAACGCCATATTTGAGCAAGTTTACAAAAGGGATTCGGGCTTTAATTTTATTTCTACCTAAACTAAAACGAAAAGTTTTGTAATATTGGGCCACTTTTTCAATAATGTATTGACTGGGAAAATCTGTTACCTTTTTTAATTGTAAAGGGACATTACTCTGATCAAATGAAGTTGTCTACTGCTACATGAGGTAAACAGGAAGAAAACTCAAATAATTTCAAAAAAGACCATCCTAGAAGCAAGATATTATTTTCAATTGGTAGAAGTTTGAAAGATAAAATTTATGGTGGAGTCATTTTTCTTTGATATTTATTAATCCTAAACCATGCAACGAAGTTTCAAACACAGCGGGATCCATAGCTCGTACAATGAAAAACCTGATTCATAGACACACAAATACATGCTTTTTGATACACTAAATTGGCATCCAGGAAGAATATGTGGAATAAAACATGCATGTACCTTGATATTCCTACCTGTAGTTTGTCATTGCAAAAATACGTATCCAGGGAAAACACAGCTGATCCTGAGCAACTGCGCCGTCTGATCAGAGTCTTCATTGTCCGCGTGAAGATCCTTTGGATCCCTAACAATCTAAAAGCACTAAGCAAAGATTCCAACGAGACTGTGTAGACGTGCAGGCTGATTTAAGTCTGCGCTAGGCACACAATTGTGTAGGATTCGCCGTTGTACCCCATCTGAAATGTCTCTTTAAAATATTGCATCTTATTTAGCAGACTGACAGGTACAAAACAGAAATTGACAAGATTTGAAGTAACCCTTCTGGAGTTTGCCACTTAGCTTATGGGTCTAAATAAATTACACTTTGACAGATAGAGCTATTATCCAAAAGATTTCTCACCTACCTTTTTTAAGCATTTAAATAAATAAATCAATCAAATAGATCGGTAAATAAATATGTGGATGGAAGAGTGAGTGAGTAAGCTAGCGAGTGAGTAAGTGAATGGGTGAATGAATGAGTGAGCGAGCAAGTGAGATAAATAAATAATAAAAGTCAAAAAGGATTGCCTTTTGAGCCGGAATGACAGACAAGTAAAAAGACGATAAAAATGGATTGTGCGACCTTGTTAAAATAAAAGCTGGGGTACAGCAATTCCTACTAAATAGTAAAAAGCACCAAGCGAAAGTTCGAATCAGCCTATGCATCCGTGCAGTAAGAGCATACCCGTCTGTGCGCTTTACGCATAGCTAGACATTATGCATCTCCATGGGTACACAGCAAAGACAGATCAGCTTGTGCGTTCACGCAGTTTGATCACTCTCCACTGTGAACTCTATACATAGCTACGTACATGATGCTTCTCTAGGACGGAAAGGAGTAGATACACTTGAAGTAGCATAAATCATGAGTGGGAATGATAATGATAACAACTGACCAAATACAAACAAATCTATTATAAGGACTGAAATCAATGTGGCCATAAGGACCAAAATTCTAAGTCTTTGACCTTGGCCACGAGCAAGGACAGTGATGGTTCTAATACAAACCCTTGACTGGTACCTATCATTCTAAGAAATGTGAACAAGAACTCTCATAACTGATGGATGTAATGAGAAATTAAACAATTGTATGGAACACAGTTTAACATGAAATTCTAGGCCTATGACCTTGACCTAAACGTAATTAGCAGTAGTAGGGTTGAAGGTTATAAACATTTTGGACCAGTACCTATCTTAAATCAAATATAAATAATATCCCTCTCAGGCTCAGCATGTACTCTTAATATATTTTTAAACACTATCCTGTAACATGGAACTTTAAGTCAATGACTTTGACCTCAAGATCACGGGCAAGGAAGGTACTGACAAATTTGTTTGAATGATGCCTGTAAGTATACTTAATATATTAAACCTTTTTAAACTGTGAATAAGGTTTACCCTCATATATGAACTTGAACATAACTTTAACACGGAAATCTAACGCCGTGAACTTGATGTCAAGGTCATGGGCAGAGGCAGAAGATACGCTGATAAAATAAATGAACCATTGCCTATCATTATAACAAATATTAAGTCCATCATAAAGGTTTGGAAGTGATGTGGACTAAACATCTTTTAGCACAAACTATAGTATTTGTGGAATCCCGACGCTGATGCCAGCGCTAATGAGTACCGACGCCAATGCCAGATAAAGTAAAATAGCCATTTCTGAACTTTTACATGCAAGCTGATAAACGTTTTCAATTAAAGGTCAAATTTAAATTACTATTCATTCCGCGAAGAAACATTATGCCCCAATGCATGTCTCATTCAACCAGTTTTTGTGATCTGCATGTCTTCAGATAGTCAGTAAATGGATCATGACATTTGACCCCGTGTCACTCTCAAAAGGAATGGCCCTCGTTTATTTTACTACTTATTGATTTATAGGGATAACCCAACTATCATTCACATCGATATGGCCACGTAGATTGGCGGCAATTTTGGGCCTTATGCACGAAAGTCTTTACTAAAATGATCAGAAAATTCAGCTTTTGCTACAATTTTTTCTAAACTCATACACTAAATCACCATAAAACTCAGGTTGCGATAGGCTTTGTAGCAGTAGTGCTTTTTGTCTGGTATCCTATTTAGAGACCAATTCGTACAGTCGACGATAAAAACTTAGAACAAGCTTTCCTTAGGTTATGAGACCGATACCCCTATTGGAGAAAATTGGCAGTCAAAGGACGAGTTGCACTTCTCTAGGTGCCTATTTCAATGTCAAATTTTGAAAGTAAGCAAGCCAAAAAACAAACATTGTCAAACAAGACCTAAATGTCTCTAATTTAATCCCCTAAATTTGTTCTTTTGATTTAAAGTATGTTTTGTTTTAATTTTGCGGGGATATACTCGTACCGGTCCTACCGATCATGTTTAACATTGAATCTATGGCAAAATGTAGCACTCTCGTGTTTATTGTAGCGGCCATATTGAATAAAAATCGAAAATTTTTTGTGTTAATCTATTTCTGTATACCTTGTCGTCGTTCGTCTGTCATTACTGACAATGACCAATCCTTATCAACAGTGTGATGTGTTATTATTTGTGTGTTCTAAGATGGCCGTGTAATAAAGGCTATAGAAAACGACAGAAGGTTAATTTGAAATGTAGTTTGCATGCGATATTTAAAAATTGATGTCACACAGGAAAACGGGTACTCTCCCTTTAATGCGGAAAACAACCGGATCTCACTTATGACATCATGTTTGCATAGGCGTATGAGAAAATAAACGCTCTGCTTTCTGTTTTGAGCATTTGTTTCTTTCCTTTTTATGATTTTAACCTGAATATTCAAGGTTTTGTATACTTCGAATTTATTAATTATCCACTGGACCTCCATAGAAATGTGCACGTTTTCGTGAAATGCAATGTATGCATAGCTGCTATACAGTTGTTTTTTATATATACAGACATGTCCAGGGTTTCTTCCTATATAGAAAATAAATCGTATATCTTTCCGATGCTAGGGTTAGAAAAAATTGAGTACTGCAGTCCGTACTATAAGGAACCTGTTAAAATGCAAGTTTGCAACCGTATTACGACAGCGTTCTACAGCACGCACGTAAAACGTGGTAATTACCAAACGTTCCTGTGGAAAATGTGTTTGGTTGCAAAACCTGATGCTGAATCACCGGATAATCATGATTGGCGAAAGACAGACTCCGGTTAAACACCAAAACTGATGACATAGGTTTCAGGTGCAAAGGGGCCAATGAACTACCTGTGTGCCAGTGCAAAAAGTCTAAATGTGCAACAAGCGCATGTAAATGTGTTAAAGCAGGTTAACTATGTTGTCCTGCATGTGCATGTAAAACTGACGATGAACTTTGCGAAAACACGTTAATCTTGAAGACGACGAAAATGTGGATAATGTCGCTTCGGACGGTGATTAGGATTAGACACCTTTGCATAAAGTTAACAAGTCCGTGCGATTAAGATGCCCAGTTACGGAGTCTTACGATGCACCAAGATGAAAGGAAGGCAATTTTGTAAGTTTATCAGGGTATTATCAAAGATCCTACATAATCTTGATCCTGAACATAAGACAGCAAACCTGCTACACGAGTCCATCATGTGTTGATGTGATCTTACATTTTAGGCCTAATTTGGTCTTTCTACTCGATCGGGGAAACAAACTTTATTTTTTTTTTTTATTTATTTTATTTTTTTTTTTTTTTTTTTTTTTTTTTTTTTTGGCTTGTAGAAAAAATGGCAGTTAAAGTATACTAAAGGAATTGGAATTCGATAAGTGTCGGTATACTCACAATCAATATTTCAAGCACAAACAAAATGTTGACGAGAAACAGTCTACACAGAAGTTCTAACCTCTATATATTGTTCCGAGTCTATGACCTTTGAGGCCCACGCTCCAGGTTTATCACCATAATCTGGATAAACGTCCGGTTCTCCTATAACTTCATCGGCGTGCCACCTGCAAGATACATTTAGATTCGTATCAGATTAAGAATAATATATAACGCTAATTGCTTCCACGTTTAGTTTAACAAGTCTGATCCAGACAACCTGACACTTTAGCTGTTTTCTGTTTTGTGTGTTTGTTGCTCTCCATTCCTTTAGAATCATTTTTTTATCTTCACTACAGGTAGATTTAGTACCGTTTTGCAGTCGTACAAAGTTTCCCGTACTTCGCTATACTGTAGCTAAAATTTTCTAACTATGTGTGCTCTTTGGGACTATTTCAAGACTTTTTAAAGCTGAATTGAGATCACCGAACAAAATAGGCACATCATATTTATACCTGTAGCTATTTCATAATAAGCCGTTTATATCAAATTCATATACAGAAAATATTACCAGTTATGATATTACAGTAATTGAAGCATACTTGTTCTTACAGTATTATTGTCTTCTAGTGCAGATTATATTTTTATTTCCTTTACGATCATTGAGTTCATATTGGTTACTGTGAAAATCAAATACCGCTTAAACCGGTGCTAGTGAGGGAGGGGAGGGGGTGCGTATGCAGACCACAAACTCAATGCTGTACAGCTGAAGCGTTAAAAAGACTTGATAAATCGAGCTCGATTTTCGTTCTTTTGTGTGTTTTTTGTTTCTAAAGCAACCTTTTAGATTTTTTTCTAGTTATAACAATTCAATTGTCTAGCTACCCCGCCCCACGTACTTTGCTTAAGAATTTTACTTCTTGTAATCTTTCTTTGTTCTTGCAAGTACTGCCGTTATGTTACGCAAGAGTGCTTGTCGAGAACCCATTAATTACAACACTTATCAAGTAAATTTTTAAATTCCGTTACCATAATGTTAGCAAGACAACACAGAAAATTGAAGAAAGGCTCCATAATGTTCATCGCTTGACATAAGTTCATGTAAACTGTAGCGTTCACACTTTCTCAAAGGGAAAGCATTTTTTCTATGCTTGGCTTAACTGTGATATGTCCAGCATGTTTTTCGACCATGCACTGATCGTAGTAGTGCAAGTTTCTCAGAGCAAAAACAAATTTTACCCGGCTTGGCTAATATCACCACCCTCATCATACTCTACGGTCCTACAGAGCATCAAAATAAACATCTATTTCATTACAAGCATGCTGACTTCTTGTGTGTGTGTGTGTGTGTGTGTGTGTGTGTGTGTGTGTGTGTGTGTGTGTGTGTGTGTATGTGTGAGAGAGAGAGAGAGAGAGAGACTCACCCTGATAAAGGGTATTCAGAAGAATAGCCCGTCACTGTTGACACCCATTGATTGATTTCATCACCATTCTGATCTAAGTAAAGACATTACAAAACACGCAGATAAAGCAACACGAGTCATTTGCGTTCGACTGATAGTTGGGCGCGCACATACATACATACATACATACATACATACATACGTATGTACGTACAAACATACAACAAGAGATACAAAACAATACATTTATTGATTAGATATTTTCATTAATAGATTACAAATAGAGGATCTTACATGAGTGGTCATTTGATATGAAATTCATGAAACGAGTTTGGGTAATTAAGGTATTTTGCGAGCCTTGGAGAACAAAATACCGAAATTACCCGACGAGTTTCATAAATTTCATATTAAATGACCACAAATGTAAGATTCTGTTTATCACATGGTCCTTCCGTTGACAAAAAATTCATATATTTTTAAAGATAACGGCTTTTCATAGCTAAGCGGAACAAATCACTACCAAGGATTCAACAGCACTGCGCAACACAAATAGTTCGCATATTAATCTCTTTAACCGGAACTACTTTTTTTGTAACATATGAACAGCCTAGATTTTGACCCTGCTGTCAATATCATTTAGGATAAAAACAAAAGCTATCCTAAATATATTATTTATTACTACGCCGACCCAAAATAGAAATGACATCGTAAACAAACTGGCAGACTAGACTTGCCACAAAAGCCTCTTAAGTGGTGTACTCTATAGCGGCGAAATGCAATAGAGTACAATAATACCTCGGGAGATAAAAAAAATCCGATAAAGAAACTCGTGCTTCGCACTCTTTTCTTTGTCGGATTTTTTTACCTCCCTCGGTTTATAAATCCCATATTTAAAATAGGGGTATGAATAAACTCTATATACAACCGTGTTGCAGAGTCTAACCGAGGACATTATGTTCAGTCCTCTGTCTGTACTTGTCAGTCTCTGAGTTTTGTTATAAGCCAGCTGGCCACATTATAATAGGTGACCTCTATATCGTACACAGTGACAAGCTCTAAGACGGTCTTCCTAAGGGCCCCTTAAAATATACAAAAAATTCACCTAAAAAAACTGAAAATTTTCAGATAAAAACTTTGATATTTTTCATATTTCCTCCCAAAACACAGACTGTGCTCACTCGTTAGAACCGCCTCGGCGAGGACGTTCTAACGAGCACCACAATCCACGCTCTGAGCAGAAACAAGAAACATTATGTACCCCTGTAAACTTCAGTTTTACTACATAAAAGCGGTGTCCAAGGGGGTGAATATTGTACATATTTTTTTCTTCTATTTATAAGTTGTAAATTTAGTGAGAACCGCACACTATTACGAAAACATGCCTATTCAAATATATAGAAAATTTCACCTCCAAACACTGAAAATTTTCAGATAAAAAAAACTCTGATATTTTTCATACTCCTTCCCAAAACACTGACCGCGGGTACTCGTCAGAATCGCCTCGCCTTGACTTACTCTCTATTTCATCATAGGAGTTGTGATTGCATGTGTTTTATTGTGACGTTTCAATTATCATATGCGGACCGACCCCATTTGTAAAATTCGGAGCTGCATCAGAATAAAAGATGCGGGTTCGTGCGAGTAAAACTAGTTTATAGCGCTGAGAGTTTTCTGCTGACCATTCCAAGGCGGATCCTCTGTTGCATGTCTTCTTACTTTGTTTATAGGTCGGTTATAAACACGTCGATCATCACGAAAACATACCCCCTTAAACCCCACTTTTATATAGTAAAACTGGGTTTACAGGGGTATACATTATTTTTCTTATTTCTGCTCAAAACATAGATTGTGGCGGTTCTACTCTAACGAGTACCAACAATCTATGTTTTGAGCAGAAATATGAAAAATATCGGAGTTTTTTATCTGAAAATTTTTAATTTTTGGAGATGAAATTTTCTTTATATTTGAATAGGCGTGTTTTCGTAATGTTAAGCCCCACACTCCACCTACGCTATAGTAGTCATATTATAGTAGCTATAATAGTACTGGTCGTCATAAAGCGGATATACCCTTATATGTGGCTTTGCGGTGATCAATTTGAGCCTTTATCCGTATTTGGTCCCGTTTGATGCCCTGCTATTGTATTGTATTTATTGGATCCTGTCTGCTGTATTTATAATGTATCCTGCAAGGAATGTGACGCGTGTAAGGCCGGCTGAATTGTTCGAAGATTCAAATCTTGCACATACTCGTAGCTTGAATAATAGTATAGTGTGACAAATGTATCCCCTTTATTAACACATTATAAATATATTATCGCGTGTCACCCTGGCAAGCCGCAAATATAGGAGGTATGCTAATCACACATCAAATATGGGAATTCAACCTAACCCGGATAGGAAAGTATTTATCAAGACTGTTGACATAGCAGTCGTGCATCTGATAACGAATAGTATAGAACAGAACGTTTTTGTAACAAATTATGGATTATGTTTTATAAACAAATTATCATACTGTTATAATATACTACTAATCCATTTATGCCTAGCAACCCATAAAAGGGACAGTGGCAAACAGTATAAATCTAGATCAGACGCCGCAAAATGCAGCGTCTTATCTAGTCTACTCTATTTTAGGTAAAGAAATGTCTATAAAAATGACAATACTAAAAAAGTAATTCAGGCACCTTTTAACTCTAAACAAACCTGTCCAAAGAGTATCTTTATTGGCATCAAAATGGAAGCATTCCATTGTCGAATCAGTTAATATTAGCACAGGGCTCCCTCATCTAGTGATCTGCTGTAGTTACAGTGTTGAAAAACATATAGGATATTAGTAACTGTGGCACCAATTATCTGTGTACACGTCAGAAGAAAATTTGTCAGTTCGGAGAGAACAAAACTCGGAAAGTGCTTTGGGTTATTTAAGTTGGTTCAATGAATTGATACCATCATGTGCGGTATAAGCGTCATATGCGTATATGCAACTGTTGAAACTTACCGAAACGCTAGCTTTTTTCAAAAAAGCTAATACTTATTGAATTACTTTGGCGTCAAATATGAGTAAAATTGGATTTACTCTCTTCTTTAAAGGCGGTGATTCTGGTGTTTTTTGGGTTTTTTTTTTAAGTTGTTATTTTTTTTTTTTTTTTTTTTTTTTTTTTTTATTTTGTTGTTGTTTTTTTTGCTGTTGTTGATGTTGTTTTGCGTGTGTGTGTGTGTGTGTGTGTGTGTGTGTTTGTTTTGTTTTTTTTTTGTGCTTTTTTTTTGTTCGTTTTTGTTGTTGTTGTTATTGTTGTTGTTGTGGTGGTGGTGGTGGTGGTGGTTCTTGTTGTGGTTTGTTGTTGTTGTTGTTGTTTTGTTTTGTTTGTTTTTGTTTGTTTGTTTGCTTGTTTGTTTTTTGTTGTTTTTTTGTTGTTGTTTTTTGTTTGTTTGTTGTTGTTTTTTTGTTGATTTTTTTTTTTTTTGTGGGGGAGGGGGGAGGGGGCGGAAGTTGTTACTTTCTGCAACACTTTTTTATTCTTTATCCTGTTTACTGTATTATTGTTGTGTTTAGTTGATCTCTCGTCTAGTATTATAATCAAATTGTTCGGGAAAGGGTTTATTTTGCTTTTTCTTATTTTTTGGTTTGTGGCTTGTGTACTGTCTGTCATGGTTTGTTTGCCCAACCTCTTGGTGTCATAGGTAGGCTATGTACTGTGATTGTGGTTATTCCTGGACATCTTCATATACTATCTTCCGTCTTCACACGTTCTAGAGTAAAATGTTCGTTTATCTATAATACTAAAATGCTTAAGTTCAAATCATTTAAAGCATTAGGCGCAACATGTTCTCATTTGCACCAAATGTTATAAAGTTCTTCTAAAGAGTCAGCACTTTCTTACCGTCATTTAGCGAAGTCAGTGTTTGATGGGACGGAAATAGGCCCCTAAGAAACTTTTGAGCGACTTCTAGAGTCAGAAGTTATTTTCAAACCCCAGTAATAAATTTTCAAACTCCCAGTAATGACATGCCCGGATAGACTTTGAGTCGTTACAATCTCATATATATTTAAAATATTAAGATACGAAACCAGTTTATTAAAATTAAATATGGTATACGAGTAATGTTGCTAACAAATACCTGAAGAGTATGTATTGCTAAATTACCTGGAATAGACGAGATTAGTGATTTATGTCTTTCTTAGGGAAATCGATAAACTCGAATCCCTTATTAAAATCGACATTTGATTTTTGCTCAAAATAACAGGAACTGGAACTGGTAAAATTCACATAGAAGTTATAACCTTTAAGAATCATTTCTAAATGTACAGTGGATGGTACAATAACTATCCGTCCGTCTATACCTTGGCATTTATAATAAATGTGAAGTTTCCACTCTTCATTTCTTGAAGCCGCCATAGGAGGAATCATGCACCTGTTCTTACATACACATCTATTTTCCAGGTTCTGTTTATCCTCATCAGTTAAATTAAAACGTCTCTGACTCGTTTTCATTTCTTTTGTACCATATAGTTTAATAATGTGAGCATTTTTCCGTTCGCAGTTAATTTCAGAGTCATCTAGAGGATTACCATTTTCATCAATAGGAAACGATACATGAAAAACTTTATTCATCCCCACTGCCACAGGGATAGACACACCTGAAAGACAAAGTTTAGTGTACATACCTCCAGATAAGACACTTTTATTTCAACCGAAAAACATTGATATTTTTCTTATTTCTCCACAAAAACATATTCAAGCTAGCATTCTTTATAAATCTATAGCGGGCCGTTATCGGCCCGTCAGCTACCCTGACGGGCCGATAACGGCCCGCTATAGATTTATAAAGAATGCTTACTTGGATGTTGTTGGTACTCATAAGGCGCTAATAAAAATAATAAAAATATTTTGTGGATATTCTTTCATCTGAAGCTATGGTGTAATTCAGAAATACATTCTGTGTGCTGAAAGGTTCTTGGAATCATCGAAATACACGTCCTTAATAACACGATATCAGTAAATTGGTTAAAATTATAGTTATTGCAATCGACCTACATACGTTTCTATAGTTCAGCCAGCACATGAGAAAATGGTACTTATCACATAGGAGACCAGCAAAGGCTCAGGCGAGCCTGCGCATAAGCGCAGTCTCGCCAGAGGCTTTGCTGTTCGAAGACATGTAGTAGAGACCTTAGAGAAGCCTGGACAAAACAAAGCGTCTGTAGCTCAGATAGGGAATTGCCCATACGCTGTTGAAGAAGCACAAACCGGAAATAAAATAAGTTTCCTTTTCTACGTGTGCCGGCTCATTTATTTCCTTTTGTATGCCTGAATATCTAGACCTATTTCATGCAGCAGGGATTAAATGACATTTCACGTTCAAGAAGCATGACAGTGCAGCTTACCAGAGGCATTTCTAAAGTTGTTTGTTTGTTTGTTTGTTTGTTTTCTGCTAAACTCTTTCACCCGTGTTTCTGAAGTGGACTATACCTTTAACTTGGACATGTCTATTGATGCAAATAGGGACTTCAGTCACAAATCAATAACGGAATGGCAAATTGTGTAAATCCAGGCGAGACGGTTCCTTAACGTCTCATCTGGACCTGCACTGTTTGCGAAGGTATCTGGATTGATGTTTTGGAAAGAAAGGGTTTAGAAAGAACGTAGTGCCCTTGAACATTAAACTCAACATTCCTTTTACTTTTATTAAACATAGAAATGCCAATATACAGAGAACTGTGTATTATCTAACGGCCTATTCTACAGATGTTACAAGTATTTTGTTCATTGCAAATTCTTTCTTACTAAGATGAAAAATCTGTTACATTAACACGTATTTCCGAATACCGATATGGCTTTCATGACAAACATATTAGAACTGCATACAAATTATCTTCTGCATCTGAACAGTCTGATCAGAATCTCGCTGACAGTTTTTTTGCACTCTCTGGGCTAAGTCAGCAGACGACACATTCTTGATATTTGTTCTTATTTTTCCCAGAAAATAAACTTTGACCTTTCATGCAAATTGTCTCCTCAGGAGACCTATTTTCATGGTAAAATAAAAATATTACAAAAATGTCGTCTGCTGATTTTTCCCCAGCATGCTAAGCAGTAAGAAACGCGAAGAGCAAACACTTCGATTGTACATACAGATCTGGACAGTCGTCGATGCGCATGTTTGTGGTCGGGCTGATACTTGTTTGGGTTACTGAGGCCATTGCGATTGCGAATTTATCGTTATGATATGGGCGGCGCCATGCGAGAACGTGTCTTCGAGCATATGCGGGCAGCGAGTGCCAAGATCAGCTGCACATCCGCGCACTCTGATCAGGGCTTTCGCTATCCTCAAACAGAATCAATGGATACTAGTATCAATGGATACTGAAGAATGTTTCAGTGGAGATCAAATACCCGGATGAAATTTTGCGCATGCGCAGGATGATGTGCCTGCACATTTTGCGCATGTTCGAAGGCACTCTTTTTTTTTTTTTTTTTTTTTTTTTTTTTTTGCTTGACGCGGCCAATATGAGAGCGGGCAGTGCTGCATATTTAGCACTGGCTGTCTGTTTGAATATTCCCACTGGGACCGCCATTTGACCAGGTGAAAATTACCACTGAGTGGTAATTTTCACCTGGTCAAATGGCCTTCCCTTGCACAGATCCTATATATTGTGTGTGTTTATGTTTTACGATCCAGTCAACGCATTGGAGTCGTGAAGAGCGCGGTCAGTTTATCTAAGCACACTTTTTTCCGGGCAGGCTTATTCCTCTAAGTGGTTAACTAGTGCTTATGTACATTCTTTAGCCAGAAACTGAAAACTGCCCTAATTGAACCAGCGGAAGGGTGACAATGAATGTTGCCGGACCCGGCGAAGTCGAACCCGCCACCTCCTGATCTCACCGAGGCAGTCACAGAGCCTACATATAGCAGGTCGACATCACTACGAAAGAGTTCATAGAACGTTAAGGGTATACACTTTTAGGAAGAGTACCCGTGTTTATCCTAAGTATTGGGACACATATATACTTACCATACTTGTCCTAAAATTTGAAACACCTGTTGATGTGATTAAAATAATGCGGTCTATATGGCAAACAGAACAGACCTTGATCAGACGCCGGGTTCTGTGCCATTTGATCTGGATCTACACAGTTTGCAAAGCCCTATCTGTCCCAATACTTAGGCTTATTAAGGTAATTCTTTCTCATATTTGCCTCCCTTCTGATCCATTGATCCGACTTCCGTGTGTTGGTCATGATGGGTGCATACACACTCATCATACTTTCAGAAGACCCTGTTAAAGTGCACAGATGTTAATCTAGGACATTTTCGCCCACACTTGTAATAAGGATGTTTCTCTCTATGACATGACCTCAATGTTTACAATAAACTATACTTCCTTGATTTACACGTCCGTGACAAACATATTTTGAGACAAGTGTACTCAACCTTTTCAGCCCTGCAAACCAAAATAGATACCTTTGCAAACAGTTTAGATCCAGATGAGATGGCTCATAACGAGCCGTCTCATCTAGATCTACACTGTTTGCAATTATGTGTTTTCTGCATGACATCCCTATTTGCAACAATGGACCTGTCCAAATTCTAAAATAAGAGTCTACTTCAGAAACTCAAGGGTGAAAAGGTTGTCCTTATATGTGTAAGTAGGTGAATTTATAAAGTCTAAAACTCTTACTGGATGATAAGCAAAGCGTGTGGAATCTGATCAGATGCCTGGTTCTGCGTCAAAAATGCCGGATGAGTAGCAAACAGTGTAGTCCCTGATTAGACGCCGCATTCGGCGTCTGATCAGGGTCTACTCTGTTTGCTGAGGACAGTCTGTCCGAACACGTCGGGTAAATACAATAATTGTGAATAATAAATTAGTAAACGATTAAGTGAACAGATGAAGTAGAAATGATACGTACAAATGATTGCCTTCAGCCACAGTACACTTTCGCGTTGACATCTGTAAAACGCCATTGTTCATTACGAAATATCAACTTGATGTTCTCTTACCAGTGTTCGGGTTTGAATGAATATACTTACGTATGACAATTAAATAAAATATGAGCCGACGAACAGCTTTATAAAGTTGCATGTATAGAGTAAATAAGTAAACCCAGGAAATGATACGATCAGACCCATATCGAGTTCTCAACATCAAAGGGAAAGACAGACAAATACGAATAAACAGTCACAAAAAGAATAGATTGCAGCAGGACTGGCAGCTCTTTCCTAAAAAGGTGGCAACTCTGTTACCCAAACCTAACTGAATATATCTATAACTTACATACTTATTAAAAGAAAAAACATTACAAACTCAAAGGACTACAGAGCATTTAACAAAAAGTACCTTGGAACGGCGAGTAATAAATTACTTGGGGTGGGGTGAGTGGGGTGGGGGCTTAAGCGAGCTTTAAGGGCCCAACCCTTGCTCTCAGCTTCCATTGTGGTAAAAATATATTTGTTCAGTCCGCGTAGAGGTCTTCTAACTCATCCATGAATCATTACTGGCAACAAATAAACCACAGATAAATCCTATAATGAAGCAAAGATCAGGAATCAAAGGAAATAATGTGCAGAGACACCCGGGTCCCTTGGTGTCAAACAACACCACTGGAATACCGGAGCAAACGAAAACCAACAGTTGAGCCCCATACCGAGTAGGCGGTAATCAGGAGCGAACGCAGCTCATATGGAATCGGCGGTCGGTTTAGGTAAGTAAACATTTCATTTATTTGCAGGAGATATGAAGATGTGTATCAGGTAAAGCAAGTATAGTATGCTTGTCATAAGTGGTCAAGGATGTACCCCCAAGACAGTTGATCTTGGAATCCTAAGCGTGTTGACAGTGACATAACCTGGAATATGAGATTGTTTTTTTTCTTCTTGAGAATCGAACAAACTGGCATATATATATATATATATATATATATATATATATATATATATATATGTGTGTGTATATATATATATATTGTGTGTGTGTGTGTGTGTGTGTGTGTGTGTGTGTGTGTGTGTGTGTGTGTGTGTGTGTGTGTGTGTGTGTGTGTGTGTGTGTGTGTGTGTGTGACCTTATTTAATCATTTCAGTGACACAGCGATAAAATTAAATCATTTGTGGCTAATATGTGAAGATTCAGTCGACCTTTTTATTCATGTTAACTGTAACACCCATTCGAAAAGCGCAGGGTAGAGACAGACGGCAATCAATCGAAAACGACTTTCATGGCAATCGACTACTGCTACGCAAAAAGCTGCATAGCAGTCGATGAACGAATTTGTTTTTTGTTCATTTAAAGAGAAAAACGAACTAAATCGTCCATGTTTCTCCTCATTTTCATGGTTTTAAGAGTAAAGCAAGCTGTAATACACCCGTGACAACAGCGGGAACATAGCGGGGCTAAAGTGAGTTGCGTTTCAGATTGCCGTGGTCGTTACTGATTGCCGCCTACCCGGTGTGTTAATTAGATACGACCCCAAATCTGTAGCCCTTAACCAACATTGCAGTCCCTTTACTGCTCGCTGCCCGAGTACTGAATCAAACTTAGCCACAAAATGTTACAGGGGAGGCAAAAAGGAAATTTGCTCGACTCAGTCTCCAACCTAGGATCTCTTGCACATCGGAATGCCTCGAATTAACCAGGAAGGAAATTGTAAAGTCCGTTACAATTTCTTCCCTGATTAATTAGAAGCATCTTCTAGTTGGTTTTGTAGGGAGGAAATTGTAACGGACCTACCATGTGCCTTGACAGCATGATATTAAGGTGAACTTGTTCCTTTAGTTGTAAATGGATTCAGTTATCATTTATTTTTCGTTTGATGTGTCGTGTACGTAAAATGAAAACCAAAAAGATCGAAATTATCCATTTGTTAACGCACAATATTGAAATATTAGCAATTTTAAGAAACAATTCATTTCGTTAGTCGATTGTATTTGAATTTTGGAAATAAGTTGTTCATACCCCTAAGCTCTTTGTCTATTTTTAACTCCTTTGATAGTAAACGCTGAACCGGGAAACTTCACATTTATGTAGGGACAACATTCCGTTTTCATAGAGATATAAATGCTTTAGGACATCGTTTTAGAACTCCGGAATTCGCATGAGAAAGCTGATTTTTACTGAATGAAAATTTAAGATAAAAGGTAAGATAGTCAGTTTGACATAAATGAAAATAAATCATTAAAATAATCCTAATATGTCCAAACTTCATACATTATGCTGCAAGAAGATGGACACAAGTTTCGATTATAACCCCAATATTAATTGCAAAAACACTAGATAAACTGATTTACCCAAACCGATCGCCTATTCCATGCGAGATATATTTCAGATTGCCACCGTCGTTCCTGATTGCCGCCTACCGGATGTGAACCCCGAAGGGCCGAGAAACAGACATAAAAAGTTTCGGGCCAGACAATTAAATAAATATTTTTAGCCATGTTACATCAGCAAAATCTGGTCAGGCCTTAATCAATATAAATAGCCGAGGTCAACATATACCGAGCCCCGAGGTTATGAAACGTACGTTTTTCATGCTCAACTCTGCTGAGCATGATTCTTTGTCCTGCTAATAAATCTCAAATAAATAACAGTTGCAAAGACCTTCTTGCTAAACATAGCTGAACATAGCTGAATACCTCTCTTCTAATAAATATGAAAATGCCAACTTTTGTTGGCATTTTCATATTGAATAGCAGAGAAAATTTTATCCTTAGCTGAGTTGAGCACGAAAAAGGTTTTATCAGTTCGGGGCCAGACCATCGTTAGTTGTCCAAGAGGTATAAGGCAAAATCTTGAAACACAAGAGCCGCAACGTGGGAAAACTGCCATCTGACATGTGCGTCCAAAGGAGACTCAAATCAGCCTGTGCATCCACGTAGTCTGATCAGAGTCTCCGTTGTCCTTATAAAACACCATCCGTGGCTAGCAAAAATTATCCCAGTGAAGATTCTGATCAGACTCGCAAATATGCATGCTGATCTGAATCAACGGTTTTCTGACGTTGCGGCTAAAACAACGGGTGCCCTTTCAGAGGAACTTTACAGAAGCATCGCCTAGGAATGGTCAACAATGATTTAATTGAGGGGTTAAAAACAAGGATACCCAAGGATAGGATTTAACGTATAAATACAACAGACTGCATTTAGGTGGTAAAAAAATTAATATGGAGACACCCATAAAAGGTCACAATCACGGAACGAAAAATGGTGATACTGTGCGGCCGTGAAACGTCTCCCCGTACTTCATCAACTAATACTTCGCCGTAGTGCAGTTTATATTTTCATTTCTGTTGGGATCATACAGCCGTACTGGCATCTTGGAAAATGAAGTTCCACTAAAACCGGTGCTAGGGGCGGGGCGTATACAGCCTTGCAAACTACTATGTTGTTATACGAAATTGAGACACCAATGTTTGCTCTTTCATGTGTTCTTTGTTACCATTGACAACCTTTATAGATTTGATCTAATTACATGAAATGAAAACACAAAACAGCATACAGACGAAAACAGACTTTGTCATGGATAGCAGAAATGAATAATGTGATACACGGGAAAGGACATACCCAGCAAACACACAACGTCGTTACAACGTCGCTGCAACGTCACGAAATTGCAGCGACGTTGTAACGACGTTGTTGCGAGTTTTTTTATTTGCTGGGTATTCACGGAGCATAGTCTCCCCTGGCACCGGATAAGAATTTACTGACATCTAACAACAACACAAAACAACATTTCCTTCACAAATAGTATAAGTTTGATGATAGCAATTTTGCTGCCCACTTTACTTGCAGAATGGGGAACGGCATAACGTCTCCGTCCTAAATCTTGTGCTTGAAAAATACTATAGAAGATTTCAACAAAGAGTCACAATTATAGAATATAACCTACCAATTACACCTAGAGGAAGAGTAAATTAACCATGAGACAGCACACATGCCACAAGGCAAAAGCAAAATAAAAACAACTAGATCCCTTCTTCCCAACAAGGTGATCACAATGCTAACATACCTTACTCAGATAACATCTACAGTCAATGAGACTTTATATGTATTCTATTCGATGCCTTTCCCTTCTGTAGTAAACCCATGTAAACTTCCTGCAATAACACAGACGGGCTCTAGCCCAAATACGGTAGAATTTTAATGACTCGAGCATTTTGTAGACCATGGTAATTTGTTCTAGATAATGGGTAGTTCGAGTCGCCACAGAGCGTTTATCAAAACTGGACAATTTTAGGATGTCGTTTTCTATCTTCTTTGAAATAATGGTATGTTGAATGTACTCATTAGAATCGCCTCGAAGAAGCGACTCTAATGAGTACATACAACATACATTTTCATTATGAAATAAGAAAATTGCCTTAAAATATTCCTAATATTTGTTTTCTTGAGCTGTCGGAAACATTTTCTAGGGATTCAAAACCAAGTCTTATTAACCACGGTAAACGAGCAATCTGTGTTCGATTCATTGGAGTTTTACTGCAACTAAGAGCTGATAACGATAAGAAATCCACAGAAGGATAAAAAATAGAATACAAAAGAATGTTTCCAAGTCTTCTATAAATATGATTCCATACACTCATTCTCTCATTTTAATCTGGAAACCCCACAAAAGGGCAACTGGCAAACAGTGCAGATCCTGATCAGACGCCGCAGAATGCGATATCTGATCGAGGTCTCCACTATTTGCAAATCGTTTAGACAAATCTTACAGCCTGGCATACCTAAAACTTAAATTAGATTCTTCCAATACGTATGCAGTGATGGGGCGAGATTATTCAGTCTAAAATGGGTTAAACAGTTACACAGTTAACCCATTGATACCGAGTGGACTCTTCTACCTGAACATTTTGGACCAGTCCATTTACAGTTTAAGGGTGTCTGGTCTGTTTTCATTATTTCCATGCTTTATTTAAATGCCTGTAATTAATGCAAACAGTGTAGACTCTGATCAGACACCGCGTTCTGCGGCGTCTGATCTGGGTCTACACTGTTTGCCAATGCCCGATTTATGGGACGCTAGGCACAAATAGACTGTTAAATGCACACATAAGACATTTTATGTGACATAAATGGGTGATTACCAATAATGTGTACCCAACAACATTATGCAGATGTACTTAAATGATCAATGGTATTTATTTCAAGTGTTTATCATAGACACCCATTTAAAAGGAGATTTTATCGTCCTTGTAAAACCTGGCTCCATTTATATTTTTACCTTCTATCCCCGTTCTGAAAAGGAATCTGCTCTAAAATGAACGAGTTTGCTTCCAAGGACAGCAAATTCGTTCATTTGTGAGTATATATTTTGTCAGAAGAGGCTCGGCATGGAGAAACGGAAGCAAGAGTCTGAAAACTTGTTTCCCTTTTAAAACTGGTCGAAAAGTACAGTGAACCCTCGTTACAACGACAGCGTTTGTTCCCAAAGATGTTGCTATTAAAATGAATTTGCTGTTGTAAAGAATGTTTAATGAGTAGAATGATATGCAACAAATGATATGTTTAATTTAATTTCTTTATAAACCATTTGTTTTTGAATATTTGTTAGAATCGCCTCGGTGAGGCGATTCTAACAAATGTCCAAAACATATGTTGCTTGAAGTATTGGATAATAATGTACCTGCATAATTTCTGATTAACTGTCCCCTTTTGAGAGAGGGTTTCCGTGCTTTTCAAATTGTCAGTACAGCGAATTTTGTCGTTGTATCGAGTGTCGGTATAAAGCAGGTTGACTGTACCACATGTATCAGATCCCCTTAGTTCCGCTTTCGAGTAGGTTCAGAGTTGTTTTATTATGTAGGTACTACAATAATTCGAGTATAAGCCAAGTCTTTCATTTTATAGTACACTAGTACACCCCTTTACAGAGAGGAGGTTTAATAGAGTTACCTCCTCTGAAAGCGTATAAATTCCACTGAAATGCACTATGGCAAGCATACTGTCGCTTCCGTTAAACGCAGACAAGAAAACTTTGTTGATAGGGGATACTGATTTACGGTTACAGCAACAATAATAAAGAATACGACAGTGAATAACTAAAAGAATATATTTTCCATTTACTGTACAGTGCTGTCTGGTGTTTGATTATTTCTAATTTACATACAAATAACATGGCCTGGCGACGTATAAAACGGCGAGTTATTAATGAATCCTAGAAACATGTCTCAGATTCGTCACACAAAAACTTCGTTGAAATCTGACTCACTACTTGAAGACAACGCAATATCTAACGACGTACACTATCACATAACAGACAGCGTTTCCGACAGTCAAACCTGAGCAGTCAGAACAGAGACGTCTGGGATTTCAGAATACGTCACCGAAATATAAACAGGCTACGTCAGAAAACGTACCTTCGGACTTGAGCACCCAACGAAGACTCAAATCAGTCGGCGCATTAGTGCAATCTAATCAGAGCTTTTGGCGATTCAAATTGCGCTCAGTGAAATTTCAGATCAGACTGCGCGAATGCGCAGGCTGATCTGATTCCTCGATGGGCGCACATGTCAGAAGGTACGTGTTTCTGACGTTACAGCTTAAATGACTTTTGCCTGATCAGGGTATACAAATGAGCAGACCTGTCGAGGCATTCACCTTTCCACTGTGCTCTAAACACCTCTCTCATCAAAGAGCACCTTTTCATCAGTGCCAAACCCCGAGCAATAACTTAGAAGAAAGAAAACTTAATATAAACATAATCACCCTCAATATTGATACAGCTGTGCATGAGCAGTGTACACCCAGATCAGATTCTGCGTCGTCCAATTACGGTGTACACTGTTAGCCATATATCCAGCAGTTTTAGATGTATTAAGAGATAGCAAAATGATCTGTTTGACTAATATCAAGGGTATACACCGTAAAACATAATACATATAAATGGGCAGTTCAAAGCTAAAAGTGTCCAAGAACACATAATGCACCGGTTCATATGATCTTGCACATCTACAAGATTTTATCAGGACCTTTGGAGGTCCCTGATAAATTGTATGGTGACCTGCGGACAGTGACGCCCTAATTAGACTGCGGACATGCATGAATATGTATCCACTGCCGGCATATACAGTGAAACCTGTGTAAGAAAGCTACCTTTGAGACTGACTTTAGCGGTTGTTGTGGGAAGGTTGCTGTCTTATAAAGGTACATGTCATGTAATTTTGCTAGCAAAATTACATGACATGTACCTTTATAAGACAGCCACCTTTCCATATCAACCCTCACTGTTTAAAGTCCGTCTCAGATGTGGCTCTCTTACACAGGTTTCACTGTACCTCGAAGACGCATTTCTGACTATGCTTCCTCACTTATACTTGTCTTTAATTTCACTGTAGTATCGAGTGATTTTTCCGTTGCTTAAGCGACTATACCTTGTTTTCGCAATATTTTGTTTTAAACCATTTCATTTGAAACTTCTTCGAATTCAATAGAATAATAAATCAAAACCGTTCATTATTTTCTGGACCGTTTCAGGCACGAGAAAAGCAAAAATGAAATTGAAATAACTGTATGGTCATCACTATTTATTAATTTACCTGTCGATCTCTCCCTGCATTTAACCCATAAATGTTAAGAAATTGTACGCTCTAACAGTGACCGTATAGCACCCCCACCCCCACCTACCCCCGAACCGCATCCCTTCCCCACTTGTCCATCTACTCCTCTTCCATTTATTTACACTAGATACAAGTACCTTTCCTCTTTTCAAACAGTTGTATATTCTACGGCATATACATACATATATAAGAGTGCAATGCTCTTTGTATAAAAAGAAAATAAAAAAGAATAAGAAGAAAAAGAAAATAAAAAGACTACTATGAAGCTGTAATCATAATAATCAAAGATAAGATACACTGAGTACAGAACTTTTACCTTGCTTATATTTGTGTACTATTTTCCTAACTGCTACTAATCTATAAATATATACTAGTATATATATATATTAACATGACATATTTTATTAAAGTCTCACCTCTACAATACAAATAAAAAAAGTTGTAATGACATTCTAAGAGTAAAACAGCAAGAGATATAAAATGTCTGTACAGTACTCGTTAAGACCATCTTTCACAGATTACTGAAGACGAACTGCCATACACATATTTACAATAATGGAAGGCAATCTATGCAGATTTTGGCAACTTATGTCTTTGTCGTTTATAGAAAGTATTCCGCCATAACGTCAGGATGCCATAACAATATTTAGTAGACAATTGCGTCAGTGTATCATCAGATGTACATATATCTAAAATATTGCACAATTGTTCGACTGGTGGTTTATGCTGTAAATTGACACCGTTATCTTGTAACGTCTGATAAAATTCCACCGCAGTTCATTATATAACGGGCATGCTACCAGTACGTGCTGCTCGTCCTCTACAAAGGAAACATAATAGTTCAGCAAGTGGTAGTCGTTCATGTATGTACTGTGTAGTTAACCCTGTTTACGTCCATCTGCTGTAATCGTGACCGCTGAGGGTGCATTCCACAGTTTCGCACTTTTGAACCTGGGCAAAAATGTCAATAACTAGGGGTAGGGCTAGAAACCAGTCTGAAAATACTTTTTGCTGCACATTTTGACCAAAACTGAAGTTTTATGCTTGTCAGTTATTGTTAACACTGATAAAAAAAGACTTTTCTTGAGGTCACATGACCTTTTTATAAAACAGTGTAGGTAAAATACGAAACTGTTGAACTCTGTCTGGTACCCGGTTTTACCTTGTCAAAAATTGTAGCATGCTTTTCTGTGGATTTTATCTTAAAAACGAGGTGGCTTACAGGTATTGATTTCTGGATAAAAGTAATATTCTGTAGGCGCTCTGTCAAATTTCCAACTGTTTCAGACCAGTGCATTGTCCTGGAGTTGATGATAATCGTTCGAAAACTGCACTTTTTGCATAAATTTGGCCGCAGTCGGAGGGGGGTGGGGTATTGTTTACATTAGTGCAACAGCAGGTTTTGGTACATTGCAGTTATTTTTATGATGCTTAAATTATTATTTGGTATGTTTGCAACTTATTGATACAGTACCTAATGGACAGGTACTGTTATATTTGCTGTGATTGCATTTTATGTATGTGAGGGCTGTGAACAGATAGAAATGCAAGTCAAAACTGTGGAGTGCACCCTGACTTATTACCACCCTCCATTGCTTGGCTAATACTGGTTCCTAGCCTGTGTCCCCTTGCACACCCGCATTCGGTGTTTATTTTCCGACTACCAAGAAGAATCTTGCCGCGCGTAACTGTATAGAGTTGATACATGAGAATTGCCTGGTTCCCCTTATTTCGGCGCCAAAACTTATCGTACTTTAAACTATACTGTCGTATAAGTTAGAATATGATCCGAATGGTAATCCGCCGAAAGATTTGAATTTTGCTATATTTTTTCCTAGAGCACGGCTTGCTGATTTCGCAACATTTCTATCAATGACATTCAGCACTTTGTTGCCACACTTAAAAATACACTTTGTCCTTTCGGTGGATTGAGTTCTAAAGTGTACAATGTACAACGTTCGACTTCTCCTGGTTAATGGTCCTTTTGTTTATGTCACACCAGTCAATGAGTTCATTTAGAATTGTTTGCAAGTCCTGCTCCGTAGGGGCCAGTAAAAACAATGTCATCGGTGTAGAATAATGCTGTAATAGTCTGTCCGTTGATGTATATCCCTTTATTTGGTCCCGGGTCGTTTCGCCCGTGAGTCGTTTCGCCCGTGAGTCGTTTCGCCCGTGGGTCGTTTCGCCCTGGGTCGTTTCGCCCTGAGTCGTTTCGCCCGTGGGTCGTTTCGCCCCTGTTTGGTGAGTCGTTTCGCCCTTGTTTTTTTATTAAAGCACCAAGGCTTGAGCCAGGCCATGTTTGGAGATATTTACGGTGGCCTGGACTTTCTCACGATAATTGTTAGGTGAGTACGGGTTGGGGGGGGGGGGGGTCCTGATTCATACTGGAGAAAACCCCTTACTCATGAGGAAACTGCACCGTTTCATAGTCCAGCAACCAGAAGATATATGAGCCGTCACACGAGATAATGGAACTTTTCGTCTTCCGTAATGACATTTTTCAAATGCGCATGTACAGCCACTTAGTGGTTCTAGATGACTGATTCTTGGTCTGAACCTTCGTCTAGTTCTATACTACATGTGTGCGAACAGCGAAGGCTCTGGCGTGACTTCGCGAATTCAGCCGTGACACGAGATAATGGTACTTTTCGTCCTCCGTAAATGCTTTCTTCAAATGCGCATGCTCAGCCATCTAGTGTTGCTAGACGTCTGATTCTTACTCCATGTGTGCGAACAGAGAAGGCTCTGGCGTGACTGCGCGGATGCGCAGACGCGCCTGAGCCTTCGCTGTTCGCATATGCGATAAGTACCAAAATCTCATGTGTTGGCTCAATACATAAATATACATGTATTGTTATATACCCGGCCAACGTTTGCATATATGGAAATTTGCACTAAGTGGCCCTTAAATTATTTTGATGAGTATAAATAAAATAAACAAATAAACTTACCTCTCATGTACAGCTGAAATGACCTTTAAATTAACAAATAAATAAACATACCTGTCTCGTTAAGAATGGCGTTTAAAATTAAATACATAAAAAGTAAATAAGTTACCTGTTCCGCAAAGACGATGTTGCTTTCTACCACAAACATCGCAAGTTACTGCTTGCCGACGACCAACAGAGAAATTACACGAAATGCACAACTCAGACAAAACTAGAGATTCTTTGACAATCAGAAGAAGATTTCAAAGATGAATGATGCGATGTGGACTGAAATTCATTTATATACACTACGGTCGGCACATAAAAGCATTTTTTAAAACAAAAATAAGTTGTGCATAAAATTTTTGTGGATCATTAAAGCCTTTTCAGGAACGTCGGCCGCCATTCGCCGCCAAAGACAAAGGCCAAGCACCGTCTTTAATTAACAGGCATGAGTAACCTTCGTTAATTTGTGATTATAAGCCTGAAAGGATTACCGTAATGGATTAACGCCTTTATCAATTAACGCGCACGTGTTTTCACACTTCTGTCATCTCGTATAATTAATAATACTGTCAAAACAACCACATAATGACATTAATTATCTATCTATCTATCTATCTATCCGTCCGTCCGTCTGCCTGTCTGTTTCCATTCGTCCGTCCGTCTATCTATCCATCCATCCATCCAGTTTAACTATCTGTCTGTAAGGGCCTTAAAATTGAGCCGAAACGATCTATCCCACGCACCATCCATTCATACATACATACACACACTCACACACACACTCATTCATTCATCCATTCATTCATCCATCCATTTTGTATATCTGTCCGTATGGGCCTTATAATATCTATGATCCATCCATCTATCCACCCATTCCTCCCTCCCTCCATTTCTCCATCCAGTTCGCCTATCTGTATGTCCGTATGGGCCTTATAATATATTCATTCATTCATTCATTCATCCATTAAATCATTCATTCATAAATTCATTCATCCATCCATCCATCCATCCATCCATTTTGTCTATCTGTCCGTATGGGCCTTATAATATCTATGATCCATCCATCTATCCACCCACCCATCCCACCCTCCCTCCCTCCATCCAGTTTGTCTATCTGTATGTCCGTATGGGCCTTATAATATATTGGGGCGAAACGACCCAGGGCGAAACGACTCACGGGCGAAACGACCTACCTAATAAGGGCGAAACGACCCACCCCAAAAACAAGGGCGAAACGACCCAGGGCGAAACGACCCGGCGAAACGACCCACGGGCGAAACGACCCGGATTCCTTTATTTGATAAGTTAATGCGCTCAGCTAGGTCGCTGAAAGAAATTGAATAACAATAATGACAAACTGCATCCCTGTTTCAAAATAGAAGGGAAGGCAATGATCAGGAATCGGTACAATTATCCCACACCTCCCATCAGAGACATCAAAGAGAAAGAAATACAAACACGAAATAACTAGACCCTAATGGAAACATCACTAGCAGAAAGCCAAACGAACAGTTACTTTCCCACAAAGTGACCAAATGGCTATCCAAAACAAAAAAGATTTAAGCGACACACACATTCAAAGACGAACTATAACAAAAATAAACCATGATTGGATAAGTTTCTGTCTGTTGCATCGTAAGCTTTCTTGAAATCGTTGAAAGCTGTAAAAGTTGACTGACGCTTCAACTTTTCTGGTTTCAATTATGGAGGTCAAGGTCAATATGTGTGATTCACAGTAGTTCGACCTTTTCTAAAGGCATTTTGTGCGTCGTTTAATATTTCAAGCTCTGATTCCCATTTTAATAGACGCTCGTTCAAAATATTACAATGCAGCTTGTACATAGCGGGTGTGATATGTATTCCTCAATATGCCAGGGGATATCGAGGGTCAGCTTCTGTAGACTTGGGGACAGGGGTAATAATTCCCCTTTTCCACATACTTGGAATCTTTCTCAGCATAACACATTTATTAAATAAGACGCTTAGTGTTTGAAGGATAGCTTTGGATCCATAGGTATCTCATCCATGCCGGTAGCTTTATTCAATTTCACACGTTTCAGAGCCGATTTTATTTCTGCTACGTGAATAGGATCCCGAAAATATGGAGACGTGTTCTGATCATCTTCAATGATGTTCTGGTGAATATTTTGCGGGGTAGATGTGGTCTCTGTTGGATTTAGTAATGTTTCGATGCCGTTTCCACCTTCCAAGTACATCAGTTGTATCATGTGAGATACTGCCGTCTGTTCGTTGTATTTCCTTTGGAATATTCCGTCGTCTTTCCTGACCCACGCCAATTTTGCCTATTTATTTCCAAAACGTTGACTGGCTGTGGGATTGCAATGCATCTAAATCTATTTGTTTTTGCCTAACATACTGTCTCTTTGCCCGCTGCACTTCTTTATTAAAAACGTTTCTTTTTGTGACGTATTTATGACGTAATCGTTCATAATCAGATTTCTGTCCTTTTAACATAGCTTTTTCTGCAGTAGCTTGATCATTCCAAAGGTTTGACAAATACTCGGACACCACGATTTATTCACTTTTCTTTTTTTTTTTTTTTTTTTTTTTTTTTTTTTGTTGTTGTTTTTTTTTTTTTTTTTTTTTTTTTTATTTATTTATTTATTTATTTACACCAGGTTTTATAGTCCGGTGTGACATTTGCAATCCATTTCCGTTTAACGACCTTATAAAGCACGTTTCATTGCTAATTCTAGTTCTTGTATGACTACTGTTTTGTCCAAACTGCTAACTTCATGCCTTACTGCTGTTAAAAAACATTGGACTAGATACTATGATACTGTTTACGAAAGGGACGGAATTAACTATTTTTGGTCAATTAAAAATTCTGATGATGTTCTCAATAAATTTAAGTCTGAAAACTTTCAGGCTTCTAAATTTTCTACATATGATTTTTTTTACATTGTATACTATGTTACCTCATCATCTTATAAAAGATAAACTTATTGATTTAATTAACCGAACGTTTATTCGGGAGAATACCCAATATTTAGCTTGCAACGAAGAATGTGCTTTTTTCACTTCTGATGTATATAATAATCACAATTTATGGTCGTGTCAAAAAGTTTGTGATGCCCTTGTTTTTATCTTTTGGATAATATTTTTATTAGATTTGGAACTAAACTTTATGGACTAACTATTGGTATTCCGATGGGAACTAATTGTGCTCCTCTTGTTGCAGATTTGTTTCTTTTTTGTTAAGAGAGAGATTTCATGAAGTCTCTCTCACGTGAAAATCAGGCTGACATTATTGAGGCTTTCAATTCAACTTCAAGATACCTTGACGATTTATTAAATATTGACAATATTTACTTTGACCAAATGATGGACCGGATATACCCTACAGAACTCAATTAAATAGAGCAAATTCTTCCGATACCAAGGCACCTTTTTTGGATTTGAATCTATGTATATCTAATGGTACAGTTTCCACCAAAATTTATGATAAACGGGACGATTTTGATTTTATATAGTCAATTTCCCTTTTCTGCATGGCGATGTCCCCCGGCGTACCTCATATGGGGTATACATATCTCAACTTATAAGATTCGCCAGAGCTTCTTCAAATCTTAATGACTTTAACTACCGTATTAAAGCCCTTACTGCCAAACTTCTTAGGCAGGGCTATCGTTATTTTAAACTTCGTAAGGCGTTTTCGAAATTTTAGCGCAGACACAGTGCCTTGTTAGAAAAATATAGCGTCAGTCTGAAAACACTTCTGCAACAAGGTATATCGGAACCCGAATTTTACGGTGACTTAGTGTACAGATTTAGAAAAATTGTAGGTAAATCTAACTTTTCGGAGCAATTCAGAAAACTTATTAACCGTTATAAAAGAATTGGCTATAGCCTGTATATTATGCGGCAGACTGCATGCCTAGTTGTCAACCCAATCATTATTGATGGCTATGTTTCACTCTTTAATTGCACGACGGCGGTTCGGGCCTGAGACTCAATGACGGCCTCTTCGTAAAACTTTAACCAGTGGGTTGGGGCTTGACGATATGTCTTTGGCTTGGCCTGCCGTGGTTCAACTATTGGTTCTCATTTACTCTGGCATACAGTAGAATTAGCCATAAGTACTCGTCTTTGTTTATTATAGTGATTAATTTGATTTTTATGTTTTCGCTTTGATGCATTGACTGAGTTGGGAGCCTTTATGCGAACCGAATTTTAATGTATTTCTGTATTAAGAGTAGCATCGGGACCCAGGGTGAAGTTAGCTAGCTGTAAAAGTGCTTTAGACCCCCCGGTGGTTTGCTCTACCGACCATTCTAAGGCGGTGGTCCCGGTGTTAGTCTTACACTTTGTTGCTTTGTGGTTTATTCTACGAGGCGATTTGTTGTATGTCTTTCCGTGGGTCATTTTGTTCTTGTGTTTTTCAGTCCTTTTAGTATTGCGATTACCTCGCTTGGGGAAGAGAGAGCTAATCTAAGTGCTTTTCGTACGTTTGTTCGGTTTGTGCTTGTTTAGATTTGTCGGTTTCCTCTTTCTCTTGGGGTCTGGGAAGGGTTGCGGTTTGTGATTGTGGCACTCCCTTGACTTTTCTATTACCTTTTTTAATGTTTGTATAAACTTTAAACAAAAACTATCGAACTCGTCCTGACTCTCGACCTGTTCCTCCAACAGCAAACGTCCACAGAAGTAACGAATGGTCCGGGGCTAATGTAGCTGTATTAATCTTACTATGCAGCATATTTTCAATCTGTAATTCTGTAGTTAGCAGAACGTTTAAGTCTTCATATTTTGATACATATCCAGGAGGTGTTATACAATAGTCTACCTCAGACGCACCTTGAGGACCGACGAATATAAAGTTATTTTTCAGGCAGTTGCGGCCATTCATGACACAACAGTTTGAATTAACTAGAATCTCGCATAACCGTTCTCCTTCCTTATTGACTGTTTAGACAACGACATCGCGATCTGGTAAACAGTCCATCCCAGCAGTGTAAACCTCTAGGTCCCCCAGGCGCCCGTTAAAATCTCCACATATGTAGAACATTTTATCTTTACAATAAGAGAACGATTGATATAGCAATGTTTCGTAAAACTCTCCGTGATCAATATTTCTAGTTGAATCTTTGGGAGGCAAATAGCAGACACAAAACTGAAATGGTTTCTCATTTCGCAGGGGCCTGAAATGTAACCACATGATGCCTTTAGAGAAGCTGTCTGTCACCCTTACATCGTACTCTATCAGCACTATTGTATTAACGAAGAAGCCTACCCCAACAGAACCCTTTTTTGCCTTCACATGTAACTTTTGCCTATTTTTGTCCGTACCTTTTTTGCCTTCACATGTAACTTTTGCCTATTTTTGTCCGTACCATTTGTACCCAGGTAGGAAGAGTGTTTCTGTTCCTTTTAAATGGGTTTCAGCAATGCCTATAATGTCAAGATTTAGCGGTCCTAAACTTTCTGATCTGATAAAATGGTTGCCAGATTCATTGTTAGTACTCCAGCCTCTGACGTTCCAAAATCCGCACCGGTACTAATACTAGTAATAATAATCCCGACTCCCTCTCTGTACTGCGTCCATGCCATCTGCGTTGTCATAGCTTTGCTTTCCCTCATATAAGTCACTTCTACTACGGTATCCTCCATCATATTGATCATAGCCATTACGACGACCCGTGTCGCGTCTCTCGTTGTCTCTGTAACGATGTCTTCTGCTTGGGTAATCATGTTCACGCTCCCTTTTGTAACTGCTTGCATTGTCTCTGTCAATATCTCTGTCTCCATTGTAACTTCCATGATAACTCCTGTTCCTGGTATTGCCGTGTCGGTTGTTTGGAATTTAGTCATTGCTTTCATCGTTTACCGGGTACTGTTCAGACACACAAACTCGGGAACCTTTGATATGCAGTCTTTCTCTTCCGAGTGTGTTGGTGATCGCGTGCAAATTGCCCGTGATTTTTCTGTGATATCTGGGTATGTCTGGTTCTATACAGACATTCTTGTAACGGCCACTGTCCTTCAGAATTTTCTTTTCACTAAGTACCTGTGCCTCTTCTTATTCTGAACACAAAATTTTCGACACATTCTTACTGTCTTTTCTTTCTGCACTCACAACGTGTACATGTCAATAGTTTAAGATGTCTTAATACATTTTCCACTCTATACTTTGGATTTTCTTTGTCTCTTTCCTCTAAGTTTCTTCATGCGTTTTCTCTGGGCATCCTCATTTACCGTTCCATTATCCGTTTCAAGTCACTTTCAATACCTTTAACACGCTCTAAAAGCAAACCTTTTCATCTCCTATTTCCTCTTTCACTGTGGAGATTACTGTATGTTCTGTTCGTTCTTCTGAATCATTTTGTGAGTTACTTTCCTTTCCTTATCAATTAACATAATTTTAAATTTCTACCATCACATATCGACTTGATTGAAAAACAAACAAACATGATTTTGTCTGATATACATGTATACCAAATGCACAAAATCATTTTAAACTTAAAATAATTACTAAATTTCTGACTTACTTATCCACCGATTACGAGATTAACACGACGCACATGGTCGCGAGCACCGATCAAATCCGAACGTGATTAGTATAATTGTTCATACTCATTATGACACTTGTATGTATGCATTACTTGACAACCCTAATATGAGAAATATACAGCAAAAGGTATACATTTCCACATTAATACACAAATTACAAATTGATACTGATCTGTGGTTTACTCTACTGACCGTTCTAAGGCGGTTGTCCGGATGTTAGTCTTACTTTTTGTTGCTTTGTGGTTTATTCTACGAGGCGATTTGTTTTATGTCTTACCTTGTGTTATTTTGTTCTTGTGTTTTTCAGTCCTTTTAGCATTGCGATTACCTCGCTTGGGGAAGAGAGAGCTAATCTTATTGCTTTTCGTACGTTTGTTCGATTTGTGCTTGTTTGGTTTTGTTGGTTTTCTCTTCCTCTTTGTGTCTGGGAAGGGCTGTGGTTTGTGATTGTGGCATTCCGTGGACTTTTCTCTTACCTTTTTTTTTTAAATCTGTGAGTTTGGACGCATCTCTTAGAGTTACTGGGGTGGTCAGTCAGAAATGAAAGGCAGAATGGCAGTGTGGACCCTCATGGGACGGCTTTGTCTCATCAGGATCGTTCGGGATTTATTTATGTACTTATTTATATGCGGGACCTACAGGCCTAAATCGGACCCTCTAGGTCGGCGCAGACCACATATGCTTGTTTTGTTGTTTGTTTTTCTTTTTACTGATTACCGCACCGGCGAGGACGCGGCGTTTAGGCGATGTCGCTGCTTGAGCGTTGCGTTCCCGCCGGGCGGCTCAAGGGACAACAATACACCATGTTTTAATTCTGAGGCTGTTACCCTCATGTGTTTTGATGGCTAGCCGCCACAATCGAATCTGTTTGCAATTGTATGTACGATCCTCATGTTGTTAGTTTGCTTACCTGTGACAATAAAAATAATTATTATATTACCGTGACCGTATTTACCATAAGTAAGTACCCAAGATTCCCTAAGTAACGACTTAATATTCCTGTCATAAAATTTGAACGAGTCCATTATACTATCTGTTGATGGGTCTATTATTTCATATGTGGCATTTGTTGTGGTGTCTTTATTTGTTCCTTGCCGGCCTCGGTGGCTCAGTTGGATGGGCGTCCGACTGGAGACCAGGAGGTCGCGGGTTCGAACCCCGCCGAGGTCGGCAACATTCTTTCGTGGAGATTGATCGTGAAATATCTTCTACGGTCATTCTCTCCCTTCCGCTGATTCAAGAAGGGCAGTTGTCAGTTTCTGGCGAAGGAATGTGCTCAATACTGGTTAACCACTTAGAGGACTAAGCCTGCCCAGTAAACGTGTGGTTAGGTAAACTGACCGCGCTCAACATGACCCCATTGGGTTGACTGGGCCGTAAAACCTCAACACAAACATTTGTTCCTCATTTCTCTTGTATTTGGTACCTAGGGCTGTGCTTCGTGATTGTGGAATTTTCGGGGTATCTTCACTTATACTTTTTCAAATTTGTTGTATGAGTGGGCAAATACTGTATATCCTGATCAGACGCTGCGTTTTGTGGTGTCTGATCTTGGTCTACAGTGTCTGCTCAGGTCTGACGGTCGGAATACTCAGGGCAAATACAATAAAAAAAAAACAAGTGTGACGCAGCAATCGTTAAATGTTTGTGTGGAGACCATCCATATCTAGATATCACCACGTTAACAAGTCTATACAATTTGAACCCCATGCTCCCTCATAACATATAAGGAAAATAGGAGTTTGTATGTGGTCTACATTATTGGGGGAATTTTCAGAATTTTGCATTTTTAACAATCTTTTCAATTTGTTTGTTACTTTAAACAACTCTTTTACTGTATAAATTTGTCTTAATGTGCTTAGAAAAACAACAATCTTCCTTATTTCCCACATAATATGGTAGAAATGCCATTGTTAAGACATATTTCATGTTTCTATTTCCGTTGCGAACATTGAAACCATTATTGTTACTTTGAAAATCAAATATCGCTGAGGCCGGTAACAGGGGGCGTATGCAGTCTCGCAGACTACATACTCGTAGCTGTCTATGAAAACACAGTGGTTTTCCCACTTACCGTTCCAAGGCGGTTCCTCTGTTGCAGTTCTTCTTAATTTGTGCGTCTATATGTGGCGTTAATAGTCCTTGTTTCTCATCTCTCCTTCTTTTGATTCCTCGGGAGGGTTGTTTTTGTGATTGTGGCAATTCATGGGTCTTCATTTGCATTTTATTTGTTATTTCTGAAGTCTGCGCCTCTTATTTCCTTCAAATAAGTATGCTTATGTAGTGTGGTAGGTACCATGACTCAAACTCAATCAAGTTAGATTGAAGTATATTCCCTATTAAGGGGCTCAGGAGGGCCAACGTATATTCCTATTGGCAAAATCCCTAAGATTTCATGTATATTGTATGTTCGTTTGTTTTATTCATGGAGACGACATGACAAACAGAATGGAAGTATGTAATTATACGTCTCTGAGAAAAGAAGCCGAGGACAAATCAATATGTCTTCCTAATAGTAAAATATTATGTTTCATATGCCGTTTCTATTTTTATCATTTCGGACGTTTAAGCCTCATATTCCTTGGAATTTTATGCTTAGTTGCTGGGTTGGTACCCTGATTCAAACGAAAATAGGAATAGGCTGAATCACATTCTTTACTAAGGGGCCCATGAGAGTTACATATATATCTTGCTTATGGTAAAATAGTACATTTTATTTGACTTTCATTATTAATGACTATTTCTGCTGACTTTGATTATTTGTTTGAAACAATTATGCTTTTAAATATGAATGTAAGTACATTTACTCACACAAGAATGGATGTTGTTGTGAATAGATGCTCTAGTCGGGAGCCCTAGTCATGAGAACCACCTTTCTTCTTTGTGTCACGGTACTTACCTTACCAAAATGATAATAATTCGAAAGAAATGAGAGGCTGACTCGGTAATGTATTTACTGAAATAGAAAACATTTCAAAAGTATTTTGCCATAACAGTGGCATGAAGTATTTATCCATCATAGGCTCCTTACTAAGGAATGTGAACATACTTAACCACATCTTTGTTTGAGTAAAAAAAAAAAGATCAGAGGCTAGAAGCAGTGGAGAACTTCAAATATCTGGGATTAGTCATCTCTAACAAAGGGTTTAAACCAGAAAGCATTTCCAGGATTGCTCAGACAACAGCAGCTCTTTACAAAGTCATATAGAAGGACAAGAACATCTCATTAAATTCTAAAGTTAAGCTGATGCGGCCGCTCATATTATCCTTCCTTTATGCCTGTGAGAGCTTGAAAGAAAACTCCAAAATATTTACATGAGCTGCCAGTGGAGGTTTCTAAATATTTCCACCAAAGACCATGTAATAAATGAGGAGGCTTGCAACAAAATCCAGGATTTAGTTGGAGTGCATAACGATATCCTAGCCATGATGAAGATGCAGAATCTCAGATGGTATGGCCACATCGCAATATTGTCTTGCATGCCAAAGACAATTCTGCAGAGAAAAATGAAAGGAGCAAGGATGATTTTAGGGCAGACTGGGACTGGATATTCACTCAAGGCAGCGGAAGACAGCGAAAGATCCAGAAGGTGTTGCAACATCATCAGTGGTATCCCAATGACCTTCAAGTGTAAGGGACTGAACTGAACTGACCTACTAAACTACAAAGCATACTTAATTGAAAATATTTGAAAGACTGAGACTCAGAAATAATAAATGAAACAGAAAACTGTCTATAAAATGATAGTATTCCGCCATTAAATAGGACTCGCGTATCCCTTCTGGAGCACTCGGTAGGAAAAGAGTCCATAAAGTTTTCAAATCTGGTTTGTATCAGGATATATAACCTATGACTAAGCATGATTATAGTAAATACAATGATAAAAAATAAAATAGAAAACATATGAAAAGCTTAGAAGTTTTACATTAAGAAGATATTCTAACCTACACTGGGCTCCTTACCAGGGAACATGAAACTGCTTTTCTTGTTCGGATAAGGGTGCCTTACAGGCTAATAAGCCTAATTCTATTAAGGAAATCAGGAGGCTTAGATTTCTGAAAGAAACAAGAATGAATTAAGGAATGCCTTTAAAATTGCAGTAGTTTGCCTTAGGGAAGAAATTATTGCCCAAATCCTCGGATCCTAACTAGGTTATATGCCCATAATTATCTGTATTTGGGTGTTAGCCAGGCTACATGCTAGTATGCTAAATTATATCATGTACATTAGAAACGGGGTCTCAAGAAATATATATTAAAATAGAAGATGCATATTAAATTCAAGATTACTTAAAGGAAGGTATTTCGACCGCACAGGTGCCCCTTCACGAGGAACATGACCCTTCCTTACCTCATTTGTGTATGATTCCGGGTACCTATAAAACTACGAAGCATACAATTTTAAGAGACTTAGAAGCTTAGACATCAGAAATAAAATTTCAGTGGGATAATGGCTTTTTTAATTACATTTTGTCAAAAGTAGACATATTTACCCGTCTGCGCCCCACACTAGGGAACGTGACCCAACTTATCCCCATTCCGTTCTGACCCAGGGGATCTACCAAGATATCAAGAAAAATCATTTAAAGGAAACAAGAGGCCGTGCCTCTGAAATAAAAGCTGAAAGTAGATTAACTATATGGTAAGCTGCATACTTTTGCCTTTAAGCAGACATGTTGACCCTATATGGGCCCATACTTTTGCCTTTAAGTAGACATGTTGACTCTATATGGGCCCCTGATGAGTGAAAATAACAATCCCTTGCCTCATTTCTGTTTGATTCATATTACTATTCTAAGCCCACTTATGAAACAGGAGGCTTAAATACCCAGAATTATCACAGATAATGCATAAAGTGTTCTGTATTAGACACAAGCAAGATATATATATGGACCCCATATCAAGACGTTAGATGCTACATAACCCTATTTGTCTTTGGAATAGAATTGCATCCTTACTATCAAGCACAACAGTTGTTAAAACATGAGTCTGAAATGTTCAAAATGATATGAAAACAGAAAACAAAGATGTTTAAAAGGGCTTAGTTTCTGATTTTTGTATGATTTATCAACAAAATTTAAGCATTAAGGCATATATATGCGTATGCAAATGAATTTATTTGCATATATGGGGTAAAAGCAAAATATCAGTGCCTAAGCTCTTATCTTGCACATTTTGGGTAATTAATATTGACCACAGACTGGGATATTATTAATTTGCCTTGTATATAACTGACTTTTTTGGCAAAACATAAGTATTCATTAATATTCATGCATACGCAAATGAGCTCATTTGTATATTTATATATGGAGTAGAAACATTTTGCCAATGGAATAGAAGCAATAAGCCAATGTCTAATCTGTTGTTTTGCACATTTTTGGTTAAAGTTTATTGGCCAAAGGCTGGGATATGATTACTTTGTCTTGTATTTTATTGACTTTTCTTTGGCAAAACAAGAATATATAAGTAAATACTCATGCATATGCAAATAAGCTAATGTGTATACTTTCATACTATTTTAATAACCAGTGTCTATTCTTCTTTTTTTTTTTTTTTTTTTTTTTTTTTTTGGTACTTCATAGTCTGTTTTGTATTGAATCTAGACTAAGATATGATCAATTTGTAAGGTATATAGCATCTTGGTTCAATATATTATATTGGGTTGTCATGGAATCATTGATATTTCAAGCAGCTTATATGGTTTGTTTTTTCATCCATCTGGCCCCACGGAGCATTTTGGCATCCGTGCCAATAAGTCTTGTCGAGGATATGCAAGTTAGGGCTAAATTAGTCGCCTAATTCTGACATCGTTACTTATCCCCGTCTACAAATATTTTGGATGTAAATGACGGTAGCATACTTTGAGACGTCACGATGACGTCAATTCTAAAAAGAAAAATTGGCAACATGTTGTATCTGAACGACCATATATTTCTAATGTTGAAAATGTATTTGGATTTTAACAAGATTTGCCCACGGGAGCCCAAATTCCGACAAAGCGGCCTACACTAGTAATCATTAGAAGCACCTCATGAACACTCTTTTACTGTGTAATCACAGCATGTTTTCCTGGAGAAACAAGAAAACATATTAATATTTTATTAATTTTCATTTATTATTCCTGCTTTACGACCAGAGGAACATTTTATTCACTTCCCAAAGAAACATAAACATCTGATGCCTTCGCACGACAGCACTTCTTGCATAATTATAAAATCTGAATAAATGAAGTTTACTATCTATTGATGTGTCAGGCTGAGTGAGTGACTGACATGAATACCCTGATCACACGATGTGTGGCGTCTTGTCTGAGTTTACAGTGCCTGCTCAGGCCTGTCTGCTCGAATACTTAGGGAAATACATTATTCTGTAAATGGTCCCGAAGGACCGCATTTTAGTGACATAAGTGAGTAAGTAATGGCTTTATTTATGACATGTAAAGCTTTAATGAACCCTCTAAAATTGCATAAACAAAACCTGCAAGAATAGAGAAAGAGACATAGGCAGACAAACAGACAGATAGAGAGACAAAGAGAAAACAAAAATATACAATTTTTCAGTCTGACAATTCAGCTTGTCCAGAATTACAGACAACAGGAAAACAAAATATGTATATACCTTCAATGATATGCAGCCATCTGAAAAAAATGTTTTATCTTGTAGAGATCCGAAATTTCAAAAGAAAAATCTGATACTAAATTTTAAACACCTGAATTTGATTTTTAAAATCTCTGTTGTCTCAAAGTACCAGAAAATATATAGTCTACATGAAGTTCATCTACATGAAGTTCTTTATTCATGTCTGCTTTTCAAGAACGAAGTAATCATGTGGTTCATCTCTAATAGTATCGGTCTTTACAGCTACGTTTGACTCGTCCATTTCGGAATACACATGTCCGTCATTTACTAAGTCGGGTTCTCGAGACTTTTCGAAGTATGTATTGTCACCCACACCATTAAGCTGGTCCTTGTCTTTTTCCAGTTTGGCGACGTTTTGCCTGATTGCAATTGTTTGATCTAAATGTATGTCTCCCGAATTATTCTGTATTGACTCTTTGTCCAAAACAAAGTATTGATGATCATCTTCAGCTGCATATCTGGATGACTGTAACGATTCTGTCTGTTCCAGAATAAAGAAGCTGTGTTCATCCACTGATGTAGTAGTTGTCGTTGGATTGTTATCTGAAACTGTTTTCGTACGCGGATTATGTAAAATATTGACTTTAGCAACTGCACTATTCTCGTTCAGATGGGAATAATTGTCTTCTTGATTGTTAATATCCGCAAGTACTTCGTCCTCCAGATGATTGTAATGGTCTGGTTCTCTTTTCTTGTTTGTAGTAGTTCGTATGTTACTATTCAGAGAGTCAAAATGCGTCATTGTTTGTATCTGTGCATATGATCCTTTTTCAGTGGAAGGTTTCCCCTCAACATGATCATACATTTTATTTTTCATATTCTCTTGATGGAGTGTATGTCCATAGCTTGCATCATCTGGTATCACTTTGTTGGTAAATGCGATTTGATCATACTCTCCATTTGATTTGTCTTTAATTACATAATACTGACTGTCAAAGTTATCTGTTGTCTCTTCATTATTGTCCTCTTTAATTGTATAATATTCATCATCCGTTTCATCGTGAATATTTATATCAGTGTACCCACTGGTAGAATGATCATGACTGTCTTTGGACCCTTTGCTTATGTTTTCCGTTTTATTATAAGCTATATTGGTAAACCCATCGACATTATGTCTCCGACCAGCTGTTCTTCCTTGATACACACCAGCCACAGATTTTCGCCTTTGCCACCTGAAAATGACTCAACTGCGTATTACAAAAGTTCAGCACAAACTAGAGAAAATCTAGAGTTGTTGTTCTTACAGAAAATAAAAGAGATTTATATCAGATTCAAGTAATCTTTTTAAGACATATTGTTACTAAAATGTTAAGCAATAGTATGTCCTCTTTCACTGGATATAATCATCGAAGTCACATAAATTTTGACGAGTTACTGTTTAAAAATATATGCAAACAGTTAAAGCTAAGCAAAAGTTAACCTAGGTTTGAGATAAAATGTCTATTTTATTTTGGATAGCCCGATTACTACCTTATCTTATTTTGAAACAGGAATCGCAGCTTGTAAAAATTTGTTGAGGAAGGCTATATCCAGACAATTAAAATGTTTTACTATTCTTAAATGTAACTTATCCTTTAGATATGTATGTAAATTAATTGATTTACTGCGAAAAAGGTTGCTTCGATAGAAAATGAACGACCAAAGGTAAAATGTTACCCGACATTTGGAAGCATGTGATATCACAACCCTTCTAACCATCCCGTTTTCAAAGCCACATATTATAGCAATAATATCTCAAATGGAATAAATGAAGCCACACATTAAGACGGTGGAAGATACAACAAAACAAAATAGCGATACCATAATTCCACCAATTAGCACAACCAAAGAGTCCCAATTTTTGGGAAAGAAGCCGCCCTTTTGGCTTTCTGCTTACCCTTTTTTGTAGTGTTTTGATTGTGGTGCCTGCTTTAAATGCGTCCCTCTTTCCCATTGGTGTCTTGAAAGGAAAGTGTCAAGTAATTCTATCGATTCCTGATCATTGCCTCCCTTTCTATTATTACAACAGATACCTCATGTGTTTTGCAAGGAAACGGCAAATAGTAACAAATTGCTATAAAAATTACCATATAATACAGCATCATAACATAAGAAAACTTATCCTAAAATTCCAGTCGAGTTCACTGAATCAACCGTTCGACGCCCAAAGACGTGTAACTTCGACATAACTATTCAAACTGCAGTGGACACAAAAGCTGATATTACAATGGACACAAGGCCTATATTAAGTGGTACTGTGGTATAAACTATCACAAAACAGCCAAATCATGACTCCAAAATGGCATGTACATATTCAGATCACAGGCAGAAAATCTATAGAAATTCAAACAAATCTCACGAAGAATGATGGGAAATTGATAACACAATCATTGTGTTAGGTAATACTAAATTTAGGGACAGTAACTCTGTCGACAATTGCGGCATTGAAAATTCGAAACCTATACAAAACAGATGCGCATTAAAATAGGACAGTCAGTAAAATAACGTGTGACTCTGATGAAAGATGTAGTAACAGTTGCGAACACAGAACTGTACAGATGTTTGTCTGATGAAACTGCTAATAAAAAATCTGAAAGATTGCCTTTAGAAACAAAGAACACATTACAGATAGAAAATTGGAGTCTCGGTTTTATTGAGACTCTTCATAAGCAGTAACACTTCTTATGCCCTCTACATAAATATTAGCAAAACTCCATTTTCAAAGATACCGCAATGGGCTCAACGATCCCAAATAAGCCTAGAAGTGCCGAAATTTTATCAACACATTTCAAGTCAAAAATTTAGCATAGCATCTTTCCTTCACATGTTGCAATCTACCAAATTCCAGAAGAATCCAATAGTGGGGCATTTAAGATCGCCAAAACAGGCATTGTTGGTGTAAATTGTATCTAGTCCTTATACGAGACAACTGTCAAAAGAAGTCAACTCAAATATTCAAATCCAGATGCACAGCTTCCCATCTTGGTTGAAATTCTACAAACTTCCATAGAAGTTAGTTCTTACTTGAGCTTTTTTGTCCTGTTTAATGTCTTTTTGATGTGTCTGGTGGGTCTTGTATGGCATTGCGGTCTCCTCATTGGGAACGCGGGATCAAGTTATTTTGCTTTTCGTGGTTTAAAAGTGCTTTAAATCCCCCGGTGGTTTGCTCTATCGACCGTTCTAAGGCGGTGGTCCCGGTGTTAGTCTTACTCTTTGTTGCTTTGTGGTTTATTCTACGAGGCGATTTGTTGTATGTCTTTCCGTGTGTCATTTTGTTCTTGTGTTTTTCAGTCCTTTTAGTATTGCGATTACCTCGCTTGGGGAAGAGAGAGCTAATCTTAGTGCTTTTCGTACGTTTGTTCGGTTTGTGCTTGTTTAGATTTGTCGGTTTCCTCTTCCTCTTGGGGTCTGGGAAGGGCTGTGATTGTGGCACTCCCTGGACTTTTCTCTTACCTTTTTTGTAACCTTTTCGTGGTTTGTAACGCGTGTTACGTAGCACTAAACAAGACGAATATTAATGCCGTATGATATTTTAGAAGCCCGATGAGTAATATAGAAAACAAACCGAGGCATAGTATTTCCTACAAGATTGCATAAGCGCCAAGCAAAGTCTCAGATGAGCCTGCGCGTCCGTGCCGTCTGATCAGTCTTTGCAGCACACCGTTTTAGGTAGGCAAGGGTCCTTGTCGGTAGGCAATCGTCTTTAGGTGGACAGCGAAGACTGGTCAGACTGAGCGGATGCGCATGCTGATCTGTCTTCGCTGGGTGCACAAGAACTGTTGCTAAAATGTTGTGCCCCTGCTCAAATGTAAAGTTACCTTCGATAAAGTATAAATGCAGTTATACAGCTGGCTGCTACCAAGAAAACCACAACTACCGGTACAGCTATAATGGCAGACTTGTCCTCCGTATCTGAAACAGTAGTCCTTATATTCAAATCAAACCGATCTTGATTAGATGTATCGAATAATATGTGAGCCATGTCATGGGAACAAAGCAAAGTAAATAAGAGAACTGAGAGAATGATACAATCAGATCCACATCAAGCCCCAAACAACAAAGGGAAATACAGCCAAATACAATAAATCAGCGACAAAATGAACAGATGACAAGCAGAGACCTAAAGTATCATAACATGTCTTTTCTATAATTTATAATTATACTTAGTTCAAAAAGCGATAAACTGTCTTCATATTTAATGTTTATAGATATGTATGTTTACATGTCACAGCTGCTGAGTTACATTCATATTGTGAAGAAAAAACATTTTTTTTTTGTTTGTTTGTTTTGTTGTTTTTTTTGTTTTGTTTTTTTGTTGTTGTTGTTTGTTGCTTTTTTGTTTGTTTGTTTGTTTTTGTTGTTGTTGTTGTTTTTTGTTGTTTTGTTTTTTTTGTTGTTGTTGTTGTGTTTTTTTTGTTTTGTTTTTTTTTTTGTTTTTTTGTTTTGTTTTTTTTTGTTGTTGTTTTTTTTTTTTTTTTTTTTTTTCAAAATCAAAGTGTGTACAGTTAGACAAGAAAACAAAGTAAGAAATTAATAAAGGCACTAGTATGAAATAAATACTAATCTAAGGTTTTTCTAAGATGCTGACTTTACGTTTACATCAAAATGTTAACTGTGTTTAATCTAAAATTTATATAAAAAAAAATAAATAAAAAAAAATAAACAGACTTTCCATACAAGATATAATTTATGCTTTGAAATTAATGGGCATTAAAAGTTTAAATAGATAATTTTGCGTCTATATGTTTTAGTCTCTGCGTTTGCTCAGCTAATTATTTTACCATAAAGAACACTTTACTATGCTTGTTGAATAATCAGATTGAATAAAAGGGCTTTGCTCAAACTAACACTTATAATCTGATACAGAAATCAGGAGTTATTATAAACAGAAAGCGTTATTTACATCATACACACCTGCTTCTGCTTGTCTCTCATGTGTTCTCTTCTCTGATATTGGAAATACAGTGCTTGTTATAATCGATGTAGACCTGTGTCTTGTAGGCCCGGAACTATGTCTGTCCGAACAAATATCCTCTGCAAATTAGAGTCAATTCAATATTTAAAGACAATCTTCTTGATTTTATGTATTAAACAAACGCAACATTCAGCAAAACAGTGAACAAAACTGATAAACAGACAAAATGATATAAACAGACAAACATGCAGCAAACTTTGATTATAGTCTGGAGAAAACGATATGTCTTTACTGGCACTCACAGCAGAATTTCATATAACTCCTTTTTATCATTATTATTATTATTATTATTATTATTTTAAACTGTTTGAGTCATTTAGTCAAAACATTTAAATGAAAAAAAAAATGTCACTGTTGTCAAACCGCCCACTTAAGTTTGTCCGCCATTTTGATTTTAATAAGGGGTAAAAGTGTTGTGACTTCCTTTGTGCATTTCCGTATGTAAAGGTACTTCAGAAAATTGGTCCACACTAGAAAAGGAAAGGACTTGCTCCGAACCAGAGCAAACGCTTTCCTTTTATAATAGACCCTTTCAGAAGGGAACAAAACATTTGTGACAAAATTGCCTTCCCTGAATGTGTATCCGTTCCGCTTGAGCCCGCCGATACGAGTTCAAAATATTACGCGTCAAAAGCTTGCTATAGAACAAATATATTTGTCCCGCTGCATATTTGTATGAATGCAAAATGATTCGCAACTGCAACAATTAATTTTATGTACATTTTAGATGCATTACTTGCCACATTATGTATATATAACTTCTTTTTCTTCAGATATATGAACTCGTGGAGGCAGAAACACAAGTAATTTCCTCGTACGTCTAGAAAATATTTGAAAGTATGAATCAAGATGCCAATATAAAGATCGAACACTTTCAAACTGCATCAGAATATAGGGTGAGGTAATTACAGTTTTGATAACAGAGTGTCTCGTTGTCAGTTTTTTATGCGATTACATTATGTGTGTTTAGTCTATTACTGCCCACATATACTTTCGGTTTGCTAAAGTATCTCTCTAGCATATAGGTATGGTCGACAAGAGGGTAAACGATCGGTATCTGTTCACGACAAGGCTTTAGAGACTCAGTCAAACCGAGTGTCCGATTTTCGCGATTTTGTGTGTTCTTTGTTTCCAAAGGCAAAACTTTTTGGACTTTTATTTTACTCTACTGTAGTTGGCTTTGTGCCGAGTGGCGGCCGTAAAAAGTCTGCCAGTACATCATCATAGTGCAGGTTATATACTATTGCCTTTGGAATCATTGACCCTTCCTGGTTATTTTGAAAATTGAATACCGCTTAAGCCGGCTGTAGTGTGCGTTTGCACCCTCGCAAACTATAGTGTTGCATATGAAGAGACTCAATCAAACCGAGCCTCCGATTTTCGTGATTTTGCGCGTTCTTTGTTTTCAATGGCAATCCTTTTTGACTTTTATTTTACTCTACTGTAGCTTGTGTTTATTTACTCTACTGTAGCTGGTTTTGTGCCGAGTGGCGGCCGTAAAAAGTCTGCCAGTACATCATCATAGTGCAGGTTATATATTATTGCCTTTGGGATCATTGACCCTTCCTGGTTATTTTGAAAATTGAATACCGCTTAAGCCGGTGCTAGGGTGCGTTTGCATCCTCGCAAACTACAGTGTTGCATATGAAGAGACTCAGTCAAACCGAGTCTCCGATTTTCGTGATTTTGCGCGTTCTTTGTTTTCAATGGCAATCCTTTTTTACTTTTATTTTACTCTACTATAGCTTGTGTTGTACCGTGTGGCGGCCGTAAAAAGTCTCCCAGTACATCATCATAATGCAGGTTATATTTTATTTCCTTTTATATTTTATTTCCTGCGTATGCAGCCTCGCAAACTACAGTGTTGTATATGAAGAGAATCAAACCAAGTCTCCGATTTCCGTGATTTTGTGTGTTCTTTGTTTTCAAAGGCAATCCTTTTTGACATTTATTTCAAAATATTTTGTTCTTAAAATTGTACGCAAATGTGTACAGTAATTAGCTTTGGTGCCCGTAAAATCGTCGACTTACCCTCATGCCCCTTCCTCGGGTAATTTTATTACTGATCGTTCTAAGATGGTGGTTCTATTAGTGATTATGGTCATGTTTGTTCTCTAGTTATTGTGTTTGTTGTTCCGTCTGGCATTGTGATCACCTAATTTGGGGAAGAGGGAACTACTGTACTTTCGACACCACTCGGAAAGACGTTTTTGCTTGGCGCTTTATTTTAAATGAAAGTATTTTGTTCTGAATGACCATATCTTATCAGAAGCCATTTGTCTTTTCTGCTTCTGTTGTTTGTTCTCAAATATGTACCCTAAAATTAAATAAGGTCAAAAATTGGTCTGACCTCTGCAATCTCTATGGTTAAGTGGTTTTCATTTTTTTTTTTTTTTTTTTTTTCTTGAATTTTTGATTTAGAAAATACGTTTCACGTTTCTTTGCAGAATTTGAATTAGTAATGTTTCACAACAATATTGTGAAAATGTCAGAAAAAAAAATTAAATAAGCGGAACTTGTTGAAAATCTGCCTCCAGGTTACCTACTCCACAGATTTCTGCATAATTTGGATTCATTTTTACCGTGGGTAATAGTGAAAATATTTGATTTTTAAAAAAAAAAAAAAACAATGTTTAGAATAAATTTTTTTATGCATAGGTAGTTACGTCAAAAGGGTTTTGTTACGACGGTGGTCCCGGTGTTGGTCTTACTCTTTGTTGCTTTGTCAGTTATTCTACGAGGCGATTTGTTTTTTATTTATTTCTGTATTAAGAGTAGCATCGGGACCCAGGGTGAAGTTGGCTAGCTGTAAAAGTGCTTTAAACCCCGGTGGTTTACTCTACTGACCGTTCTAAGGCGGCGGTCCCGTTGTTAGTCTTACTCTTTGTTGCTTTGTGGTTTATTCTACGAGGCGATTTGTTTTATGTCTTACCTTGTGTCATCTTGTTCTTGTGTTTTTCAGTCCTTTTAGCATTGCGATTACCTCGCTTGGGGAAGAGAGAGCTAATCTTAGTGCTTTTCGTACGTTTGTTCGATTCTTCATGCTTGTTTGGATTTGTCGGTTTCCTCTTCCTCTTGATGTCTGGGAAGGGCTGCGGTTTGTGATTGTGGCACTCCCTGGACTTTTCTCTTATCTTTTTTTTTTCTTTTTTTTTTTTTTTTTCCTTGTGTTAGTTTGCTCTTGTGTTTTTCAGTCCTTTTAGCGATGCGATTACCTCGCTTGGGTAAGAGAGAGAGAGCTAATCTTAGTGCCATTCGTACGGTTGTTCGATTTGCGCTTGTTTGGTATTGTCTATTTCCTCTTCCTCCTGGTGTCTGGAAAGGGCTGTGGTTTGTGATTGTGGCAATCCCTGGAGTTTTCTCTGAGTTTTTATGCCCCCGACTATTCGAAGAATAGCGGAAGGGCATTAAGTGTTACCCCTGTCCGTCCTGTACGTACGTACGTACGTCCATCCCAATTCGTGTCCCGGCCATAACTCCTAAACCGTATGGAATATATTTATGAAACTTTACAGGTGCATGCAAGACATTGAGACAATGTGTCATGAACAAGGAAGACAACTCTTACCTGTTTGGTTTTTGAATTATCTGCCCTTGACTTAGTTCCATGTAGTAAACCGTGTCCCGGCCATACCTCCTAAACCATATGAAACTTTACAGGTGCATACATGACATTGAGATGATGTGTCATTAATATCAAAGACAACTCTTGCATGTTTGCTTTTTGAATTATCTGCCCTTGGCTTAGTTCTATATAGTAAACCGTGTCCGAGCCATAACTCCTAAACCGTATGGAATATATTTATGAAATTTTACAGGTGCATGCATGACATTGAGACAATGTGTCATGAACAAGGAAGACAACTCTTGCTTGTTTGATTTTTGAATTATCTGCCCTTGACTTAGTTCCATATAGTAAACCGTGTCCGGGCCATTACTCCTTAACCGTACGGAATATATTTATGAAACTTTACAGGTGCATGCATGACACTGAGACGATGTGTCATGAACAAAAAAGACAACTCTTGCTTTTTTTATTTTTGAATTATCTGCCCTTGATTAGTTCTATATAATAAGCCGTGTCCGGGCCATAACTCCTAAACCGTATGGAATATATTTATGAAACTTTACAGGTGCATGCATGACATTGAGACCATGTGTCATGAACAAGGAAAACAACTCTTGCGTGTTTGGTTTTTGAATTATCTGCCCTTGACTTAGTTCCATATAGTAAACCGTGTCCGGGCCATAACTCCTAAACCGTATGGAATATATTTATGATGGAATATATTTATGAAACTTTACAGGTGCATGCATGACGTTAAGACGATGTGTCATGAACAAGGAAGACAACTCTTGCGTGTTTGATTTTTGGTTTATCTGCCCTTGGCTTAGTTCCATATAGTTAACTGTGTCCGGGCCATAACTCCTAAACCGTATGGAATATAATTATAAAACTTTACAGGTGCATGCATGACATTGAGACGATGTTTCATGAACAGGAAAGATAATTGCTTGTTTGGTTTTTAAATTATCTGCCCTTGACTTAGTTCCATATAGTAAACCGTGTCCGGGCCATAACTCCTAAACCGTACGGAATATATTCATAAAAATTTACAGGTGCATGCATGACATTGTGACAATGTGTCATGAATAAAGAAGACAACTATTGCTTGTTTGGTTTTTGAATTATCTACCCTTGACTTAGTTCCATATAAAACCACATGCTGGGCCATAACTCCTAAACCGTATGACATATATTCATGAAAATTTACAGGTGCATGCATGACATTGAGATGATGTGTCAGGAACAAGGAAGACAGCTCTTCCTTGTTTGGTTTTTGAATTATCTGCCCTTGAGTTCCATATAGTCTACCATGTCCGGGCCATAACTCCCAAACAGTATCGAATATATTTATGAAACTTTACAGGTGCATGCATGACATTGAGACGATGTTTCATGAACACAGAAGATAACTCTGGCTTGTTTGGTTTTTGAAGTATCTGCCCTTGACTTAGTTCCATATAGTAAACCGTGTCCAGGCCATAACTCCTCAACCGTATGGAATATATTTATGAAACTTTACAGCTGCATGCATGACATTGAGACAATGTGTCGTGAAAATTTACACAACTCTTGCTTGTTTGGTTTTTAAATTATCTGCCCTTGACTTAGTTCCATATAGTAAACAGTGTGTGGGCCATAACTCCTAGACCATATGGAATATATTTGTGAAAATTTACAAATGCATGCATTACACTGAGGCGATGTGTAATGAACATGGAAGACAACTCTTGCTTATTTGGTTTATAAATTATCGGCTCTTGACAAAGTTCCATATAGTAAACCGTGTGTGGGCCATATCAACCTTAATAATAAATTCATGCTGTACCTGTCACAATTACATTTGTAACCTTTGTTCTGAACGGCATTTTGGCGGGGCATCCGTGTCCTATGGACACTTTTTCTCGTTTACATTAAATCATGACAACAGTTTGCAAATTTGCTTTTCCTGTGTAAAGCGCTAGGCAAAAAAAAAAAAAAAAAAAAAAAAAAAAAAAAAAATTTCCAAAAGATGTTGAAAGAACAGTAGTTGTTTTGCTTTTGTTGGTTTGTAACGTGTGTGCTGCCCGTCGTAATTTGTTTAATCTTCCTCTTGGTGTCATATGTAGGCAATTTTCAGCATATTGCCGATTGTATTTCATTTCCGTATTATTTTTCTTTTCTGTGTCGTAGAAGGACTATCCTGTGATGGCGTACTTTTCTCGCAACATTTTCTCAAGGTTTGCTCGCGTGACATTTTCGAGCCTTTGTCTGTAAAACGGCACGCGAAACTTTTTCTACGCGTCTCTCCGATAAAACATAAGTAGAGTGACCCATTTAAGGTCACAGGCACGTCGCTCCGACTTTCTGAGTCACTCAATGAGTAAGAAATAAGAAAGAAATGATGACAAAAAAAAATAGCAAAATAACCGACATATGAACAAAAAAGTACAGTAAGCAGCAATACTATTTTGTGTGGTGGATGTGGGGGTTAAAATAGTTATATTATTTGATATAGATCCATTAGACAAGTATGTCTATATATGTTCGGAATCTTTTGTCGAAGAGAAATCAAACGAATCGATGTCCATGTTTCAGGTTTTCTATCTGATTTTTGTTTTTGTTTCATAAGTAATATTTTGTGAATTTATTTCTTTGCAAAAAAAAATCCAAAAGGAGTTTACATTATTAGTCACAGCATGGAACAACAATACCTAAACTCAGGGTTTGAATTCATATCGTTCGGTGATTTCTCAATTGCTATGAGGCACAATATGTCCTGATTCTAAGGACTTTATTTTCAGGCTAAAATAAGGAACGTTTAGTATATATTTACTTACCTCCACATTCGTAAATTACAGTGAGCTGCCAGCTAAAATAGAAACCTGGTGGTCTAGCCGTAATCATCTCGGGAATACCACATGTAGGTCTGCAATTACAGGTTCTATTCAGTCGAAAAATTTCATCCGTTGACAAAGGTTTTTGGACAACATCTGATTTTGCATCCGTTATTCTTATATTTTCGCCGTCAGGGCAAACAAGACGAGACAGCCCTACTGGAGTTTTGTTCCGCATACGAAATGATTTTCTTCTTGACGAAATCGTTCTACCTAACATTACACCTGAAACATAAACACTCATATTTTTTAAGTGAAATAACTGATTAAGTTTTGATTTTTTTTTTTTTTTTTTTTTTTTTTTTTTTTTTTGTATATCATAAACTTAAAGGGAGGAAACCCTGTTAATATCTTACATATCTGTTGAAAGTAGGTCTTCGCTAAAACGAACAAAATGATCGCCCTTAGAAAAAGAACTTGGTGTGCATGAAGCAACCAATAAGTCATAAAAGCAGTCTCCTTTGTAATAATGGCTAATAATCCACCAGGTGTATTTAGAATCTTTAAGAGTAGCAATCAACGTCAGTTGATAATATAATTTAAACTGAAAACCTAAAACATATTTAGACTTCATTAACTGTGCTGTTTCTTTGACTCTGGCCTTTCTTGGGTATTCTTCTTTTTATACCCCACCACTATATAGTGGCGGGGTATTATGGTTTCGCGTTGGACGTCCGTGTGTCTGTCCGTCTGTCTGTCCGTCCGTCCGTTTTTCGTTTCCGGATGATAACTTGAGTAAACATCGATGGATTTTCACCATATTTGGTATGTTCATTGATATTGTGGAGATCTGGATTGGGATTGCTAATGGGCAAATTTCGTCAAATTTGGATGGAGTTATCTGCCAGAGACACGCCCATATTTTCGTTTCCGGACGATAACTTGAGTAAAAGTCAAGGGATTTTAACCAAACTTGGTATATGCATTGACATGAAGGAGGTCTGGTTTGGGATTGCTAATGGGCAAATGTCGTCAATGTTTGACAGAGTTATCTGCCCGCGACACGCGATAATGGCGGGGTATTATGGTTTAACGTTTTTATTTGATTGCTGTTGTTGTTTTCTATTGAATTTACGGTTACGCTTTATTTACCGCGGATTTTGTTAGTTATTTGCACCGCTATTCAACGTCGCGAGACATACATCAGCTTGTTGGCGGAATATATATTAATCTGTTTCTTCATTTTATACGCAGAGAAGCCGTTAAAAATAGAACGCAAATTTATGACATATACGAACATCGTAGACTCAGTTGAGTCTGTACATCCGAGCATTCTGATCTTATTGGATCTAGGCTGGTTGCATTTGTCACAAGGTCCTTTTCGATTCGGAGCGATCCATGTTTTGTGAGCACACAAAATGAACATACAAAAGCCCAAACATCTCGTCTGTGATTATGATGAAGAGTGATGACTGAGTACCAAACATGAGTTTCGGAATATTCCGAATACATGGGTAAAAAATGACACTTTTACTTGCAAAGCAAAGCGAAGCACGCCTATAGATAACACGTAACATTTAAATAAAGTTCATTGTAATGGAGTTATGTACCTAAGAAATTTAAAAACTTTGGACAACATGGCACCTTCCTATAAATAATGCTTGATCCATTCATCATCAAATACCTTTTCTGACCGACGCTCAATTAAGCCGGAACATATTTTGCCCAAAAGTCTGTCTATTCACGAAATATCGAGAGACATGTAAAATCTTTTTACTTCGCATTTAAATTAATCCAAATATTTTTCAAATTCCAAATTCCAAAATCAGATGCCAAACGAAATGAAAGCTAACGGAATTTACATCCAACTGGAGAAAAAAAAAAGATAAAATGTGCACGAGAAAGTTGGCACTGCGTCACAACTTCGGAAATTCCGTGACGTAGCTTTTGTTGTCTGCTAAATGTTCCCAGGGGGTTTCCTGTCGCTGTTGTTTACATTGTGTTTTTGGAGATGTAAAGCAAGTATTTATGAAACCAGCTGAAAGAGGTAAGATTTTAAGGTAATTTATTCATTTACCTATTCCAATACGGCATAAATATAGTTTATTGCATGGAAAAAAAAAAGTTTTACTGGAAGTGCTCGGAAGCACAGATACTTGGGGTCAATAGAGCTTTCTTGCAGTTGGTAGAGCGGATGGTCCAAAATTGACCTCTTGGATTTTTTTCCTCTTTATTTTTTCTCTTTATTTTTTGCATTTTATTATACTTAAACAACACCTTAAGTAATACAAAGGGTTGTGTCACGTCTGGAAATCGTTTGAAAATAATGATATTTTATGGATAGGATATACTTGGGGTCAGTAGAGCTTTCTTGCAGTTGATAGAGCGGATGGTCCAAAATTGACATTTTGGATTCTTTTCTCTTTATTTGTTTCTCTTTATTTTTGCATTTTATTATACCCGAACAACACTTTAAGTCATACTAATGGTTGTGTCATGTCTAGAAATCGTCTGAAAATAATATTTTATGGATAGGATATAATTACGTATGGAAGCGTCCTAGTGCCAGGTGAAAAAAAATATTTAAGTCCTATGTAGGAGATAGTAACTCCTACGTAGGAGATAATAAGTCCTACGTAGGAGTTAGTAACTCCTACGTAGGAGATAATAAGTCCTACGTAGGAGATAATAAGCCGTACGTAGGAGTAACTCCTACGTAGGAGTTAGTAACTCCTCCTACGTAGGAGCAGGAGATAATAAGTCTTACGTAGGAGATAGTAACTCCTACGTAGGAGATAGTTACTCCTACGTAGGAGATAATAAGTTATACGTAGCAGATAATACGTCCTAAGTTGGAGTTTGTAACTCCTACGTAGGAGATAATATGTCCTACGTAGGCGATAGTAAGTCCTACGTAGGAGTTTACTAACACCTACGTAGGAGATAATAAGTCCTATGTCCTACAAAGATGCTAGTAACCGCATTACAATGCAGAGAAAAACAATGTTGGTCTGATTTCATTACAAAAAGTAAATCTATTTAATTGATTATTTATAATATTTAAGAAATTACAATAAAACAAAATGATAATAATAACATTATTATCAATATTATATTCAGAAATATTTTTAATAGTAATCAAGCTGTATATCATAATTCGGAAAATCCTATGCTGGTCCCTTTTTATCTCATAAAATGGTTTTCTAAGAAATTAAACATAGTGATAATAATGAAAAAGAAACATAGTAATAATAATGACATTATTATTATTATTATTTATTTATTTATTTATTTATTAAAATGATTACTAATAGTAACAGTGATTTAGCTGTACCTTTAAATTTCGAAGAATTTATGTTGGTCATGTTCAAAACGTTTTGTTTTTAAAAGAGCTACGTGGAGCTTTCACAGTTTTTACTGCATGAGTATTTAGGGGTATAATATTGCTAATTATTAAACAACTTAAATCCCTATAATACTGAAATTTGATTAAGTCCGTGTTACTACCTGTTAACATAGCTTATACGTGCTACTGAGTGGCAAACAGTGTGCAGACCTTAATAAGATGCTTTGTATTGTAATGTCTAATCAGGGGCCGCGACTGCTATTTGTTAAGATGTGTCTATCAGAATACTTGGGTTAAATACTGTAAACCACTTTCTTCTCTAACCACCATCTGTCAGATTCAATAAATTGTTCACACCTTTTCAAACATTGGCCACTGATTTGTCTAAACATTGCTGGCTAAATGTAGAACCGTGTAGACCCTGATTACACAATGTGTTATGTGACATCTGCTCTGGGTCTACACTGTAAGCACAGGCCTATCTGTCTAGAAACCTGGGATAGTAACAGTAATAATCTAAGGAAAACGACATTTTATCCATATTTACTAACTACCCAACACAGAAATAACAAGAGTCTCTCCAAATAAAAAAAAACAGGATTTAATAATATGTGCAACAATTGTAGTTCCAGATCAGCATGTGCATACATTTTTTTCGCTGATAGAATGTGCAATCTCTATTTGCATGCAGTGTAGACTCTGATCATAAAGCGGACGTACAATCTAATCTGGGTCTACAGTGGTCGCATAATTCATAAAGTCCATTTTTATTTAAAAAAGACTCAACCATCATTGTTTCTTATTTTACTTGTAGACACCTCAAAGTTCTACAAAATATCAACAAGACATTCTATTTTTTATTTTTATTTGTACATTGTTTTGAAAAGATTGATCAAACATATATAAAAACAAGTTAAATAACATCATTGTGTATTTCCAGTATCTGTATCTAGATTTTTAATGCTACCAGGCAACTGAGTCCCATAAAAGCAGTATTTCCATGAAGTGTGAACCGGGTAAATACAACCTTCTCCGGGACCTGTACCTCCTGGTTTCATTTATCCATTTGACATCATACAGCTGAGAACCAGAAGCCTCAGGCCATTGGACAGTGTTATAGTTTGATCTATAACCCATGCAATAAAAACAAAGTGGTCCAAACATCAAATGAACATCAACATTTGTAAAGGACCATTACGACAATGATCTAAGAATCCGGGCAGACAAATCGGCATCTTTAATTGTGTACCTAAAGAAACACGGGTTTCTGTAAAATGCATTGATAAACAGAGAAAATCCTGATCAGAATGTGCAGTTGTGCTGTCTGATCTGGGTATTTCGTGTTTGCGTAATTCACAATCTCCCTTTTTCATAATCTGACACAAGTGTCCTGTATCTGAGACAGGTCACCTGTCAGATCAATAAAAAATTTTAAGTTTGATTGATTAACTGAAATATGATTGTAAGGCCACATTTATGCATCAAGGACAAACTGATGATACTCTTAACTTTCCCAAAAAATAGGCTTTGACATATCATGCAAATTGTCTCCAATAGAGACAGTTTGCATGAACTGGCAAACTAATATTTGGGGTAAAATAGTTTAACCCTTAACCATTAACACTCTTGGCTAATTCAGCAGACGATAAATTGGTGATATTGTTCTTATTTTACCCAGAAAATAGGATTTGACATGTCATGCAAATTGTTTCCAACAGAGACACTTTGCATGAAATGTCAAATCCTTTCTTGTGTGTGTGTGTGTGGGGGGGGGGGGGTGGATATTTAATCCCTTAACCTTTACCACTCTCTGGGCTAATTCAGCAGACGACAACTTGTTGGTCTTCCTGAGTTATCATTCACTACATATATTACTTTTTTAATTAAACAATATGTTTTTTTTTCTTAGGTTAAACTATTGATCTTCATTTCAATATCGTATTGAATTATCTATAACTGAATACTATCTCCTACGTAGGACTTATTATCTCCTACGTAGGAGTTACTAACTCCTACGTAGGACTTATTATCTCCTACGTAGGAGTTATTATCTCCTATGTAGGAATTACTAACTCCTACGTAGGACTTAGTATCTCCTACGTAGGAGTTACTATTTCCTACGTCGGAGTTATTATCTCCTACTTAGGAGTTACTAACTCCTACGTAGGATTTATAATCTCCTACGTAGGAGTTACTACTCCTACGTAAGATAACTCCTACGTAAGACTTACTATTTCCTACGTAGGACTTATTATCTCCTACGTAGGAGTTACTATCTCCTACGTAGGACATATTACCTCCTACGCAGGACCTACGTAAGACTTATTATCTCCTACGTAGGACTTAAATGTTTTTTCACCTGGCACTAGGACGCTTCCATAATTAGGAACTTTAAAGAGAAAAAATAAAGAGAAAAGAATCCAAGAGGTCAATTTTGGACCATCCGCTCTACCAACTGCAAGAAAGCTCTACTGACCCCAAGTATCTGTGCTCGGAAGCGGTAAAATGCGCTTGGATTTTGTTTCTTAGGAGACAAAAAAAAGAATGAATGCAATCACACACAGACGTGAATGAGGACTTGACTGTTGTGTGAAATATATGCTCTTTTTCTCTTAGAGAACCCCTTATAAACGGTCTCTAAGCCCAAATAAAGGGTCTCTTCGCCCAGTGTAAAATTTGTTTTGAATACTATTAATATTTGTGCAAAATGTCATAACTGTGGCGGCCGTGATGGTTAGGTCGTGGGAGCTGTAATCCGGGTGTCGCGAGTTTGAGACCCAGCAAGTACATTTTTTTTTTTAATTATTACTTTTATAAAGGTTTAATGTCTCAGTTTATTTCATAAAACACATTTTATTTTGCCTAAATGAAAAAAAGGAAAAAACATCTCTGAAGAAACCTTTTTTCTCCACCAGTTGAGATTATTATCAGGAGATTATTGAGGCTCTCACAGGTGTTATGGGGAACAGGGGAATAATGTCATTTATTCCAGGGGAACACAAGTCTAAAAATGAAGGGAATAGGTGAACAAATGTAACTATGGGGAGCAGGGAATTATTCCATTATCCACCGCACCTATCTATTTTCTGGTTCAGAGGGTGGGAGTGGGGTGACGAGCATACTCCTGTTATAAGTAAGCCAAAGTATCCCGTTTCCAATTCCATAGAAATTCGATGGCCAACCCACTGCAAAGTTATGCCAGCTGAAAGTAAAGGTAGCACATTTTTCACATTCGGAACTTCATTGCTATAAACAGAAATACAACAAACAGTGCTATATTTACAGTCCCCAAATTGGCCACAATGCAACATTTTATTTAAAGGTAAAACTTCACAAACATATTTTGAATAGGTTTTCCCTTGATTTTATGGAAAAAAGACAAAAACAAAAAAACATCGAAACTGATGACCGTTGTAACTTTGAGGCTAGTATAAGGATTTTAGGGATGTGGTATATTTGCCTTTTTACTTCAAAGAGTATGGGATATTTGACATTTTACTACCAGGGATGTGGTAATTTTAAAACCCAGTTTGGTACTTTTTATGGATATTAAAAAAAATAAAAATATAGATATTGCACGAAATATATAAAATGGATATAGGATATTTGTCTGTCGACTTCCAGCGTAGAGGATATTGATGACAGACACCTCCGCCACACCCCCCCACCCCCACCCCCCACCACCCCTCCTTCCCCAATACCACCACCACATCCTATACAAGCCTCACCTTTTCTCATGCAGGCAAATGAATATGCACTCTCTCTTTTGCCTTTGGGCAACCGGAATCAGCTTATCAACGTGCTTGGGCCATGGAAACGTCCGAGAATTCCGCATGATTCCTGGAGTATGTACTATGTACGGTCTTTAGTGAGGCATTCCGAGAGATTTTGAGGAACAAGTGTTCATGCTCATTTTATTTCAGGGAACATTGGAAAATATTTCAGGGAACAAGGGAACAAAACTAATTTGGGGGAACAGGGAGCACGGAAATTTTGAAAATTTATTTTAGGGAACAAGGAAACATGGCCGATTATTTTTAGGGAAACGGTAGTCCGAGTCTTCTCTGACGTTTAAGTGGCTTTTCTTTATTTTGATATTTACCGCTTACCGTCAGAGCAACTGAGTCTTGGCTGGGCATTTTCAAAGGAAAATTCTGAATATTATCCAGCAGATAGCAAATTAAAAATTTAGAATAAACGAAAGAAACCATTTTCTAATAAACTAAATAATTTGTTTCATTGGAAACTTGCATAACCAACATTTTCACTATACCTGTCAAAGTCTACCCTCGTTGCCTAAAATGTACAAGGTAACAGACAATTTTTGCCCCAAAATGTCAATTATTCATTAAGAGATTCAAGTATTATTATTTTTTTCAGTCATGAAATATTAGTTTGATACCCCATAGTGGCTATCTACATTACAAATTATCTTCCATGCCTCTATTTTGGTGAATATCCTCATTTTAGACAGAACAGAAAAATTCCTGATTTTCATAATAGGAGTTACTCTGATGTTAGTGGCAAATATCAATACAAACAAAAAGCCACTTAAACATCAGAGAAGACTCGGATTAGGGAAATGTTACCTCCTTGGAGGGCCTATTTAGTGGGGTTGCTTTGCACGCATCTAGGCAGTGCCTAATTTCATATTAGAATATAGTTTCTAATATATCTTTTGACAATGTGCGCCGAACGAAGACACCGCGCAGTCTTCTCAGTCTACGTTGTGTGCATTAAGAAACTTTGCATCCGTAGCTGTCCAAAATGCGCCCAGTGAAGATTCGCGCAGTCTGATCTGAACACTGTGATAAAGCTACGATAATGGCTCGACTACATACTGGAAATCAGAACAAAAGAAAAATATTAGTAGAACAACGGTGCGGTGAGCTCGATCATAGAAGAGTAAGAACAGACATGAACCATCTAGAAAAGATTCAATAACACCGAAGAGTGTCAATCATTACGTCGTCACATTGAAAATGTCACACTGCGTGCGCAGTTGTTAACTCAGTTATGACTGATAACATTGCATATCTCTGAATTGCGTGATGGTTAAGATAACGCGAGTCTCAGACTGAATGACGGCTCTTGTCTCAATCTGTTTCAAAAGGTTTGAACCTTTTAGCAGCCTGTGATTAGTGCCATCGTGATCCAGAGGTGGATCACGATGGGCCAAACCACAGGCTGCAAAAGTTAACCGCAAAATTGGATTAAGTTTGCTGCATAACATTCATATTCTAACCTATCTTTTTGTAACAAGGGACAATCTTTTTTAATTCTTCAGAAATTTCAGTATTTCCTATTCCTATTATTGAAATTCTTATAACAGACTGATTGTTCCCAAAGACCCAGAAACTTTATATACATTAGTCAATAAAGTACGAGGTTACGAGGGGTATGGATTATACAATATTTTAATTACAATGCATACTTTTTTAAATAGTTTAGGGTCCTGGAAATAAAAACAACTCGCCTACAGAATGAAACGTGTCAATGCAAGGTATGAGAGTATCTGATACTCGTCAGTTAGTATATAGCAACACTTGGCCAACTAGCTTGTGCGAATGACAACGGTTCGTATCAAATATATGGTAAAAACATGTGAGCAACATCGGACATATCATCTGGTTTCAATCATGAGTTGCATTACCATGCCACATTTTGTTAGAAAGTTTTCGTCATCTATCTATTAAACATGCGATGTTCCTGTTGTTAAGGGTAGTAAGGTTTATCGTTTATTGTTACCAGACATTATGTAGGTTCGCCACAAACACTTTCTCACTACAGAACAGAACAATACTTCTATTTCCCTTATTTCAACGTATTACAGTTTAGCTATTAAGATCGTTTGTTTGAGTTGGCGTTTTACAGTCCAGTTAACTTTATCAAGGTCATGTCGAATCGGTCCGTTAACCTACTCGCACTTTTCCTGGCAGGTTTCGTTTGTGTTGAGGTTTTACGGCCCAGTCAACCCAATGTCGAGCGCGGTCAGTTTACCTAACCACACGTTTACTGGGCAGGCTTAGTCCTCTAAGCGGTTAACCAGTATTGTGCACATTCTTTCGCCAGAAACTTTAGATTTTTATTTTATTTTATTTTACTGTGTTAAGTGCCGTGTGGCGGCCGTAAAACGTCTCCCCGTACTTAACTATAGTGCAGATTATATTTCATTTCCTTTGAGATCATCGAGCCCATTCCGGTTAATTGAAAATCGAATACCGCTTAAGTCGGTGCCAGGGGCGTATAATGCCTCGCAATATACACTGCTGTATATGAAGAGGCTTAAAATGCATTGACAGAGTTGGGAGCCTTTATGCGAACCGAATTTTTATGTTTTCTGTATTAAGAGTAGCAGCGGGCCCCAGGGGGAAGTTGGCCGACCGTAAAAGTGCTTTAAACCCCACCCCACGTGCCACCACCCACCCCACAAACCCCCGGTGTTTTATTCTACTGACCGTTCTTAGGCGGTGGTCCCGGTGTTAGTCTTAATCTTTGTTGCTTTTTGGTTTATTCAACGAGGTGATTTGGTTTAACAAAAAGTAAGAGAAAAGTCCAGGGAGTGCCACAATCACAAACCGCAGCCATTTCCAGTCTTGTCTTTTGTTATTTTTTTCTTGTGTTTTCATTGCGATTACCTCGTTTAGGGAAGAGAGAGCTAATTTTAGTGCTATTCGTACATTTGTTTGATTTGCGCTTGTTTGGTTTTGTCTGTTTCCTCTTTCTCTTGGTGTCTGAGAAGGGCTGCGGTTTGTGATTGTGGCACTCTCTGGACTTTTCTTTTACCTTTTCTTTTTAATAAACACGAGTCTCCGGTATTCTTGCTTTTGTGTGTTTTTTAGTTCCAATAGCAACCTTTTAGATGTGTATTAGTCCTCAAAGCGGTTAAGCAGTATATTCGCCGGTAATTAACAACTTCCCTTCTTGAATTAGTGGAAGGGGTAGAATAACCATAGAAATGATTTCGTGATCAGGGAACTCTCCGGATTCTTGTATATAGTGAGTGCGCTAGCGCACCAAAAATATTCCCTATCCGACTGGTCATTCAGAGAAATCAAGCATAATACTGTTCCATAAAACTTGTTTTAACAAGCGTAGTGGTGCAGTGGCTATGTCCCCTGACGCTGAAGGGCTAGGCGCTACCGTCGAAGCCGGCGTGGGTTCGAATCTCACTCAGCCTAATGGTATTTATGATATTGAAGGATTGATTTGTAAAAAAATGCATGACCTGGGCTGGTACTGACTGTTATGTAAACTAACATCTGCCAATGTTAATTTACGCCGGGCTGGAGCCCGGCGTATCTGTTTGAGGTTGTTTTTGTAAAATGTGTATGCATTTAAAGAACATCGGTTTTCTTCCAGTATTATGGGGTTCTTAGTGGGGTTATATATAACTATTCGCCCACCACTTCTTTTTTTATTATTATTATTATTCACACTTTTGCAGCAGAGAACTGTGCTATTGGTAACATAGTGAAATAAAAAAAAATGGGTAGTACTGTGTAGAATGAATGTAGCAATGTGGGTTTTGCTCATTTAAAAGAGAAATTAGCAGTTTTCCCGTAGGAGCCCCAATTTGATCATTCGACCTGAAATGAGCTTGTTGTTGTCAATATTCGTACACGTTTGAATTTTTTCATTTCTTTTTTTTTTTCCTCGTACTACGAAGAAGAAACAAAAGATATTTTTCTTTGTTTACGATTGGAAATATGCATTCTCAAATCGAACGGATTATAAGCTGGTTTAATAATACAGTTTAATTTGATATTCAAGCATGGAAAGATTTGGGCCGAAAGAAAATGTTATGAGTGGAGAAAAGAACGAAACACTGCTACATAGATGATTTCGGATATAATATGTTCGGCCTTGGCTATGGATGGCGACATGTAATTATGTATGCGGGCTAGAAAACAGACGATCATAGTTGATTTTTTTACATAGCTCTGATAACGTCTATAATGTTTTTATCGTTGAGTATTGCGATAATTTATATAATTACAACCTTTAATAAATCATAACATTTTTTCACTATACTACGATCTATAGGGAGATAAGTAATGCATGACAGATTAGTTTCCCGGCGTACTGATGCTTTGCATCAATGTTTTCTTGTATTTTTTTAAGCTGGTAGTTGTTTTTGGCCATCCAGCTTATAATGTGCTGTTGCGAGTCAAGTTAGTACTTATTCCCGTTTCGCTATTCGCTATTCAATACCGAATAAGTACTACGTTATTTATTCGTTATTCAACAGTTATGCCAAGTACAGATAACATCTGTCTTATATTTCTGAATAGGAAATAAATAAACAGTTACTAATTCGCTATTCGATATTCAATCACGAACAAGTAATACTTATGCCAAGTACAGATGACATTTATCTATTTTATTTTTCTAAAAAAAAATAATAAAAATAAATAAATAAATAAACAGTTACTTATTCGCTATTCAACATTCAGTTGCGAATAAGGAATACGTAACTTATTCGTTATACAAAAGTTTCGCCAAGCACAGATAAATATATATATCAATATTTTGAATGAAAAAAAAAATAAAGAAAGAAACAGCCACTCATTCATAAATGGTGTGGATTAAAATACGAGGGCGAGTCAATAAAAAAAAAAAAACAGCCTAACTTATTTCTGGGTGAGATCGATCTCTTCTTTTTCGATGTAATTACCCTCTAGAATGATGCACTTGGACCAACGGTGTTCCAGTGCCATCAGCCCAGAACTGAAGAAGCCAAGGTCCTTGTCTCTGACCAACTCCGCAACTGCCGCCACGACTTCTTCGTTGGACCGGAAATGACGTCCACGGATGTCCTTTTTCAAGTTTGGGAATAGGAAATAGTCACTAGAAGCTAAGTCCGGAGAATAGGCGGGGTGCGGTATTAGCTCGTACCCATTCCGCTCAAAAGCATCCATTGCAATTTTGCAAGTGTGGACTCTCGCATTGTCCTGTTGGAGCAGAATCGCTTTGGAGAGTTTACCTCGGCGTTTTTCACGGATCAGTCCAACATAATAACGACTTGTGCATCCCAAAATACAGTTGCCATCACCTTGCCAGCAGAGGGTTGCGTTTTGAACTTCTTTGGCCTCGGAGACCCCGGCCATACACTCTGGCAACTTTAAGCTTTATTCTCTGGCCCATAATAATGGACCCAGGTCTCATCTACAGTCACCAGACGTGAAAAGAAATCATCTTCCTTTGACCTAAACCGCTTCAACAATGCGCTGTATACTGATGCTCTGGTTGCCATTTGCTCGTCGCTAGGGGATTTTGGGACCCAACGGGCTGTTAGCTTGTGCATACCCAAGCGATCATGTAAAGTTGTTGAAACGCTACCATGTGAAATGTGTAATGCATTCGCTATTTCTTCCACCTTAATTCGCCTATCAGAGTACACCAGATCCCGTACTTTGTTACACATTTCTTCATCGGTGGCATCTGATGGGCGTCAAGACCTGGTTTCGTCTTCTAAGGACGTTCTACTGCGTTTGAATTCCCCAACCCAGAATTTAACTTGTACATACGATGGTGCAGAAGACCCATAAACATTGGTCAACTCGCAATGTATTTCCTGACTTGTTTTCCCTTTTAAATACAAGTACCGAATTAAAGCACGGTACTCAACTTTAGACGAAAAGCTTACTTTTGCATCGCTAGCCATGTTTGACATTCAATATCTTATGAGTGAATGACACGATAAGGGTGCAATTTTGCCCTAAGGCCTAAAACATGTATTGAAACAAGGCATGAAAATCTTGGGTGCCTCGGTCAGTTGAAAATGGGATAGGCTGGTTACTTATTGACTTGCCCTCGTATAAAAACTTAACTAAACTGAAAAGAAAGTGAAAGATGCCTACGACTGTGCTACACAATGCTGCCTAAATGGAACTTTACCTACAATCGAGTAAGTGTAACTGAATAGCAAGGTTTCTGAAGTCTAGTGCAGATTACCCGCAATATGCCTGGTGCAGATTACCCAGTAAATAACATTAAGTTAACGTCCTCACAAATCCCCTGTTTCTCCCTTTGGAAAAGTCATAAATAAAGACAATACATCGCAATACAAGCACGATTTCTGCTTGTTAAATGTTTCTGTATTCAATTATTTTCTATTATTTTTACTATTTCTGTTGTGATCAGAGACTTCGCTGTTTCCTTGTGAGCTTTTAAAGTAATTTAATGGTGAAACATTAGGTGAATCTATTTAGGCTGTAGCTTGATGAACCAATGACCATACAGACGACCCAAATACAAAGAAATCCGCTGGCGCACTGTTAAAAGATGATAAATTAGATATGCTGACAAAACGTCGTTTTACCAATGACTAGTTTCTTATTCCTTATTGAAAACTGTTAGCTTCCCAGAATACACAACAATATCATATGAGCAGCGTGGCAAGAAGACCTGCTCTTTGGAGAGCGACTAGCAAGTGCTGAGCATCCATCAGGTGGAATCAGAGTCTTCTCTGCCCAAATAGAGCTGCCAAAGACATAGTCCAAGTAAGAGCGACGTGCCTAAGTGCGCTTAGATGAACAGGCTAATCTGAATCATCTTTCTCTTGCCACCGCTCATATGGGGTGCGACCTGAATAAAGGGGTTTTATACAAGGGTCGTAGGACTCGTGCAAATAAGGACGGTTCATAGGACTCTGTGCATACGCGTATTTTCACGCGTATTTTCATCATGGCTTTCGCTATTCACATACCTGGCTTTCGCTTTTACATGCTTGATAGATTGAAATCTTGGAAGCACACGGAAATGAAGTATAAATTTGAATGGACGGATTCGCCTTAAAGTTATCATTGATCTTATGTATAAGGGATCCTTCTTCACGACACAGCTTAGTGATATGATAAAGTAATATCAAAATGGCACGGTTTTATGGAAGTCCCACTTAAGAAACTACTTGAACTGATGCATTAACCCTTTTTTCTTTACTTCGGTAAACCTACCCAGCGTGCACAGAACGTTGAAACAACGTCGATTCAACGTCGGTTAATGTCTTGACTTGAATATGTTGAATGGACGTTGTTTCAATGTCGTGTGCCTGCTGGGGTTATCTACGTATAATAGAAGATATTATATTTATTATACATAGTATTTCGAACAACAATAAAAACATGTGAAAATTATATACGCGGACCAAACAATAATTTAAATAATAATATAAGGTCACTTTACGGCCTGTCTAAATAGGAGGTTTTCTTCTTTTTTTTCTTTTTTTTTTTTTTTTTTCTTCTTTTTTTTTTCTCGTATTATACCTTTCCGAAAATATTAAAAATATCACCTAAGAGTATTTTAGCAGTATCAAACAAAACAAAAAATCAAAACAACTACATAAACGACTTGGGATATATGAGTACCCAAGTTCGAGCTCCTGAGTGCCCCAGTTTCGGAGTGTAGATTACATATACAGAGCAACTAACAGGAAAGTTTTAAAAGAATTTCGTCGGAAAATTCTGAAAAAGTATTATAAACTAAAAAAGTTACGTGCTCTTCATTAGCGGTAGGGTACCCAAGTTCGAGCTCTTGGGTGCCCCAACTATGGAGTTTTCTTTAAGATGAAACTTGGTGAGTATAAAGGACACATATAGAGCAACTAGCAAGAAAATTTTAAAAGACATTGAGTTTGAGAAAAGTATCATAAACAAAAGATTACTTTTGCATACAAACGACTATATTGAGATAGGTACCTAAGTTCGAGCACCTCAGTACCCCAGCTAGGGAGATTTCAAAGAGCTAAAATTTGGTAAGTATAGAGAACATATACAGAGCAGAAAACAGAAAACAAATGAATGAAAGTCGTTGGTAAATTTTTGAGAAAAGCACCGTTGATTAAAAAATGTACATGCTCTTCACTGGCGGTGGGGTACTCAAGTTCGAAACCGTGGGTGTCCAAGCTAGAGAGTTTTCAGTGAAATGAGATTTAGTGAGTATAAAGAACACTTATAGAGCAACTGGTACAAAAAAAAATCAAAAGAAAAACGTCGGGAACATTTTGAGAAATGTATCGTAGAATAAGGCGTTTTTGTATACAAACGACTATACTGAGACAGGTACCCAGCTCCTAAGTACCCCCAGCTAGGGAGTTTTTAAAGCAATAAAACTTGGTGAGTATTGAGGACATATACAGAGTAACTAACAGGAACAGTTTAAAAGAAATTCGTCGGGAAATATTTTAGAAAACTATCGTAGACTTAAAAAGGCACATGCTCTTCATTGGCGGTGGGTTACCCAAGTAAGAGCTCCTTGTAACCCAGCTAGGGACATTTCGAAGAGATGAAACTTAATGAGTATAAAGAGCACCTGGCAGGAAAAGTTATAATGAAATTCGTTGGGATGATTGTGAGATAAGTATCATAGAAAAATGGGTTATTTTTGCATACAAACGACTATATTGAGACGGGTTGCCAAGTTTGAACTCCTGAGTACCTTAGCTAGGGAGTATATAAAGAAATGAGACTAAGTATAGAGGGCATATACAGAGCAACTAGCAGGAAAATTTTAAAAGAAATCCGTCCGAAAATGTTTGAGGAAAGTGTCGTAGACTAAAAAGGGTATATAATCTTCATTGGGGGACGGGGTACCCATTTTTGAGCTCCTGTGTACCCAAGCTAGCCAACTAGGGAGTTTCCATAGAGATGAAACTTAGTGCGTATAGCTGACATGTACAGAGCAACAGGCAGGAAAATTTTTATAAGAAATTCTTCGGTAAAACTTTGAAAAAAGTATCATAAACTAACTCTTCATTGGCCATAGAGTACCCGTTCGAGCACCTGGATATCCCAGATAGGTAGTTTTGAAAGAGATTAAACCTAATGATGGTACAGGACACATACAGAGCAACTGGCAGGAAAAGTTTAAAAGATATTCGTCGGGAAAAGTATCATAGAAACAGGGTCACTTTTTATACAAACAACTATATTTGGACGGGTACACAGTTTCGAGCTCCTGAGCAGCCCAGCTAGGGACTTTTCAAAGAGATGAAACTTGGTGAGTGTAGAGGACATATACAGAATAACTAGTAGGACAAATTTAAAAAAAAAAACCCGTTCGGAAAAAAATTGAGAAAAATATCGTAAACTAAAAATGGCACATGCTTTTCATTGGCGGTGGGGTAGCATAGTTTGAGTTCCTGGGTATCTCAGCGAGTAAGTTTTCAAAGAGATGGAACTTGGTGAGTACAGATGAAATATATAGAGCAACTGGCAGGAAGAGCTTGTGGAAAATGTGTCCGGAAACATTTAAGAAGAATATCGTAGACTAAAAAAGGCACATCCTATTCATTGGTGGGGGGTACCAAAGTTTGAGCTCCTGGGTACCCCAACTTGGAAGTTTTCAAAGAATTAAAACCTAGTTGGTATAGAGAATACATATAGAGCAACTGGTAGGAAAATTTTTTTAAAAAATTCGTTGGGAAAATTTTGAGAGAAGTATCGTAGAAAAGAGGTCCTTTTTTGCATACAAACTACTATGCTGAGACGTGTACCCATGTTCGAGCTCCTGGGTACCCAATCTAGGAAGTTTTCAAAGAGATGAAACTTGGTGGGTCTACAGGACACATATAGAGCAACTGGCAGGACAATTATTAAAGAAATTCGTCGGGAAATTTGAGAAATGCATCGTAGGAAAAGAGTCACTGATACAAACGACTATATTGAGACAGGAACCCATTCGAGTTCCTGGGTCCCCCAGCTCGGGTGTTTTCAAAAAAAATGAAACTTGGTCAGTATAGAGGACATATACATACTAACAGGAAATAAAACTGCAAGCCATGCACCATGCCCCGTCACACAGGGACATATTCCCTATGCACGTCTGTAGTATAAGGGCTGAAAACAATCTAAGTTAAACATGAAGAGAAGCAATAAACAGTTATTTCATAACTGAAAAAAAAAAAAAAAAAAAAAAAAAAAAAACACCAAAAGGTCTAAGTTAAAAATGCAATAAAAAGTGATAAACAATAATTTCAGGATTCTGAATAAAAACAATATGCATATCTTCAGACCATCCTAAAAGCGTGTGTAAAGTTTCAAAAGGATCGGCCTGAAAATGTAGGAGGAGTTGCGCGTACAAGGTACATACTCCCTATACATTTCTGTAGTATTAGAGCTCGAAAAAAGTCTAAGTTAAAAATGCAAAAAATGTAATAAAAAATAATTTCAGTATTCTGAAAAAACAATATGCATATTTTCAAACTATCCTAAAAGCACCTGTACAGTTTGAAAAAGATTGGCCTAAAACTGTAGGAGGAGTTGCGGGCAGAAGGTACATACTCCCTATACATTTCTGTAGTATTAGGGCTCGAAAATAGTCTAAGTTAAAAATGCAAAAATGTGATGAAAAATAATTTCAGGATTCTGAAAAAACAATATGCATATCTTCAGACCATCCTAAAAGCGCCTGTAAAGTTTGAAAAAGATTGGCCTAAAACTGTAGGAGGAGTTGCGGGCAGAAGGTACATACTCCCTATACATTTCTGTAGTATTAGGGCTTGAAAAAAGTCTAAGTTAAAAATTCAAAAAATGTGATAAAAAATAATTTCAGATTTTGCATATTTTCAGACCATCCTCAAAGCGCCTGTAAAGTTTGAAAAAGATTGGCCTAATACTGTAGGAGGAGTTGCGGGCAGAAGGTACATACTCCTTATACATTTCTGTAGTATTAGGGCTCGAAAAAAGTCTAAGTTAAGAATGCAAAAAATGTGATAAAAAATAATTTCAGGATTCTGTAAAAACAATATGCATATCTTCAGACCATCCTAAAAGCGCCAGTAAAGTTTGAAAAGGATTGGCCTAAAACTGTAGGAGGAGTTGCGGGCAGAAGAATGGTAGAGGCGCTGACGGACGGACGGACACTCAAAATTTCAGAGGGTATAACATAATACCCCGCCACTTTTTTGGTGGCGGGGCATAAAAAATAGGAAATTTTCTAAAGAAATTCGTCGGATTTTTTTTTTAGAAAAGTATCGTAGCCTAAAAAGGGCATATGCTCCTCATTAGCGGTGGGGTACCCAAGTTCGAGATCCAGTGTATCCCAGCTAGAGAAATTTTAAAGAGGTAAAACTTAGTGAGGATAGAGGACAATATAGAGCAATTAACAAGAAAATTTTAAAAGAAATTCGTCAGGAAACGTTTGAGAAAAGTATCGTAGAAAAAGTAGCACTTTCGCATACAATCGACTATATTAAGACGGGTAACCATGTTCAAGCCCCTGGGTAGCCCAGCCAGCGAGTTTTCAAAGAAATGAAACTTGACGAGTATAGAGTTCATATACAGGGCAGCTAGCAGGAAAATTTCAACAGAAGTGCGTCAGGAAAATTTTGAGAAAAGTATTGTAGACTTAAAAAGGCACATGCTCTCCATTGGCTGAGGGGGTGATGTGTGTGTATGTGGTGTGTGTGTGTGTGGGGGGGGGGTAACCAAATTCGAGCTCCTGGATACCTTTGCTAGGATGTTTCCAAAAAAACTAAACTTAGAGGACATATATAGAGCATATGGCAGAAACTTTTAAAGTTATTTGTCGGGAAATTTCGTAGCAATGGGTCGCATGCATACAAACGACTGTATAAGGAGGGGTTACCAACTTCGAGCACCTGGATACCCAAACTAGGGTGTTTTCAATGAGATGAATCTTGGCAGGTATAGAGGACATATACAGAGCATTTAGCAGGAAAATTTTAAAAGAAGTTCGTCGGAAAAGCTTTGAGAAAAGTGTGGGAGACTAAAAATGGCACAGGATCCTAATTGGGGTACCCAAGTTCGAGCTCCAGGGTACCCCAGCTAGGGAGTTTTCAAAGAAATTAATCTTGATGAGTACAGAGGGCATATACAGAGCAACTAGCAGGAAAATTTTGAAAGAAATTCGTCGAGAAAAACCTCGAGAAAAGTGTCGTAGACTAAAAAGGGCAATGCTCTTCATTGTCGGTTGGGTACCCAGGTTCGCGCTCAAAGGCACCCCAGTTGGGGAGCTTTAAAAGATTATTTTCTCAAAATTTTCTCGACGAATTTCTTTTAAAATTTTCCTGCTACTTGCTCCATATATGTCCTCTATACTCACTTAATTTCGTTTGTTTGAAAATTCCTAGCTGGGGATCCCACTCTGCTGGGGATAGGAAGTTCGAACTTCCGTACCCGTCTCTATATACATGTAGTTATTTGTATGCATAAGTGACCTTTTTTTCTAAGATATTTTCTCAAACATTTCCCGACAAATTTCTTTTAAACTTTTTCTTACTAGTTGTTCTATATATGTCCTCTATACACATTAAGGTTCATCTGTTTGTGACTCCCTAGCTGGGGCGCCTGATGACTCAATCTAATGTTACCCTACCTCCAATTAATGTCCATGTGCTCTTTATTCTACTCAATTTTTCACAACATTTTCCCGACGAATTTCTTTTAAAATTTTCCCTTATACTTGTCTATGTTTATTCTATGCTCGCTAAATTTCGTCTATTTGAAAACTCCATAGCTGGGGATCCCAGAAGCTCGAACTTCGGTACACGTCTCTATGTAGTAATTTGTATGCATGAGTGACCTTTTTTTTCTAAATTTATTTTCTCAAAATGTCCTTGACGAATTTCTTTTGAAATATTCCTGCTAGTTGCTCTACGTATGTCCTCTATACACGCCAAGTTTCATCTCAGTGTTTGAAAACTCCCTAGCTGGGGCTCCTAAGGACTCGAACTAGAGTTACCCCATCTCTAATTAATACCCATGAGTTCTTTATTCTACTATTTTTTTTTTTTTCCTCAACATTTTCCCGACAAATTTCTTTTAAACTTTTCCTGTTAGAATCTCTTTATATGCCCTTTATTCTCACTAAATTTCGCCTGTTTGAAAACTCCATAGCTAGGGATCCCAGAATCTCGAACTTCGGTTCCCGACTCTATATGGCTTTATGTATCCGTAACTGTCGCTTTTCTTACTTTTGTGAAGTTGTTTTACGTTTTTATAAATGTTTAGATTTGTTGTTGTGTTTCATGTCGCTGAAACTGTTTATAGGCGTTTCTTCAAATAGCACTTCGAGAATCTGACCCATAAATATTTAAGGCAAACATTCGGACCAAGATTCATGATGATTATATAAACTATCAAGACAATGTAGCATGCCTAATGGACCACGAAATATAGATCAAGGTCAAATATGAATGACTGCACTCAAGAGGACGTGCTAAGATGTGCTAAGAATCACTGGCTGTAGGAACAATAATCACTGAGAAACTGACCTAAATGCAAAAACTTTACAAAGTCAGTGGCCTGTGGTCAAGATCAAATATAGGTGACTGCATTCAGGAGGCCATGCTTAGATGTCTGCAAGTGCCAAGTATCACTACTGTAAGACCAACAGCTACTGAGAAACTGACCTAAATGGAAAAACTTAAGAAAGCCACTGGACCGTTAAATATACATGTAGGGTCATAGGTGATCCAGGTCCAAACTTTACCTAGAAATCATCAAGGTACACATTTTGAGCAACATTCATGAGAATCGCTCCTGCTTAGGGCCCTTTGGTTTCAGAGAATTTTTTTTTTTTTTTTTTTTTTTTTTTTTTTGGTTTGTTTGTTTTTTTGGTGTTGTTTTTTTTTTTTTTTTTTTTTTTTTTTTTTTGTGTGTGTGTGTTTTTTTTTTTTAACTTTTAGCTATATAGCTCTATATTAATAAATGACACACAAGGCATGGCCAGTTTGGACTTCAGGGACATGATTGGTAAGATTTATGTAGGACACCACTACACATTGCTACATACTAAATATAATATATCACCTGCGGGTCTCATGGTTTCAGAGAAGAAGACGTTTAAGTTTTTTCCCATTATAAGTCTATGGGACCTTATGACCCAAAGGGCGTGACCAATTTGGACCCAAGGGGCATGGTTGTCAGAAATATGTAGGAGACACTAAACATTGCTACATACTAAATATGTTAGCTCTGGGATGCATGGCTTCAGAGAAGAGATTTTGAATGTTCTTTAGCTATATAGTTCTAAATAAACAAATGACCCCTGGGGCATGGCCAGTTTGGGCCCTAGGGGCTTGACTGGCAGGATTTACATAGGAGACTACTAAACATTGCTACATACTAAATATACAAGCTGTGGAACTCATGGTTTCAGAGAAGATTTTTTAAGTTTTACCCTTTATAAGTCTATGGGAGCTAATGACCCCCGGGGCGCGGCCAGTTTGGACCATAATGGGCATGATTGGCAGGATTTCTGTAGGGGACCATTAAACATTGCTACATAATACATAAGCTGTAGGCCTCATTGTTTCATAAAAGAAGATTTTTAAGTTTTTCCCATTATAAGTCTATGGAAACTAATGACCCCTGGGACGTGGCCAATTTACAACCCCGGGACTTGATTGGCAGGATTTATGTAGGGGACCACTAAACATTGCTACATACTAAATATATAAGCTGTGGGTCTCATGATTCCAGATAAGAAGATTTTTTCCTTTATAAGTCCGTGGGAGCTAATGACCCCTGGGGCGTGGCCAATTTGGACCCCAGAGGCATGGTTGGCAGGATCTATGTATGAGACCACCAAACATTGCTAAATCTGTTAGCTCTTGGCCTCATGGTTTCAGAGAAGAAGAATTTTTATGGTTTTTTAGCTATTGAGTTCTCTATGAACAAATGACCAGTGTGTGGCCAGTTTGAACCCCAGGGGCTTGTTTGGCAGGATTTAAATATGGGACCACTAAACATTGCTACATACTAAACATATAAGCTGTGGGCTTCACGGTTTCAGAGAAGAAGATTTTTTTGTTTTCCATTATGTCTATGGGAACTAATGACCCCCGGGTGTGACCAATTTGGAAACCAGGGGTACGGTTAGCAGGATTTATGTATGAGAACACTGAACATCACTAAATACATAATCTGTTAGTTCTCGATCTCATGGTTTCAGAGAAGAAGTTTTTTTGAAGGTTCTTTAGCTATATAGCTATATGTAAACATATAACCCCCTCGGGTGTGGCCACTTTGGAGTCCAGGGGCTTGATTAGCAGGATTTATGTAGAGGACCACTTAACATTGACAAGAGATTCTTTTAAGTTTATTTTTTTCCATTATAAGTCTATAGGAGCTAATGACCCTTGGGGCGTGGCCAGTTTGGACCCCAGGGGTCAGGATTTATGTAGGGGATCACTAAACATTGTGACATACTAAATCTATATGGTTTCAGAGAAGCAGATTTTTTTAATTTTTCCCTTTATAAGTCTATGGGAGATAATGACCCCCGGGGCGTGGACATTTTGTACCCCAGGGTCTTGATCGGCATGATTTATGAGGACACCAATCAACATCACTACATACTTAATCTGTTAGCTCTCGGCTTCCTGGTTTCAGAGAAATAGATTCTTGAAGTTTCTATAGCTATTCAGTTCTGTATAAACATATGACCTCGTGTGGTGTGGCAAGTTTGGAGCCCAAGGGCTTGATTAGCAGGCTTTATGTACGGGACCTCTAAACATTGCTACATACTAAATATATAGGCTGTGGGACTCATGGTTTCAGAAAAGAAGATTGTTGAAGTTTTTCACATTATAAGTCTATGGGAGCTAATGACCCCTGCGGCGTGGCCAGTTTGGACCCCAAGAGCTTGATTGGCACGAGTTATGTAGGGGACCACTAAACATTGCTACACACTACATCTATAAGTTGTGGGTCTCATGATTTCAGAGAAGAAGATTTTTTTTATTATAAATCCATGGGAGATAATGACCCAGGGGTCGTGGCCAATTTGGACCCCAGCGGCATGGTTGGCAGGATTTATGTAGGAGACGACCAAACATCGCTACATACTAAATCTGTTAGCTCTTGGCCTCATGGTTTCAGAGAAGAAGATTTTAGATGGTTCTTTAGCTGTTGAGTTCTATATAAACAAATGACCACCTGGGATGTGGCCAGTTTGAACACCAGGGGCTTGATTGGCAGGATTTAAACAGGGGACCACTAAACATTGCTTTATACTTACTATATAAGCTCATATGGACCTCATTGTTTCAGAGAAGAAGATTTCTACTTTTTTTTTCCATTTTAAGTCCATGGGAGCTAATGACCTTCGGGTTGTGGCCAATTTGGACCCAAGGGCACGGTTGGCAGGATTTATGTAGGAGAATAATGTAAACGTCAAAAAGATTGCCTTTGGAAACAAAGAACACCCTACAGGTAAGAAAATGGGAGTCTCGGTTTTATTGAGACTTCATACGTAGTAATGAAGTTTGCAACACTGTTTACGCCCTCTAGCGCCGAGACCACTGAACATCACCACATACATAGTTCTCGGCCTCATGGTTTTAGGGAAGAGGATTTTTGAGGTTCTTTAGCTATAGAGTTCCATATAAACAAATGACTACCCTGGGGTGTGGCCAGTTTGGAGTCAGGGGCTTAATTAGCAAGATTTATGGAGGAGACCACTAAACATAGCTCTCGGCCTCATGGTTCAGAGAAGATTTTAGAAGGTTCTTTAGCTATATAGCTCTATATCAACCTATGAACCCCTAAGGTGTGGCAAGTTTAGAGCCCATGGGGCTTATTTGGCAGGACAATGTACAGGACCACTAAACATTGCTACATACTTAATATATAAGCTGTGGGACTCATGGTTTCAGAGAAGAAGATTTTTAAGGGTTTTTTTTTTTTCCATTATAAGCTAAAAAAAACGGGGCGTGCCCAGTTTGGAGCCCAGGGGCTTGATTGGCAGGATTTATGTAGGGGATCAATAAACATTGCGACAGACTAAATCTATGAGCTGTGGGTCTTATGGTTTCAAAGAAGAAGATTTTTAAGTTTTTCCATTATAAGTCTTCGAGAGATAATGACCCCGGGGGTGGCCAGTTTGAGCTCCAGTATGTAGGAGACCACTCAACATCACTTCATACTTAGATTAGCTCTCGGCCTCGTGGTTTCAGAGAAGAAGATTTTTGAAGGTCCTTTTGCTAAACAGTTCTATATAAACATATGAAACCCTGGGGTGTGGCCAGTTTGGAGCCCAGGGGCTTGATTGGCGGGGTTTATGTATTGGACCTCTAAAAGCGCTACATACTAAATATATAAGCTGTGTCACTTATGGTTTCAAAGAAGACGATTTTTTTAGGTTTTTCCCATAATAAGTCTATGGGAGTTAATGACCCCCGGGGCGTGGCCAATTTGGAGCCAAGGGGCTTGATTAGCAGGTTTTATGTAGGGGACTACTAAACATTGCCACACACTAAATATATAAGCTGTTGGCCTCATGGTTTCGGAGAAAATACTTTTTTAAGTTTTTTCCCATTATAAGTCTTTGGGAGCTAATGACCCAAGGGCGTGGCCAGTGTAGATCCCAGGGGCTGGATTGGCAGGATTTATGTAGGGAAGCACTAAACATTCCCACATACCAAATAATTAGGCTGTGGGCCTCACGGTTTCTGAGAAGAAGAAATTTTCGTTTTCCCATTATTAGTCTATGAGAGCTTATGACCCCCGGGGCGTGGCCAGTTTTGGAGCTCAGGGGCTTGATTGGCAGGATTTATGTAGGAGACACAAAACATTGCTACATACTAAATATATAAGCTGTGGGCCTCATGGTTTCAGAGAAGAAGATTTTTTAAGGTTTTTTTTTCCATTATAAGTCTGTGGGAGCTAATGACCCCGGCGCGTAGCCAGTGTAGATCCCACGGACTTGGTAGGGGACTACTAAACATTGCTACATATTAAATATATAAGCTGCGGGCCTCATGGTTTCTGAGAAGAAGATTTTTAAGTTTTCCCCATATAAGTCTATGAGAGCCATATATGGGCATGGCACCATCTTGATAAACGGACCATGACCATTTGTTCATATTTTCAATCCCCCTTTAACATAAGGCTCCACATGAAGTTTGAAGAAAATTAGCCCAGGGGTCTCAGTTAAGAAGTCGTTCAAACGTGTGGACCGACGGACAGACGGACGTACGATGGACGGAGAGTGATCACAATAGCTCATCCTGAGCCGAAGAGCCTTCGGCTTAGGTGAGCTAACAAAAAAAACTCTAATTCAGACAGCTCTAACGTATCTGTAAATTATTAGTGAAAATTTTGTTGTTCGCTTCTCTCCTGAAACAAAAGGCCAATTGATTTGAAACTTGGTAGAAAGCATTAGTTGATTTTTAGATCATAAATAGCTAAAATCGTTCCGATCCGAAATCCAAGATGGCCATCGTGACGGTCATTTTGAAACTCTGCTTTCGCTTCTTCTCAATCGGAGTGACTTGTAGATCAAAAAAAGATAAAGTCGTACCGAGCAGGATTCCAAGATGACCGCCGTGGTGGCCATCTTGAAATCCATTTTCGCTTCTTCTCATAAACAAAAAAGGCCAACTGATTTGAAACTTGGTAGGAAGCATTGGGGTGACTTGTAGATCAAAAATAGCTAAAATTGTTCCAATCGGAAATCCAAGATGGCCGGCATGGCAGCCAACTTGAAAATCTATTTTTCGCTTCTTCTCCTAAACCAAAGTCCCAATTAACTTGTAACTCTATAAGAAGCATCGGGGTGACTTGTAAATCATGGCGGCCATCTAGAAAATCTATTTTTCGTTTCTACTCCTGAACCAAAAATGTGAATTGGTGAATTGACTTGAAACTTCGGGAAGCATCGGCGTAACTTGTAGATTAAAAATAGCTAACATTATTCCGGTCACAAATCCAAGATGGTCGCTATATGACAGCCATCTTGAAAATCTATATTTCGCTTCTTCTCCTGAACCAAAGGCCAATTTACTTGAAAATTGGTAGGAAGCATCGCGGTGACTTGAAGATAAAAAAATATCTAAAATTGTTCCTATCAGAAATCCAAGATGGCGGCCATCTGTAACATCTGTCTTCGCTTCATCTGCTGAACCGAAAGGCCAAGTGACTTGAAACTTAGCAGAAAGCATCGGCATACCACGCCTGTTGTGTTTGTGCCGTGTGGAGACCCTAGAAAGTCTCCCCGTACATTCATTTAATGGTGTTATTATTTCAAATGCCAGAGTTTGCACTTTACAATCACCTTTCGTATTCCTCTTCCTCATGGTTCTAATTTATACCTCATTGAAGGTTAGATATTTACCGGTATTCGTATCCCGTTTATAACAACTTCTTACTTTACGTTTCTTTGGACTTGTATTAGACTTAGTTATGTATTGTTAGTTGTTGCTAAACTCTGTATGCATCGGTCCTACCGCTTTTTTTTTTTTTTTTTTTTTTTTTTTTTTTTTTTTGCATCGCTACTTACTGCCAATAATAGGCGGTACGAATACTGCTTTTTATCTAATGGTATTACTTCCTATACAACTATATAAGTATCACTAACAGATTAAAAATTACTATTTATCCTATTAGGCTACATTCTGCTTCTTCTTTACAGATTCCCCGTTCTACTGCTAGATTTAACTCTCTGTTACCTACTGTTAACGTTTCACCTTTGAAACTTCACTCTGTATCATCTATAAATTTATATGGCGCTTGCAATTATAAAATTTTCAGTAGTCACCTTAGAATTAGACTTTCTCCAATTAAATCTCCTATACTTCTAAAATATAAGAATCCGTATAAAAGGAACAGTATATACCCTAATATTTCTAAGTGCAATGCCAAGAGTTGCACCTGCTGCAATCATTAAATTTGTCAGTCAACTATAATTTCCTCAGTTAATCATAGACAATTTTCAATTGTAAACAACTCTGATTTAGACTGAAAATCAGAGGATATTATATATGTTCTCACTTGCAGCGAAGAAGGCTGAGGAATGCAGTATGTTGGACAAACCAAACGGGCCCTTAAATCAAGGTTTAAGGAACAGTTGCTTAAAATCAAAAAAGCAAAGAAAATTGATACGTTTCTTTATCAACATTTCCGGAGTACTGGTTATTCATGATCATCTAGTAAAGTTTTGGTTCAACCAGTTGAAAAAAATTATACACAAGTCCAATTCTACCGAAAGATTCAAAATTATTTTAAGACATGAACTTGAACTTAAATGGATTAAACGTTTACAAACTCCTTTTCCACTTGGGTTTAATGATAATATTTACCATGAAGGAAATATTTCTAAAATGCCGGATTTCGATGCTTTTTCCCTTTTAGATATTAAAAAACGTAATGAACGATCCCATAGTAAGCGCAAAAATGGCAATTTTTATCTCTTTTTGATTAAAATATTCTCTTAAATTCTGGACGTCATCAAATGCTTTCTAAACTAGCTTCACTGTCTGTTTCTTCATTACGTAAGTTAGATGATGAGGCGAATAAATTTTATGATAGAAAACATGATTTGTATAAAGCAGCCCTCCTTACTAGATGTTATACTCAACATGCTCTTCGTCCTTACATTGATTCTGAAATTAACCACATTAGACACTTCATCAAAATTCCATTTATTAATAAGGTATTGGATTTACTTAGCATATTTCGAGATAATAATGTTATATCAGCTATACCTTCATATTTCGAAAACACGGAATCTCCTATTATTTGTTATAGATATAACAAACCTATCCGTAATACTATACTTAATTTCAATAAATTAGTTTCTGATCTTGATATTGAAACTAGTTCCCCTGATTCTTGAGATTGTAAAGATTCTAAATTTTGTTATCAACCAGCGGGTCATATTGTCACTGGTAACTTGAAGATTATAACTGATTCACGAATCCGTACAGTTATTTCAAAAGGACCTAAATATAGATTCCCAGCCCACATTGATTTCAATAAATGTCGGGAAACAATTGCCAGTGCTTTAAATGATTATTGTACGCGTTGGTGTAAACGAGAGCATGTTGTGTCTAATGCTTTAAATAATTGGAAATTAAAGATTTTTAAGATCATTGATGAACGTGTGTTATTTTATTCTAATAACCTTGATCTTCTCCCTCCTAAGCCTAAATTATCTTTTCGATATTTGAAACAAGGTATCCAAGAATTTCATAGGAAGTATGTTTTGGCTCCAGCTGATAAAGCTGCTAATAACGTTGTTGTTGTGTGACGACTTTAGCCTGGATATTATGCGGCAGACTGCATGCCTAGTTGTCAACCCAATCATTGTTGATGGCTATGCTTCACTCTTTAATTGCACGACGGAGGTTCGGAGCCTTTATGCGAATCAAATTTTTATGTATTTATGTATTAAGAGTAGCATCGGGACCCAGGGTGAAGTTAGCTAGCTGTAAAAGTGCTTTAAATCCCCCGGTGGTTTGCTCTACCGACCGTTCTAAGGCGGTGGTCTCGGTGTTAGTCTTACTCCTTTTTGCTTTGTGGTTTATTCTAAGAGGCGATTTGTTGTATGTCTTTCCGTGTGTCATTTTGTTTTTGTGTTTTTCAGTCCTTTTAGTATTGCGATTACCTCGCTTGGGGAAGAGAGAGCTAATCTTAGTGCTTTTCGTACGTTTGTTCGGTTTGTGCTTATTTGGATTTGTCGGTTTCCTCTCCTCTTGGGGTCTGGGAAGGGCTGCGGTTTGTGATTGTGGCACTCCCTGGATTTTTCTCTTACCTTTTTTTTTTATTATATCAATATTCTAATACAAGAACTTGGTAGTACCAAAACATATGAACGGATTTCTACTGACGAGAGATCTATTCTCAATACCCATTCTGTTCTCTGAAAGGATCTTTAGATTGAGCCGTCTGCCCTTGTTTGTAAAGTCGCATATCCTAAGGTAGACTTTCTCAAAACGCGGCTTATGTCATATTATGTTATAACACGTGAAGAAGTATCACACTATCGGAACGTACAGTATTTCTTTTTTTTTTTTTTTTTCTTTTTTTTTTTTTTTTTTTTTTTCTGTCTCGTGCACTGTGTCGTGAGGCGGGCCTGGTCGTGTAGCAATAATACTCAATAAATAACGACACAGTTTACATTACATTAATCGCTACCAGACTTGTTTCGCGGTGCAGTGCGCGAGATAGGGGAGGAAATGAGAAGGAAAGAAATGGAGAGAATTACTGTGCGTTCCGATAGTGTGAGTATGGTCTATATGTGTGCCCTACTGAACTAATCCTCGAAATTTTGACAAGTCCTATTGGTTTTGTTCCTATTGTCATACAATGATGTACACGCACATGGGTTAAAGAGTATGTTTCAGTGAATGGGAATAGCACTCAGTATATAGTATGTACAGATAGAGTTTTCTCCCTTATCTCAGTTGCATACTTGTTTTAGCCTATGCATAGTACTTGATGTTTTCCTTACAAATATTATAGGCATATTTCTTATTTCGGCTCGGCCTATTTTAATGGTGTAACTGTTTTTTTACTTTAACATTTTCAATTAAATATTTCACTCCTTATCATGTCAATTCCGTTTTGGCTAGTTGCACATAATATGTACACGCACCATTTTATTGTATATGAGGATATCCAATATCAAATTCCTGACGCTCAGCTTAATTAAATAAAGTTCATCAAACTATTACAAGACATTTTGAATGCATACGCTTTTACGTGAAAACATGTTTCCAGTAGTGTTGACTTCTGATATTCACAATTATTAATATATTCTCTTTTTTTTTTTTTTTTTTTTTTTTTTTTTTTTTTTTTTTTTTTCTTTTTTTTCAAATCAGCCAATTTCTTCATAATCCGTTTATGTAAATATTTCATTCGTCTTGAAGTTGTCTTTATTATCTCTTGTCATGTACTCTTGCCTGCTTTTTGCTAATTATATATTTTGGATATATTTATTGAATCTCAGCATTTTAAATTACGCAATGTTTACAATGGTCTATGGCATATTATATGTGTTTTGTTTCTCGTCAGATGTTATTCAGTTATGCAATCTGTGTTAGTCCTGCAACCCTTTTTTTGATCAAAAGATGTTATCTGTATTTATCTAAGCCAGTACTGTTCCATTTATCTATGGGTTTTTTTGAAGCCAAAGTGGTGCTTTAAATGCATTATTGTTATTTTTTTACATTTTGGAAGTACTAACCATACACTGTAACGCACTTACACCTTCACACACTCTCTATATCATATACACATACACAAACACACACACACACAAACATACACGCACGCACACTCACTTACACAAACAATTGGTGTGCAAGACTGACTTGAAAATAAATTTGAATTTATTAAAATATGTTTACTATGTTTTCGTAAGTTTGAACTCAAACACACACACACACACACACACACACACACACACACACACACACACACACAGACAGACAGACAGACACACACACACACACACACACACACACACACGCACACACAATTGTTTTGAGTTTAGGTAGATTCAACTTAAATATGTTTAATATGTTGCCTTCACATGTATAGTAATGAAAATATGTTTAATTTAAAATTTTATTCTCACATGTCCATCCAGTCAGCAAGCATCGTTGAGCCAATGGTTAACCAACATTGATGTCAATGCAATGTTGATCGAGCATTGTTTTAACGATGACTTTTTGCAGAATACAAATGTTTTTTGTTTTTTTTTAATCATAAGCAACGAAACTTAAACATGACTATGTATTTATGTATTGTCCTCCTATGTTTTGTTGTATTGTTCTATCTTTCCCTGATTTTTTCTTTGTTTTTTGCTTTTGTTTATAATGTCTTCCTTGAAAACTCATGTCTCCATTGAGGATTTGTGGGAGTGGGTACAGGTTCATGGGTGTCCAATTTCGTTTTTGAAGCAAATTAGTGTACCTGGCATCCCGACCTCAGTATTGTTCATGCTTTACCTTGGTACAATTACATGACTCGTGCCTATAGCAATAATAATACTGTCGTGATGCTAGTCTATCGTCGCTTGTACGTCTTCCATCTAAGCATACATTTGCTCTTGCTTACAGCAATTCATTGTGAACCTACTTATGCACATTCATTAATATTAAGTCTGCAAAATAATGCTTCTGCTCACAAAAATATTAAGTCTCTAAATTATATTAAGCATTTGGAACCGGGACAAAGGGCAAAAGAAAACACTAAACTATCTGCTACATGTATCTTTATTTTAGTAACTGTTGACTTTATATTATGGATAAGTACTTTTCTGCTATGTTCTGGTGATATCCATCCAAATCCAGGACCAGCTTCTGTGTCCTCTGATAGTAGTCAGCGTAGCTCCTCCAGCATGTCCTTTGATATATTCAATTCCATCAATCTTAACCATCACCTTTCCTTCGTGCACTACAACGTTCAGAGCCTCTTAAATAAATTAGAAATTCTACACGCGGAACTCTTTGAGTTTGATATTTTAGCATTTACGGAAACTTGGCTAAGCCCAACCACTTTAATTGATGATTTGCTTCTTCAGTCGTACAATACCCCCGAGAGAAATGACCGCGCTGGTGATGCACATGGTGGTGTCATTGTTTATGTTAAAGAAGGAATTCGGTACAAGCGCCGCAAAGACCTAGAAATTAGGGGAATAGAGTGCGTATGGATAGAAGTAGCAAATAATAATAAAAGAATTCTGTTTGGTCTTTTTTATCGTGCACCCAATTCTGACGCGAACTATTTAAGTAGCATTGAAGATTCTATTTCCTTAGCTGTTGACACCGGCATTGCTGACATAATTATTACCGGTGATTTTAATTTTAACTATCTTGATCTACAGTCACGACGAAAAATTGACTCCTTGTGTACACAGTTTTCTCTCTTTCAAACTATCAATCAGCCTACGCATTTTACAGAGTATTCTTCTTCTCTTATTGACATTATTCTTGTGAGCAATAAGGATAATTTAATCCTAAGTGGTGTTGGTGACCCTTTCCTAAACCAACAGATGCGGTACCACTGTCCTATATTTGGCATACTTAAATTTTCAAAGCCAAAGTCTAAATCATTTTCAAGGCACATATGGGATTACAACAATGGTGACTATAATCTCTTGCGAGAGAAAGCTTCTCAAATGGATTGGGAATCCTTGAAAGATGACAATATTGATAACTATGTAGAAAATCTCAAAAATGCCATTATAGCAATTACTACAGAATGTGTACCTAATCGTAGTATCAAGGTGAAACCCTCTGACCCCCCGTGGCTTACCTCGGCTCTTAAACGTCACATAAGAAAACGAAAAAGGGCATATAAGAAAGCATTGCGAAGTAATTTAGACCGACATTGGAACAAATTCAAAACATTACGTAATGAAACTATTACCATGATTCGCGATTCTAAACAAAAATTCTTTAAAAAAATTGCAGACAAACTTAAATCTGATACACTCTCATCCAAAGACTGGTGGGCAACTCTTAAAACCTTTATAATTCCTAACTTCAAATCAACTATACCACCCTTGGAATATAATGGACGTATATACACCTACGAAACTGACAAATCAAACATTTTCAATCAATATTTTCAAGGACAAACAGTTTTAAACGATGCAAATGCATATCTTCCCGACCTGCCTTCACCTTCCTACACGACACAATTAAATAGTATAATCTTAACACCCTTTGAGGTAGAATCAGTTCTCCAAACACTCAAAATTGGTAAAGCTTCAGGCCCTGATGGTATAAGCAATCGCATTCTGAAAGAACTGTCACACGAGTTATCCTCTCCTTACTGTTCCTTGTTCAATCAATCTTTACGCTCTGGAATCTTTCCTTCACCTTACAAAGACGCTAACGTTTCTCCTGTTCCTAAAAAAGGTGACTTATCTGTTGTTTCCAACTATCGTCCAATTTCTCTACTTAACTCTGACGCGAAGCTATTTGAAAGACTAGTCTTTAAACACTTGTTTAATCATCTCCAAGGTAACAACATGCTGTCCTCTCTTCAGTCTGGATTTATTCCTGGCGACTCCACTGTCAATCAATTAACGTATTTATACCATACTTTTTGTGAGGCACTCGATGCTGGCAAAGAGGTAAGAGCTGTTTTCTGTGACATCAGCAAAGCATTCGATCGTGTCTGGCACGCAGGACTTGTTCACAAACTTAGAGCTGCTGGTGTCACAGGAACATTACTTGACTGGTTCAGAAACTACCTTTCAGATAGAAGACAGCGTGTAGTACTACCAGGTGGATCTTCTGAATGGACATATATTAGAGCTGGTGTGCCTCAAGGCTCAATTTTAGGCCCTTTGCTGTTTCTAGTATACATTAATGATATAGTCACTGACATCGGTTCCAATATCCGTCTATTTGCAGACGATACTAGTCTTTTTATCATCGTTAGTGACCCAGCATCGGCCGCAACTTGTCTTAATTCGGATCTCGAGAAAATCTCAAGATGGGCTACTACTTGGTTAGTTACCTTTAACCCGTCAAAAAGTGTAGCTTTCCTTATTTCACGCAGACTTATTAGACCAGACCACCCGCCCCTATTCATGCAAAATGTGCAGATTGAAGAAGTGGACTCACATAAACACCTAGGTCTTCACCTTTCTCAAGATTGTACCTGGCATAAACAAATCGATTATATCAAGGAAAAGGCTTGGTTCAGAATAAATGTAATGAGAAAACTGAAATTTAAACTTGATCGCAAATCTCTGGAAACTATTTATATTGCTTTTATACGACCTATTTTGGAGTACGCTGACGTTATTTGGGACAATTGTTCACAATATGAAAAAGACGAATTGGAGAAAATCCAAACAGAAGCAGCAAGAATTGCAACAGGCGCGACTAAACTAATATCCTTAAGTAACTTATACAAAGAAATATGTTGGGAAACACTGCAGCAAAGGCGACATAATCATAAACTCATATTATTTTACAAAATGGTCAATAACTTAGCGCCTACTTATCTTTCATCTCTTCTTCCCCAGCAGGTTAGCACTGTTTCGCGATACAACTTAAGAAACTCAAATGATCTCCAAACTATCCGAACGAATACAAGCCTTTATTATAACTCTTTTTTACCGTCAACACTTAGAGAATGGAACAAACTGCCTACAATAATTAGACAACTACCAACTCTCAACTCTTTTAAATATTCTCTGAGCCAAGACAAGCAAAAAGTACCCAAACATTATTATTATGGAACGCGTAAAGCCCAGATATTGCATATGCGTTTACGCACTGGATGTAGCTCATTAAATTTAGATCTATTTTTGAAAAACATCACTGATTCTCCACTTTGTCGTTGTGGCAGCATAGAAAATTCTCAGCATTACTTTTTTCACTGCAGATTTTACGAGGTTCCACGAACGATTCTTTTGAACGCTATTGAAATCCATCAACCCCCTTCACTCAATCTACTTTTGTATGGTGACTCAGCATTATCCCAAGAAACAAATAATTTTATATTTGAGCAAGTACATAAGTATATCTTAGAAACGAAGCGTTTTTGATAAATTATTTCATGCTTCCACTCATTATACCTTCCATGAACTTGGGGTCCTGTATTCCTGTACCTACCCCCCCCCCCCCCCCGCACCCCCACCTCTAATCTCATTGCATATCTTTGATATTTATGTTTTCACTGTGCTTTGCTTTATCTCTGTATTTATCCAGTATAGTCCAATACTTGTAAACCGCTGCAATGTATACAGATGAATGTTTAAGGAGAAGAACTCTATAAGCTTCAGCTTTCGTTCTAATCCTTTCAGTGCTTACATGTTATGTTTCTCTGTACTGTTTGTATATGTGAACTGTTCTGAATAAAATATGTTTAAACTAATACCCATTCTATCGATATTACTGCTAAGTTTGCAGTGAGTATTAAAGAAAAGCAAGACAGACTTCCTACGTTATATTGGGTACCGAAACTTCATAAACGACCTTATAAAGCACGTTTCATTGCTAATTCTAGTTCATGTAAGAATACTGTTTTGTCCAAACTGCTAACATCATGCCTTACTGCTGTTAAAAAACATTGGATTAGATACTATGATACTGTTTACGAAAGGGACGGAATTAACTATTTTTGGTCAATTAAAAATTCTAATGATGTTCTCAATAAATTTAAATCTAAAAACTTCCAGGCATCTAAATTGTCTACATATGATTTTTCTACACTGTATACTACGTTACCTCATCATCTTATGAAAGATAAACTTATTGATTTAATTAACCGAACGTTTATTCGGGAGAATACCCAATATTTGGCTTGCAACGAAGAATGTGCTTTTTTCACTTCTGATGTATATAATAATCACAATTTATGGTCTTGTCAAAAAGTCTGTGATGCCCTTTTTATCTTTTGGATAATATTTCTATTAGATTTGGAACTAAACTTTATAGGCAAACTATTGGTATTCCGATGGGAACTAATTGTGCTCCTCTTGTTGCAGATTTGTTTCTTTTTTGTTATGAGAGAGATTTCATGAAGTCTCTCTCACGTGATAATCAGGCTGACATTATTGAGGCTTTCAATTCAACTTCAAGATACCTTAATGATTTATTAAATATTGACAATATTTACTTTGACCAAATGGTGGACCGGATATACCCTACATAACTCCAATTAAATAAAGCAAATTCTTCCGATACCGAGGCCCCCTTTTTGGAGTTGAATCTATGTATATCTAATGGTACAGTTTCCACTAAAATTTATGATAAACGGGACGATTTTGATTTTGATATAGTCAATTTTCCTTTTTTGGATGGCGATGTCCCCCGGCGTACCTCATATGGGGTATACATATCTCAACTTATTAGATTCGCTAGAGCTTCTTCAAATCTTAATGACTTTAACTACCGTAATAAAGCCCTTACTGCCAAACTTCTTAGGCAGGAC